>OZ035955.1:9746709-10346709 GCA_964034955.1 Orchesella flavescens | reverse complement strand
ACTCGAATTGCTATCTTCAACTCTTTCCATTTCACTAACTACACAAAACTCTTTTCTGCCGTCTTGTCTTCCTGTCATTCTATTCCTTAGAAATTTGGAATGTAGAGTAATGGAAGGATGATAAAAACCTACTTTTTGTGTCAAAAGAATAAGGAACCAACTAACCAACCAGGATAGATAGTTTAGTTTATGCCAACTACTCAACTCAGCTCATTTTTTTGAGCAGCGGGTTTCTTTCTCTTTCTTTTACTTGCAAAAAATCATTCGCTTAGGGAGCTTCATAGTCACCAGAAGTAATCAGAAATCACTTTTTGTTCTAGAAAAGATGATAAATTCTTTTCATTTTGGAGTTTTGGAAAAGTATACATATATATATCTCAAAACTATATCGCTCAAGAGCTCCAAAACTAAAAAAAAACTTCCAGTTATAATATTTCGTAATACCTTTTTGCCTAATTAACCTGTGTCAACTTTTCCTTTCTTATCTTTATTCCTATCGATTTAGTTCCCTTTTATTTTAAAACAAAGGAGAAAATTTGAATGCAAAAAAAAGTTTGCAAAATTAAATGTAAAACGATATTTCTAGCTGTTTTTCAAGAATGCTTCACATTTTAGAAACTGTATGAACAAAATAAATTAAATTGTCCAATAGAGATATTCTTGGGAAAATTGCATCAGTAAAGTATTCTTATTCTTTCAGTAGTTTCAGTTGCACCTGTCTCTATTTTTATAACTGTTTTTTGAGCTCATTAGCTAAAGCTATAAAGATATGTAGGTCTACGTCTACTACTTTTCTACTCCCATCCGATTTAAAACTATTCAGAATTTTTTATCCTAGTCCCTAAGTGGGTGACTGTGACTATACCAGTTTTCTTTTTTATTACGCTTGAATTGCTTTCTTTTTTTCCTCTCAACCCAGTTCATTCAATAGTCAGTCTCTTAGGGTCATCTAAAAGTTTGGTGAGTTCTGAGTACTGAAAACTTGTCATCCTTCATCACACTGTACATATCTCTTTTAGTCTTCATTTCTTTGTCTAAACTTTTTTAATGGGAACCCCTTTTCTCTCCTGCTTTTTCTTTCTTCTTGCTCATCATCCACTAACCGTACTTTTGGGAACACAGGTAAATGAAGCATACCGAAACCCACTACCAGGTAGAGGTAGCTGATAAGAAAAGAATGCTTTGAATTTTTTTGGAAGGATGGTGAAGATAATTGTGATGATCTGTTATATAGTTTGCGCTTCATATCACTTCTCGTTGGTATACTTTTCAAAGATTTTCTTTGTTAATGTCATCTCCTCATGCAGAATTTCGCAATTTATCTATCTATCTCTTGTCTAGTGAAGCGTATATTCAAGCTGATATTCATATCATCATTTAAAAAGAATTCATAAGGATCCTCCAGTTTCGATGAAATATTTTTCTAGAGATTTCCAGAGATTTTTTATAGATGATGACGATGACTCTTGTCATTTGATAATGAGAGCAAATGTCTTTCGCAATCATGGGACATCAAATTCAAGTTCTTATCATATTTATTACGTCCTAAAAAGTAGATGAATTTCGTAATTCGTCCAAATTGAAAATGGGTGTAAGGATATAAATTCTAACTAAGAAGTTTTTACATCAGAAGCAAAAATCAACAGAGAATTGGGAATTGATGATAAAAGTTAAACTGAAATTAATTAGTTTCTCCCTTATCTATTTTCATACTGCCCCAGTAAACTATTAAATTAATTTACTTGGAAAATGAGACTTTTATTTGCTAATAATTGCATACAATATGAGTTTGATGTGTACACGTGAGCAAAAACAAGCATCGGATAAATGACAAGAATTATTTTTATATACACATTGCACACATCCATACTTGTAAAACGCTTGTGTAATTTCCAAAAATAGGTTCATTTAAGCATAAAGCAGGGTCACAGCATATACATAATTTAAGGCTTGAATACATGAATGGAAACAAAAGTTGCTCATTGAAATAATTTGCATTCTCCCAGTTTAATCATGCTGAGGGCTGAACAAACAGGAGTACGCAAGTAATTAATAATTTCTTAGTAAATTACTCAACCAGCAGCAGCATTTCTTTTTCTATGATGATTTTTTTACACAGAATGATGCAGACATATATAACTCTGTCACTTTTACTTGACAGCAATATTGAATATTTACTCAGGTGAAACTGCATGAACGTGAGGTGTGCAGTTGTATAGTGAAAGTACCAGAGCAATAAGCAACAGCTTTAGCTTTGCCTTCAAAGAATTCCGGTGGTTGTTACGCCACACCACTCTTGTGCAAAACCTTACACACGCATCATCGTAAATCATTTGAAGTGTGCAAAAAAATGGATCATTTTGCTGCAGCAAAACATCCAAAAAATGAAAATATATATGTTTCATGGAATAAAATGCAAAGTCAGCTTGTCATTTTTTTCCCGATATCCCTTTTGAGTTACTTTATCCATGTGTCAGTCAGTCACCTAATTTATTTGAGCTTTTCTATCCCCATAACTTTCCCATGACTTTGATACCTTGAATCGACTTTCCCGAATCAGACATACATTTATTTTGTGTTTGTGATTTTTTCCGTATCCGTATACGGAGAAATAGATAAGTAACATAAAAGGCTAAATAAAATTATGGTGTTGTATTGCATATCATATTATTTTTGCATAATACCCAACATGAGTCGTCCTCGCCCTAGATAAAAAGAAGACACTATGTCATATCATATATTGTATTGGATCTTTGCTTCCGTGTTGCGAATAAATAGAATTTGCCAATTGCATCCCATTTCTTTTATGTTAAATCGCATCGACCTATATGATATTACACCAGCACGTTTCCTGCAATGCAATGCAAACAAAAATATAGTTTAGATAACTAAACTTCATTCTACATTTTTTTGTAAAAATTGCCTTGAGAAATATTACATTTTGTGTTATGAATGAGGTCTTCAATCAACAGGGGATTAAAACGTGACCCTTATTCCATCGATCATTTCCTGTTCTGTGAGCGTAATCTTTCTATACTTTGTTTTACCTTGGCACAAATAAACTACTTTTCAAGAATAGAAAACAAAATGTATATTTTACAACAAAGTCAAACTTTTACGTTACCGCATTTGTTTAAAAGTTTAATCCGAAAAAAGTTTGGCTTCTACATTACGGAACGGAAACATGATGTCTGATAGATTGCTGACTGTTCTGGATTATAAAATTAAAAACAGCTATCAGCTATACAACCTTTAGATTACATCATCGTGTTCAAATATAATTTAAAAGCCATAAACTATCATTACGAAATGTGTATGGTTGCTCCATTGCTAGTCTAATATGCATAGATTCTTTCGAAAGCTAAAGATATAAATACGCCCAAGGTAAAATATAATATGTAGAAAGCACTTTCTCCATTTTCTCCCCTTATAGATATCACATGAGAGGCTTCAAGTGCTTCAATTTCTTTGCCATGTTATTTGTATACACATATTATTTAAATGAAGGATAAACACTAAAGCCGATATCTACCAACACACACATTCATATACTACGACTACTCTTAAATTCTGCAACCTCTCGAATAAGTTTGACATGCGGAAATTGCTAAGAATAGTTTACCATTGTGTGTGACTTCTTCTTTCAGGGGAATAGCCTGGGAATAATTGCATCTCATCACATCTCACACACCACCACCTTGTGGAAAATCGACATGATTTATGGTTCAAATTTATTCTCCTATCTTGCCGTCCACATTCAAGAGACTTTTTAAGTATGTATGTGCGTGTCAGGTGTTTGATATTGATGTGACAAAGGGCAGAGATCAAAATTTAAAATAAAGTGCTCTAAAAACGGTTTATAGCTTAGGTTGAAAACGTATTTGAGAAACGCGTGTGTTTGTTTGTAAATAAAATTTGTATTAAGTATTATATGACATGTTTGCTTGCTGCCAATGTGCGTTGTTTGCTCAGCATGATAATATGCGTTTTTGTACCTTTCAGTTTGTGGATATATATGGATACCAAAACCACGTATGTGTGTCATGCGAAAACCCTTGGCGTATTTGTTTGTTGTGCTCCATTTCGTTTTTTTGAAGGTGGTTTCCACAATTTTTGGAAGTCAAAAGGGCTCTCCTTTTCATCCTACAATAAAAAAAATCACTGCATTTCGTTCCTGCATTGCATTGCGTAAGGCACCCGTCATAACCATAATGAAACATCAAAGAATGTTTTTAAACTGAAACTTCGAAAGTTGGATCCAAAACACGTTGTGGTAATTTTTTATGATGACGTTTGCAGTCACAAAAGCAGACGACGGTTTAACAACTTTTGGTGTAAATGAAAATTAGAAACAAACGGAAATGAACTAGTTTTCATTTTCAGACCTATAATGTTTTTATGAGTTTGCAACTAAATATTGCATATTTGTCCAAACTCCAATCCTCACTACGTTCAACATTCACACAGTATTTGTTAGTCAGTTGAATTATATAAGACTACAACATCTTTATGACAAAGATGACACAAGAAAAGTGGCATATAGCTTTTCTTTTATTCACATTCCGCTATTGACATAACATACACATGTACCTATGCTCATCCACTATTCAATTCTAAGACGACTTATGCCTCTAGTGAACAGTACTATATTTATTCTTGGTTTTTGGCTTTGAAGTCAGTGGAATTTCGGATGAGGGCATTTCCAATTTGGCAGCTGTCCGGATCAATGTTCCCTCATGCATCAGGAAATGAAATGTGAAGTTTTTGAGATCTATCTTTCCGTTTCGTACATGCTCAATGTGATGAAAAGCAGTAAAAGAAGGAGAGAGAGAGAATGAAAGAGACACACGCTTTATGACTTTATATATACGGGCGAAAAAGGAAGAACGTGTTACCCTGCTTATTTCACCGATTTTGTCAAACTCCTTTTTTTCTTCGACTGTTGGATATGGATAGTAGTCCATCGGGATGTTTGCAAAATTGATGGAATACATATGCGACCGTACCGTCAAAATTAGGTTCATCTAAGGGAAAAAATCGAAAAATATAGAATCGAAAGAATCCTCCTTATTGGAAGACATGGAATTGTCGGGGCTTTGTTTAAAAATGTGCCTACGTTTGAATGTATATCAGGAAAAAAGGTTTGACTTTACGTGTCTCCTTTCACTCTTTATGTCCGTCGCATATGATGTGATGATATCCATGATACGTAGGTACTTTAGTGTCTTTCCTTAGCATCCGGGGCCAGAAAATAAAATGCCTTTGCAACTTCCACTCTCTACTCTACACCCAATATGCCGCCACTGTTTTTAGTATTCCCTTTCAGTGGAATTTGGAGAATGGAGGACAATACGAATACGAATTCAAAATCGTATTGGAAAACTCTTACAGAAAGCCCAAGAAAATTTGAAGGGGAGAGTCAGAGAGAGAGAGAGAAAGAAAAGGATGATTTCCTATCGTCCTTTTTCCTTTAGAGTTCCTTCCTCTTGTTCGTTTTTTTGTCAACTTTTTTTTATTTGACTTACAATTCCGTATTTCATTTTTTCGTTTTTCTTTCTCACTGTTTTACTTTACTCAGTACTGCTCAAAGCTCACTTCCCATCATCCTCATCATCATCGTCATGTTTTTTTACTTGTAAAATGTACATCACTCAACAACGAGACAAGGCATACATCATACATCTTTCTTTCTTTGTCTATATAATGAATAAATGTACACAAAACCGTATAAAAAGTCTCCAGCTGAGTAAACCTTTGTCATCCTTCAATTCAATGATACATCCGGACTGACGGACAAAAGTTGCATGATGATGACAATCATCATCAACATCATCACATGTGTTTCTTATTCTTATATTCAATTTATGAATGTATATATATTGGATATAGGTTCCCTCGTCTATACAATTTCTTATACAAAAACGGGGAAAGAGAGAATCCTTTTTTCTATCCCATGTTTCCGGTAATCGAGCTTTTATTCAATGAAAACATCTGGAAATGTATACTTTTCCGCTTGTAGTCAATAGTAGTCAAACTCCTCTTTTTAAAACTAGACATGAGAAGAAGAAGGAGAGGATTTGTAAAAATATATGTACATTTTTTCTCTCCAGTGGTCATATCCAATGTACACAAGCAGCACGACGCACGATGATGATCACATATCAAATCATGAATTTATTCTTTTCTTGTCCTCCTTCCATTTTGTCTGTTTTCTCTTTTCATGTTTTTCATGTCGGAGGAATAATATGGAGAGCAAAAGAATGTGCAAAAAAAAGGATAGCCAACTGCTTACTTTTGATATGCGAGATGAGTTTGTACCTGTTTGAATTTAGCAAATGTGAGAGAAATGGGAGGAAAGGAAAATTTTTGCGTCTCACGTCCCCATTTTTTTCCTACCCATGTTTTCTTGTCCTGAATTAATGACTGCGGGGTCATCAATCAACGTCATATCATCAATTGTTTGCTTGCTCATCATCATCATAAGCTTCCTCCTGAAAAGGAAATGAAAAAGGAGCGATGAATTGTGTGCAAAGTATATATAAAAGTATTACATAAAAATGCTGGTGAAAGTGGGGAAAATGGGACTTGAGCTCCGGAAGAAGTGATTCATGGTACCTGGAAAAATATGTGTATTGGAATGAGACTATATATAGAATACATATAGATTGTTTGCCCTAATTACCACAAACAAACAAGCTGAAACTGAGGATGGGTTTAAAATTTGTACTTAAACTCAAATTTGTATTTATAGCCGGTCTTTCATCTTTTGCTCTTTTTCTCTGACAGGATATGATCCTCCAAGTTTCCTGTTTACTCTCTTTTACGAAACGAAACTGGTCTCTCTTGAGCCGAACCACTTCTCATTTTTTTGTAATTCTCTGAAGTATTCACAACCTTTTGCAGTGATCTTTGCTAATATTTACTCATCTTTAGGAAGACGTGGAAGAGGGGAGAAAGGAGAAAAAGGGAAAAGGAGCAACTTTGTAGCTAAGTGAGTCTTGTGCTATAGACGTAACAGCCACTTAAGTGTAGCTTTATCCAGACCACTTGAAATCGTATATTGCGTGTACAATATAGAACCGATCTTAAGTGGGTGAAGGTTAACATGATTTCATTTCTTTTTAAAGAGCCAATCTTCTTTTTCAATAAAAAAAAGAGTTTCCATTATTGCTTATTTCTATATTTAGAAACAGTTTTTTGAACAAGGACAAGTATTACATAGAATTTAGATAACTTTTTTGAATTTACTAAAATTCCTTTTTATCTTTTTCCCATCAAAATGACGCTTGTGATGATACTTGTTCATCTCCTAAATGCTATTTCCATCTCTTCCCAACAATTTTTTCTAAGAAAAATGAAAAAGTAGACATATAAATGGATTTAGTAACAACCACGGCCAACTTTACGGAAAACACTGAACCTTAGGGAAGTAACATCGTATTAATGCATGAAAGCGTAAAATTTCTGCGGGTGGAGAATCTGTTGGTAGTAGCTACAAAAGAGATGGTGGTACGCGTAGAAAAACACTGGGAAGGTTACCGACCTTCTCCCAGATTCTTTTGATGCCATTAAAGCGTATACAAGTGTACAAGAAGTGTATCATCATCATCATCATCGTGACCATCAGTTTACCAGAAGAAAAAAAGATGCAAAGAGTAATGCGAGTTGCGAGTAATGTATACACTGAACTGCGCACTTAAAACTCATGATTTTTAGTGCTTTGCAGCATTTTCTCCCTTAATGGATCTTTAAAGGGATGCATACTTTGCTTCTTTCCTCATCTTTGAATCAACCAAGCCGATATTTTTCGCCAAAAGAAGAAAAAAGGAAGAAAAAACTCTGTACCAAATGACTTTCAGAAACCGAAACGGAGAAGTGTTCTGATTTAGTACTGAGGATGGTTTTTTTTGAAAATCTGTGCAAGTATTTTCTGCATCCTCCCGCAGTCAGCATCAGTACTAGCAGTAGTAAGTGCTGCAACTATCTTTGACTTTGGCTGGCTTACATAATATACATGGTTTGGTAATTGTTATACCCTTGGGAGTACGGGAAAGTGACTACATTATAATAAAAAATATACGTTATGCAATAATCATAAAAAGCCTATCCAAACTGCTCATGCTGATGTGCATGAAATTACACATTCTCAATATTATTATACAACCTACTTATTCTACACTAAATCAGTGTTCTTTTCTCAAAGAAAGGGAAAATATAGAATCAGTCGATATTTCGTATGCAATAGAGAATCTTTTAGTGTATTATCAAGGGTATTAAATGTACATATTATTTTCTCTTTTGGCTAATAATACCAAGAACAAGAGAGCTGCACTCCTCGTTTAAAGCATGTTTTCAAATAAGATATATCATAACACGGGAGGTTTTTATATGGCTGCTGCTACACTATATATTGCTGCAATCCCGTAATTCAAGAGTGAAACTAATGCAAAATGAGAAAATGAGCATCAGGCTCAGCAGCTCAAGATGCAGATCTAGAGTCGAAAATTGGGAAAAGTTGGAAGGAGACTGTGTGAAACTGGAGCAACAATAAGAAAGAGTGTGGCCCACATAATCTCTAAAATGTTGTTGCCTTCAAAAACTCTCAAAATATATGAATCATATAAGTGCTACGTGGTGTGTGGCAAAATCCATATAATACTCGTAGTACACAGTCAACTATGCATATGAATGAGTCAGAGTCAACATAACAAAGTACAAAAGAAAATTTTGCCATTTCGTTTCCTTTCTCTGACGATTTATATTTTTGCACGGGCTGCTGCTTATTATTAAGTTCTGCTGCACTGCCTTAGGCATATCCAAATCTTCGCTAACATGCTTGTGGCTACCCTAGCTGCTCTGCTCTGTATATCCCACTCCACTCCAACCAAAATACAATACACACACCCCAAGAGAAAGTGCGAAAATGGGGAAGGAGTGTGAGGAATGTTATTACCACTCTCCCTATATGCCTAAACCAGCAAGCAGGCTATCGTTTCCCAGTACAAAAAAGTAGTAACAAGAGACGGTCATTAGTCCGTGTATACGAGGCAATAAAACATTTATTTGGTTTTACAACATAAGTAACTGCACTCCACATTTTCTTTCCGAGACAAACTCTCTCACTTTCTCTCCCAAAAGAAGGAAATCCGGAGTTGGGAAAGGGAAATTTCTAAATGATAATGCATCATATATGTATTATTATGATTATACACAAAATCGGGTACTAAATGTAGCTCTAGCACCAGCAGCAGCTCATCCTCCTCTTTCACAAAGCCTCTTAGTAATAAAACCATGTTCGAAGGAGAGAGATAATATACGGGCGTGTGTGTGCACTACCACGACCAAACAGAAAGGATAAAGGTGGTAGGTATTACATCATTTTATGTGAAAAGCTTTAAAACATCATGCAGCAAAGTAATAGGAAGCAGCTCCATATTTTTTGGATCATCATATATAAATGTTTTTATGTACGTTTGCCTACCAACTACACATGTATATAATATGTAAGTTTGTCTGAATCTTGAAAATAACCATTCAAATTTAGTTGGAATAAAAATCATTTGAGAAGCATTAAGATTTTTTGACAAATTCCCCGTGATAAATATCTCGAGTAATGTTGAATGTGTTTGCTTTGAAAAGAAAAAGGGGGACCGAGAATAGGAAAGAGTTTAAGGATTTATTCCATCCCATTGAGTATATGGCTGTAATTAAGTGAAAGCTATATATTCTTTCTAGAGAGAAGAATGAGCTTGAATGAGTAAGTAACGGATTATATTATTACACACAAAACCATCTTTTCAGAACCCGCACACAGTTCATTCATTTCCCATATCCGTATATAAGTATATGTATGGGAGAAACATTTAAAGTTGAAAGAACTTTAGTGTGTGTGTGCGGATGTGGACCAGAACGAGAAAATACAGAAAGAAGAAGACTCGGCCAGACCACCAATTAATTGCAGCTTTTTCGGTTTAGGTTTAGCATATAATTTGTACTACCCTACGTAAGTACAAGCCAGCTCAACTAACGTACGCTTTTGTAGTCAACATTTGGAGATCTACTTTTGTGTAAGCCATGCTCTAAATGTGTTCCACACATTGACTAATTTTCTAATAAATCCTGGCAAAATGCTCATCATTATTTATGCTCATGGTTATAATGATAGCGTTTGTAATTGCGTTGGTCGGAACATTTTAGGCTGAGTCAATTCAATTCATTCGGCTTTCGACATTCAATTCCCCTCTTTATTCACCTCCCATTATGAGCATGAGACAGGACGTTTATCATGAAATGAATCAAGATGAGTATAATAAAAATATAGTATATAAAATAATATAAAAGTAAAAGTCTCGTCTCATCTCGTCTGTTTACTTTTGCACTCATCGTCAGCAGTCCATATGTTTGCTTTGTTCAAAATGTTTGAATATTTTGTCAAAAGAGTAGTAACTGCCGTGGGGGAGGATATCAAAAGATTGTGATAAGTTGTCGTAAATACTTCCAACTTTGATGAAGTAAATAAACTTGTTTGTGTCTTTGGGAAAAGGATGATGATGGCATTTCCCCTTATCTTTCCCATTGATCAGTAGTAATGGCTCGGGGTTTTAATGAGAAATTGTGCAAAGTGACATATAAGTCTATGTCTATTCCCACTTGTGAGAGTGGAACATTTCTTTATGTACTTTTGCAATATTTTATACACGCCACGTCATAACCAAGTTATGTGTGATGTTTCACCGGAAATTTCAGTAATTTATGAACTTGATGAGAACAACAGACAAAAGAGCAAATAAGGTGAAGTGCCTACGTAGTGTTAGGCTCTTGTCATATATTTTGAGTTTTTTTTGCTCTAGGGAACAATATTTTATAGGAACAATTTCGGAAAAGTCAACCGCTACAACCTTTACTTGTATTTTATACAATATATTGAGGTGTGACGGTAAACGAACGATGTTTATTTTGTTTCAGTGGAATTTTGGCAAGACTCTTGGCATACAGTTATATTTATGTTATGTAACTGGAAGCGATGCATATAGTTAAGTGTGTAGGTACTTGAAAAACACGTCGAATTTCCTTTGCCATAATGAATTTATAAAAGGGGTAACGAGGCTCAAGTCTGCATTCACAAAACTCATTAATTTAACAGACAGATAGGATGATAATAATTATTCAATGATATCATGTTAATTAGAACATCAATGCATTCGATATATTCATCTACAGCGAAACTGTAGTAGTACTTAATTATGCAAAAACTTTTACATAGAGAATGCAATTCTCCTTTTAGCTTTCGAATTACATATTCAGAAGTAATTCAAAAAGCTCGTTGGAATATTAACGATTTAATTATCTTGAAACAAAGAGTGGGCAATATTTTGATGCAGCTTTAAAATACTTTTTATATTCACATCTACGATACAAAATGCATTTTGCAATCTTCTTAAATTCCAAAATTGCATGTCAAGAGGCCGCTCTTGCTTGCTAGTTATTTAGCAATTTCTAATATTCTACAATAATGTTATATCATGTCAGGTCAAGAATCGTAAAGAAAATTTTGAAATTATTTCAGGAGAAAGCGTGATAAAATATCATCACGGATCTTGAATGCAATCAATCCATGTTTTGCATCTGCATTTTTGTGTATAACCTTCTGTTTGTTGCATTACTGTATAGCTTGCCAATTCCACCAAAAAAATCCTTGGCTGACTGGCACACTTTCATTCATGTTTTTATTCACGATTTCACTCATAAAAGATCTATTTTTAGTGCAGCTGAAAAATCTCCCAGACTGTATTATGATCAATAAGGCTTATGTAGGTAACTTTAGAAAGCCTTTTCTAAAAAGTATGAGTATTTTGCTTTTGGTTCTTCTAAGAATTTAGTCGTTTGATGGTGTTACTTTCCTGTAACTATGTATAAAATGTTTCAAATGCTTTTTCCAGCCTCTATAACGGTAGTATTAATGCGACATCTTAAAATAACATGAAACTGCAACTGCATGAAGGCAAAACGGATGAGTGGTACACGAGGGAATCAACCGTAAACTTTAGCCTTCTTCTATATATAACATATGTGTTCGTGCTCAGATGTTCACCTTCATAACGGGTCTTTCCATTGTGACTTTTAGCGCAGTCTTAGATATATTGCCTACTTCCAAGTACATGTCTGTCCCCCGGAAGGAGGACGTGATGCTGCGCTATTGGCACGTAAAATTGCATAAATTCCAAATTTTCATCACTTTTATGCACAAGCCCAAATGGGAAAAGGAACAACTTTAACTATTTTCTCGTCGACTTTTCTTTAATCCGAGTGGAAAGCCTTTTTAAAAGAATTTTTTTGATGAAAACGGAAAAACTGCAACGGAATTTTAAAAGGAAGCAAAAAAAGGCAGCAGTCGTACAGGCGGCTTAAATTGTATTAAAGATAACATGCTCATGTTTCTTTTGCTCCATGTATTTAATTTTGTTGCATGTTGCATCTCAAATCAACTCTCAATCTTATCCCAAATGTGCTCTCATATGTTATTTTGCAGACATACATTATTTGTGTACATGGAATAATAAAGTAGTCATCTCTTTTCATCTTGTTTGTTGTTGTTTCTTATTAACTTTTTCACAACATTTTTCAAATGAACTTGTCAACATTAACAAAAAAACGAGGCTTTCACTACTACAGGATTAATGAATGCAGCGCAGCTCAAAAATATCTGTCAACATAAGTTTTCCTTAAAAATAGGCTAACATTGTTAACAATTAGGTGGCTGCAGTGAAAGGACAAACTATGTAAATAAAAACATTTTATGATGAAAACTATTGAAATGGTAGATACCAATCAGTAAGCAGAATGGAGAATAACAAAATGAAAATAGATTTTTTTTAAGACTCTGGATTTTAGAGGTCACACGAACAAAAAATGCAATGTATAAATATAACGTGGTCGTCTGAATCTCTGTAGAAAGGAAATATTTAGAAAGCAGACATGCAAAAGAAAGCGTTTCAAATTAAAGCATAGCGTGTACTTATAATTTTTTCAGGATATACTATATGTATACTTTCTCTTGAAAACCCACAAAAATTCTTTCCTTCTCCTCTTTTGCTCAAGAAGTTGTATAAATTTTTGAAGCTTAGTCAACCCTGTTCTGTAGTCAGCGATTTTGGTGGAGCGGTTAGAAATCAGCAATGCAATGAAATGTTTCCCTTCTTCCTTCTGTTCTCTAGCCACTTACGCAATTATATGCATCCATGCTTGCATAAATATAGAGAAAGGAACAAGAGTGAAAGAGGCAACTTCAGGCTTTATGTCTTGTCCTTGTACCATACCATACCATACCATTATTCTCATCCAATCCTTTTGTGCTTAGCCATTGAGGCAGAAATAAGACAAAAATCGAGATGATACAAAATGATATGATACAAAAGCTCCTAGCAAGAGGGAAAACATGTAAACTCAATTCCAAAATCCACAAAAAGTACCAAACCATCTTATTATGTGTATAGCACACTTATTATACTTATATTCATTATACCAAACCAAAATGTACGTAACATTTCTCAAGAATAAGAAAAGGCATTATAATATCATCAACAACATAAAAACTGCCTATACACACTCTACTACTTAATACTACTACTACTACTCTTCCAGCAAAAACAGAAAATGCTAAGAATAATAATAAAAAACTGGAGCACATATCACATCATCATGACATAATATGTTGAAAACAACAAAGAGGATGGAAAAAACAAACAATAGCCAACTGTCTATCTTACATAAGTACATATTCATATACATTAAAGTGTACAAGCAAGCAGACAGAGGAACAACACATGTCAGCACAACGTGAAATAGGTTGAAGTGAAAATCTTAAGGCACATTACATTTCCATTGCATGCTATCTATCTACATCCAAATTTCCTCTATATATCAAAAAAATAACAGCAAGAAGAGCAAAAAGGAAAAAAATACTGCATTGGAGAGGAAAAGTCTACATTCTACATAATTTTAAGCAATGCTACATGCTACTACTAGAAGGATGATGTACGCGCAATATTATGTTGAAATGTATAGAAATATATTCATATAGCACGCACAGTAGAAAGTGGTAAAAAGATGAAGCAATTCTTTCTAGTCCCACGAGGATTATCCATTAACTTAAGACATCAGATAAAATAGGCTCATTTTTGTTCCCGGAACAAAAAAAAACCCTACTCGTTGACTAGCAAGTGTGTATGCTATATAGAGCGGGATGTGAAATGTGATGTTGTGCATGCTGTACACATCCTCCATCTCTTTTTCTCTTTCCTTGTTTCACTATAACCAAAAAAGTGAAAGTAACAAGTCAAAACAGACAACGCACAAAAAAAGCATAGCTTACATCACTTGAGATGTGGAGAGTTTTATAAACTTAAGTATAGCATATATACATGTATACACGAGTTTATTTTACTCAATATATAAAGTAGCCCCCAGAAGAGTAGTAACTATATCATATCATGATGAGTTATATATAAAACAAAGAAAATCACAGGCGAAAATTATCTAGAGTGGAGTTAGAATACTTTAGGTATGTATGTATGTATCTCGCGTACGTGTGCACTCTCACTGTGCGAACCACTTTACATTTATGAAATGAGGATTTGGTGGCTGGTTACGCCATAGCCACTTTGTATAAACGTTACATTTCCCACCGTCTCTTTGAGTACTACTTACTATAAGGTTAATACATTCCATGTAAAATGAGTAGGGATTACTATAATTAAGCACCCTCTTTATTTCACTGCTTTCCTTTACCTTCTCATCTTCCGTATGCTTTTGTAAGAAGAAAGATCAAGATGAGGTCGTATTTTAAAATTCTTCATGCACTTTTACTCAAAATGGAATCCAAAGCCAACAGCCAACCTTTAAAATTCTTAATCTTCCTCCGACCCCTCATCAGTAGAAAAAGGGGAAGTAGAAAGTATTAAGGAGAAATTGAAGCAGCTACCACAGTATAAACCAACACATTTCTTCAGTCAAAGAAAGATCATGCAAGGTCCATTTGATATGCATTACATTTCTTAACCAAGATAATATTATTACTGCATATTTCTAAATATCTCATTACATTCCTTTTCCGCTTCAAAATTCCCTTTGGAAATAGAACTTATAATATATAAGTTATTCACTGACACGTGTCTACAGTTCCCAGTTATATAAACAGTTTATCAGGGTAAAAGATATAATTATTAAACTAAAACACCATACATTTATTTATAAGTTCAGTACGGTTGAAAGTGAAAGTAAAAGCGCATTGCTAATAAAAATATAACGAGGCTTTCAGAATAATCCCAAGAAACAAAAAATAATGTTAATGTGAAATGACCCCCTGTTCTTCAAATTAACTAGCTGCTGCTGCTGCTACAAGTCTCCTTTTTCTCTTTAAGGTCATTTTGCGATGCTACTGGTGCTTGTTGAAACAACTGAAAAAACACTACAAAACTTTTCCCCAGTAATGAACGACTATTGCTTCGCAGTTAAATCGTGACTGTTAAATGGAGAGAGAAGGAGAAACTTTCAAGATTGAAGGACATTTGCAACAACTACACAACCCAAGTACAAACTTACAAACTTTGCTTCTAATACAATCTACGATCTTTGTTTCGCGCATTTGATGTCAGATAAATAGATTTAGATCAGAGATTGCATGTACGTAATATGCGTGGTAATGACCATCTTAAATTTCCTCGTGTAGAATTGCATTTTGCGGAAAGAGACAAGAAGGTTAGCACTACAGAGGTACATTTACTTTACAAGTAGATCCTTACGTTATCCTCAATAGAATCATCAAGAAGACATTTTGAAGAGAGGAGGAAAAGGTCCCGTAAAAGGCTAATTGGTTTCTTATGTATTCCACGATCCAGTTTCTTCTATTACCCAACATGGTATCCCCTTGCAAACTTTTTTTTGGAGGGCTTCTTCAGGGGAAAGCCTCAAGTGGTGTAATTAGATAAAACACTTGTCTTTTAATTTGACCTGTTAAAAGTAAAACTTGCCTTTGCCCCGAAAAAGGACACATGAAAAAAAAAGTTGCACAGAATTAGTGCCATTGACATACGGTTCTCGTTTTCACAAAGCATAGCGCAGTTATATCTCTGCTTTCCACTTGTTCCTCATTGCCATTGCCTCTTCATAATATAAAGGAGAAAGTAGCCGGTGGTGATGTATTTTTTTAGATGGTCTATATATATACATAGGATATTATGCTTTTATAAACTTTTATGTATCTGTGTGCGAACAAAGTCAGAGAAAGTATGCCAAAAGAGAAATAATTATTAGGCTTGTTTAACTTTAATGCTTTCACTCTGCCCCGACTCTCCGCAACCCTTATGATATATATAAGAATGAATGTTTTAACGGTTATTTCTACAGTGTGGTGTTATTAGTGTTAGTCCTTGACTTTTTTGTACACTTCACTTTCCCTATCAAAGCGTAGCCCAGGCCAGGCCAGGCCGGGGCTCGACTTGGTATCACAAACGTTGTATTGTGTGTAAGTAGCCCATTCTTTTGTATTACCTCCTCATATTAAAAGACATGACACAAAACCAAGACCAAGACCCAAGACGTTGTCTTGCTCATCGTGCTAACATTTTTTTTCTTGTGTTCTCCTTCCCTTTTCTCCTATATTATTAGTTAAGCGCTAGTGTTAGTAAGCACTAGAACAAAGCTAAGACGCAAAGTTAAGCGCTTTTACTTTATTAGATTGACCGACAAAAAAATAAAATGGGAGAAATGCTCAGATTTCTTTTCGTGCTCGCTAACTTTTCTTTTTCTTCCACCCAAAAAAAACTGTGCACTGCTACTAAACTGCACTTTTTGCTAAGTAGCTATCTTTCCAAGAAGAAAGAGAGGGAGCCGACAAGCATTAGCGCTATTTTTTGCCCTTACTTTTTCTCTCTCGCCTATTTTCATTTGTCCATTTGATGTTCATGTATATGTGCGTTTTTGCTCTTGGTTTTTTTTGGGGAGAGAGAGAGCATCACCATTGCGAAAGGAAGGGATAAAGATTTCATCATAAAAAAGAAAGTAGCCCAGATCCAGAGCAGGAGTTTTTGTTGTTGTTGTTGTTAGTGTTGTACAATATCCTACTGACATTGTTTTTCCCACTTCTCATTTAGGGATTCAAGGAGAGCTGTATTTTAGGGGATGTGATGCAGTTTTATTTTGTTGTAGATATTTCTCATTGCAGAAAAAAATACAAGGGTATGTATTAGTACCATCAACTCTTGATCATCATCATCATCAGAAGTGAAGAAGAAGAAGAGGAAAATCACATAATCTTTTTTATTTCTTATTTTGATGATGATGACGAGTAGGAGCATGTTTTTTGGCGTGAAACTGTTGTTTCCTTTCTTCTACAATTGTTCGTGCCACATTGCATCCAATAATCTATATTATCCATCCGAGTGGAGGGAGAAAGGGCAATAACAAAAATGAGCATTTTGGCTTTGTTTTCAATTTGTTACAGTATTCCCTCGAGAGAAATGATAGTAATGTAGCAGTAGCAGCAGGATAAGAATAGGATGTTAAGCTGTAGAAAAGTTGTTTTTTGACTGTTTGTGTCATGTCATGTTTTGATACATTTATGACAATGAAGCTTTATTATTTCCAGTCAATTTTCATTAACTCTTTACTTTCTCTCGCTGACGTGCTCGAGCTAAGCCTTATATAGGCGTGGGGTACTCTAGGTATATTTTAGCGAGAGTAGGATGGTGTTAAAGTTGATATAAAACACACTATTGTGAATACAGCATCACGGGACACATCAAAAGCTACTAACTAACTACTGAATAGTACATACAGCTAAAGTAGGAGATCGCAAGAAGGGGAGAAGAGGAGAGTGGCTCACTTTGGATTTTCTTAAATATGCTATAAATGAGAGCAAAGGGAGAGTAGAGAGGAGAAGAACAGAAACTGTCGTTTTATGGGGGCTTACTTTATGGTGTTTTTATTACGAGGATATAATTTTGTCATTTTTGGTGTACTTTCCCATTGTTTGGTTTGTTCTCTTTTGTCCCTATTTTTACACCATGACGGAAGTATGCATGACGAGGTGCCTACTGATCTCTTTCTTGATGGTGGTGGTGGTGGTGGTAATGTGTTTGAAAGAAAATTGCGATCTACAAGTTTTATAAGTGTGAATTCGTAACTGGTGTAGTTTTTGGTTCTCGAAAGAATTGAAAAATAGGTAGCCTTCGTGGAAAGGGAGGAAATATATGGTCTATCATGTAATTAAAGAGGCATGGTATTTCACTCCCATTCATAATTTACATAGAAGTAAATGGTAGAGCGAGAAAAGGAGAATAAGTCGTGTGCATATTGTATGGTTGGAGAGTTTGAGAGCTACCGTGTCCAATTTCTGATGTAAAAAATGCAAAGCAAGGAGCAACTCAATGCATTGCGTTATTTTACAAAGGATCATTAAAATTAGTGTGGTTTATCTATCCCGTGTCATGTCAGTGTTTAGAAGACGTGTAAAAGTCTAAATGGATTCGGTGGCGCTGACATGTTAATAATTAAAGGTGAATGAAATGGAGGTTATTTGTTAATTTATATTAATGTGCAAGAAGTTATGTACGTAAACAGGCTAAGAAGCTATAAATAAACACTTTACCTAGTTGTTGGTGTTTTCGAATGTTTTTACGCATTTACCGTCAACATTCCGTCAGAATATGAACTTTTTGCCAAAAAGTTAACAAACAAGCAGGTAATTGAAAATAGATAAGGGTAATAATTGCGTGCTACCCAGACATTTGGTTTCGCCATAATATTTACACTTACGCAAAAGCCCCCAACTTTATTTTCCTTTTGGGTTAAGAAAAACATTTTTACATTTTTGAATCATAAATGAGCTGGTGCGGGCATAATATATTTTTAACCGGTCAATGTACGCAAAAATTCAACTGGAACTTCTTATTAACCAACGTCTTCTTAAATTTTGCATAAATTATTTTATAGGGAAAGCACACGTATGTATATACTATGGTTATATACCCACATGAGAATTTTCATTAACTTTCTTGAATGACTCCTATTAGCTCTACGCATTTCTTTTTTATATCTCTCCTTCCTTATGCAGAGACGAGGACCCTTTTACTTCCAACAATAGAGTAAACGCGAGTGAAAACATTATTACAGCGGGTAGAAAGTAAAATTAGGTAGGTTAACGGGTAAAGGAGGCATAGGCATACAAAGAGCTCCTTGTTACTTGATGACTTCTCCGTTATTTAGTTTACCCAGCGAATGGACAGCTTTTTGCACAGCTCCCCTGTGAAAATATCTCTCTTATTTCTGGTCTCAAGTGGAAAAGCAAAGGCAACATCAACAAACATTGGAGAAATTGCTTATATGCCATGCTACCGTTTTTTATATCGTTTCTTTACTTCTTTATCCACTTTTCGTCTCCTTTTTGCTTTTGCATTGGCTTGAGTTGTAAGGATCAATTGTTTGCTTCGTTGGTTGGTCCTATAAAAATATTATGGAGTAATATGATCAACCGTTGACGCAACGAGAGAAGCGGCACCACCAACGACACAAGAAGATCCCTAAACATGCTCTTTTTTCATCTGTGAATTGCATGAGCTCAGTAAATGTGCCTTGGTTATCCTCACATATTTATTTCGCACATGGAAATCAATACATGAGAAACGACTTTTCTCTCTCTCTTTCCTCTTCAAAAGCAGATAATCAATCATGTAGATGCAAGAGAGCAGAAAAGTCACAGGATCAATGAAGACGACGTGGAATGGCATATCCATGGTTGGTAAGAGTGAAGAATATATTTTTTGCTTTCTTCATTCCTTTGATGGTTCCTTGCACGTTAGTTGATGTTGATACTCGGAAAGATTCTCATTTTTCTTCGACTATGTGTGTCAGCAGCTTATGATATTATGTTAATAGATCTGTGTCGGCAGATCAGGGGAAAAAACTGGTACAGTTATTTTTTTTCACTTGGTGCAAATATAATTGAAAATTGTAGGGATACACCAGGCTTCCTTGCGAAAACAAGGAGAACAAAGAAATGAAATGAAATATCATCATTTCAACGCAAAAAATATATTACTTCTTCAGAGACTATAACAAAAGAAACTGCATGGTTTATTCGTTGTTTTGATCGAGCTCCGACGAAAACAAAGTGTAAATGGGATTTGCAAAGGGTTATTGTACAAATAATAACAAATTGACGCCTGAAAACATTTGAAATTGATTCGTTTCCAGAATCAATAAACAGTTTTGAGAATACAGAGAAAGAGAGAGCAGTTTACAGAATAAAAACAGCATGATAAGATAACCATCTAGTAAACAATCCTATTTATAGAAGTCCAATCGTCACACACTAAGCAAGTTTAAAACGGAAAGGAAAAGTGACGTGAAATGTTTTCCTACACAAAATATTATGGTACTAACGTAGCAGTGGAATCAAAGGGCGAAACGGCATATTTTCAAGAAAATGTACGTTATATATTTCCGTTTGTTGTTTATTCAATGCCAATTGTTGGAAATATGATCAAAAAGTCTGTTTCTCTTTAAAGCTTGCCTGAAGACGACGAAACGATGAGGTATATAAGGAATCCAAACTTTGTATTTGGATGCAAAATAAACTCGTACTTTTTTATAACTGCAGTTAAGAGCACCGTTACACAAATAAATCTCATAAATTTTGAATTTACTCAATTTCCCCCATTTTTTATTACTCGAATTTTCCCTAAAAAATTTCGTTTTCGGGACCCCCTTCCTTCCTCTACCACTGGGACATGTATATTTATAGTTCAATGTACTGTGCTTAATAGCTGTGATTTCTTTTTCCGTTTGAAAGAAATAATGTGAAATGAGGTCGTTGGTTATTTTTTTCTGTCTATTATCGTTTACAGAGAGAAAAAACATCCTTGTCAGAAAAGAAATGAAGTGAACCAAGTGAATGTGAAGCAAGTTTCTCTTCTTCTTCTTCTGTAGAGTTAATATTATACTTTCCCCTTCTTTCTCCTTGTTATTGTTATTGGTATAAAAGTCAGTGGAATGGCATTCCATGATTACTGTAAATATTACTGTTGGCTTATTCACTTCCTAAAGGAGACTGCTATATGTCATACTATTTTTTGTAGAGATGATGTTGATGACGATGTGACAATGACGAAAGCCCTGACGGCAAAACTCGCCCACATGTTCATTCAGTTCTGGCGTTGCCCCTGAAGCTGGTTTTTTCCATCGAGATCACCCTGCTATTGCTAAATTTCATTCAAATTGATAGTACTGCCTCACGACAATCCCCATAAATTTAGCATTTTTTCACAAACTGCAAATATTTTTAACAGAAGAAAGTATGGAGGTTGGAGATCGTATGTACCTTTCTTGCTACTTGCTGCCATTTCAGATAATATATAGTCGAACCTTTCAAAAGAAACAAGTATTTCTATTTTTATTCCATCATTTTCTCTAAATCTATTTACAATATGCAAAAATATTTTCATTCCTGCACGAGTGGCAGCAGTTAGCTGTTTATTCTTCTGAAGAAAGAGGAACCGTCTTGAGAATCTACTTTAAATTTCATTCGAAACCCTCCTAAGGGACGTGCAGTTTGTAAAGTTCTTTTTTTTCACGTTTCAAAAATAACCTTGTCATTCAGAGTTTCCCTTTGAACTGAAATCATTTAAGTGGCAGTTTATAGACTGGCTGGCACTGGCAGCAGGATTCCCCAACCAGTTTGATAAGTACATATAAGGCAGCAGACAAGGTGAAAATATTATTATGAGTTGTACTTTTGAAGTCATTTCTATAAAAGGGCATCAGAATCCGATATCAATGTGAAAGCAATTGTAAACCATTTTCTCTTATTTCCATGTTGCCTCAGGTCTCCTGCCAAACGTTCCAATCCAACCTTTCTCTCCCTCACCCACTCTTCAGATCAAATACAAATAGGAATACATTGCCATTGCCACCATTTGGAATATCAAAAAGGTGCATTGTCAACCAAACCTTTTTGAAAAAAAACTTTTTTTTACTTTTATGGAATTGAAGTAAAAAGTAAGGACGAGAATGGGTTGAAAATGAAAAAGTTTAATACGTTTTTCTACGAATAACGTTAAACGTTAAGTATCGTCTTGGGACAATTTATTTTCTAACCGAGTTAACCAAAGTGCTAAAATCACAATCGAGTTTTGAGAAGAATACATTACATTTTTGTGGGGTAGATCCAAAAAGTTTTTTCCAGTTTTATAAATTTCTGAGAAATAAATATATAAGGGTTCAAAAATTCAAATATTGTATGTATGTATTTACCGCTATTTTAAAATTAATTTTAGACTTATTTAAAATTTTAACGTGATAGGTAAATATAAATAAGAAAATTTGCTTGGCCTAAGTAAAATTATGATTCAATAATCAAATAATTTTGTCGACAGGAAAAAGTTATACGCATTCACATGCGCTAAAAACAACTACCATCATAAAGTATTATAGTACTACTAGCATATAGTATTATTGTTTCACTAAAACACTTCACCACTTAAAAATAACTATATACAATAAACAGGACTGGTTGTTCGCCCACTACTATTTGCTGGTGACATTTGAAAGAAAGTAACAATTTCGCTGTGTTGCTCAGATTCGCATTCTCTTTTTCTCTCTCTCTCGTGACATGTCACAAGGGAGTTGGAGTTTGAACTTGTACGATGACTACGTGTGTCATGAAAGAACAAAGTTTCTTTTTTGAAGATGAGAGCAATTCTGTTTCTTCTTTTACAATGTTGTGTCGAGATTCTCTTTGTACAAGTCCCTTGACACTTTGTGTTCGTGGTGTAGTCGAAATTTCCTAGTAGTAATGCTATGTGACCAATGAAATAAAAGTGATAATCATCTTGTTGTTGTGTTCCCTTCCTTCATACATAAGAAGAGTCATGCTTTTTTTATGAATTTCGATTGCCTTTTTAACCCATCCCGTAGATCATCTTTCATATTTTTTAGCGTTTCTCAGTATTTTTACTTCACATAACCTACACACTACACACCCACTCATGGACAAAACATAGTTTAGCAAGAAATCCTAACGACAACGCGATGATTATGTTGACGCCAGTAGTAATGTGATTTCATACTTTTTTTTCCTTCTGAAATCCTGAATGTCACAAGAAATATAGAGAGAACGAGACTGGTTGTTGCGGCTCTGGGTTGCTCTTCTCTTACTGCTATTGTCAGTTGCTTTCACGGTTGTGATTACACTTTCCAGTAGAAGGATTATTATTATTGTGTGTGTATATCCCTTGTCACTTGTCATTTACAATTTCCCTATGATGACGATGATGATGATGATGATGTCGACGACGACGGGAATGGCATGATGAGTATACAACTTGCAGTTACAAACGACTTCACTATTTATTTCGTCATTGTCATATCCACATGCGTTAAAATGCTTTGAAGTTTCTCCCGTTTTTTGCCAGTGAGTGCTTCTCAGCGAAACATTATCTGATCGATGTTGCCAGAGCTTGTCGAGTTTCTGGTTCAAGACACATTTGGGACACAGTTGTGTCTAACTGCGTAAAGATATACAAAGGCTTATGAATATGAAGGCTGGAAAAGTTTTCGGAGGAGGTTTATGATACAACAGCTGTTGTGTTATGATTCCCCCTTTTGTACTAATGACGGATTAAGAAAGTGATAGAAAATTATGAATGGTCTAAAGCCTCATGCATACGCACCAGAAATACACATACATACATACACTTATCGGATCTGGATGGAGTGGAATTATTCTTGTATCAAATCCCACTGCTGCGGGTCTGTGGCTTAGTAGCAGCAGCAGCGGCAGCTATCATTTGGGAGAAAGTAGACAATAATAACAATTTGTTTGAGAAGCTGCATGCAGTCTCCAGTAGTAATTCACCAGCAAAATCCAGTTCATTAGCTGCGAGTGGAGAGAGGCTTTTGTCGTAAAGCCAACAACTATGATTTTGCATAAACTCTAGTTTTTTTTACAGAGTTTATTACTTCTATTATACAAATTTTCTCCCATAATTCCATCAGAGATACACAACACACAAACACACGGTGATGCTGATGGGAATATGGATATGGTGTCGGAAGCTTGAGTATTTTACACTCAAGAGAAATATCATTAATAACCTACATTGTGTATTATATCCCCCTCTAATCCATCTTTACTCTTGGAGTTTGTGTCGCATTGTAGTAGATGAAGCTCCCAAATTTTTACTAACACATTCATTTTATTTCAACCAAACCGTAGTTTGCAGAAACGACCAATTTCATGGTATTACTGCATAAGTTATTTAATAAATGATTTAAAAATCCCTTCAGTCTTCCGACCCATAGATAAAGCATTGAATAAACTAGGCGATTGCGTCTAGAAAAGATAAAATCGTCTGGCTTACTTTTCCAAAGATAGTTTTAGCAAATGTCAACCTAGAACTATTTTTACCATTAGCATCCTTTTGGCTCATCCTCGTAGACTCATTAGTAGCTGGTATTTAATATTTACAAGTAAGACTTTTTCACTCTTTTTCCTACGAAACACTCAAATTTCGAAAAAAAAATAATGAGCAAATTACGAAAGAACTTGTGAAAAAATCAAGTCATCATTTAAGAAACTCAAGAGTTCATCTTTACAACTTCATCTTCAAGTACCCGCCCCCAAGTAGTTGTGTGAAAGCCATTTACATGTTTATGAAACATTAACAAGCTTCCATAGTAAGAATGGGAGATAGAGAGAACTGTATGAAAAAGTTGCATTCATAATTTTACCCTTTTCATAAAAATGGGCTAATTATTTAAATTAGCTAGTTTTTGGCAGCTAGTTAAGCTTCCTTGTTCAACTATTGAGCTGACATTTGAAGTAAGAGAAGAGAAGAAGACTATATTATTGAAATCATGAATACGTAGTGACTAGCAAGCCATGTTTACTCTTAGTTTGTATGGCTGACAATTATAAATTAAATTTGCATTTCGCTTCTCTCTTGCAAAGACAGCAGATTGGCGAAAGTTTCCAAAGTAGAGTACTAGCTGGAAACTGCATGAAGTAAAAGTGTAAAACTATTTTTGTATGTTATTTTATGTAAGCCGAGCTCACTATGCAAAACAGGCCAAGAGGTCACCATCAAGCAGAAAATTTTGCTTGGGAGCGTGAAAATTCATGCTTTGTCAACAAAGCATATTAAGTCCATGCAGAACCACACGCCAAGTAAAGACATGAATACGAAGGAAAGAGTCTGATAAATGCGTTGCAGTATTGCTTAGCTCATCACCTACATACTTAAAAAAACTGTGTGTGTGTGTTTTTTTTACTTTCACTCCCCCAAAAAAAAACTGGAGAAAAGATGTGAATAGAGCTTTTTTTATCTAGTGGAGAATGTTCTATATTTTTTCACTTTTTTTTCTTCTTTCAGAGCCCGTAACCCACATCGAAGGACTGAATGGGAGAGGTTCCGAACTTTTTATCAAGGCTGGGAGCACAATCAATTTGACATGTGTGGTGGAGGATGCCACCGACAACGCACCAAAACACATACTTTGGAGGCATAATTCCAGGGTAAGTTCTTGCTACAAAAATAAATGAGAACTAATTACTTTTTCTCTGACTCTGACTATATATAAGTGTGGGTTTTTTTTGGAGTGGCATGCCATGCCATGCCATCATGCCATGATATCATTTGGCCTTTATATACAAACTCTACGCATTATGAATGCATAAATCGCTCGCCTGTTTTTAATCGAAATCATAAAGTACGTTGCGGAATTTCTATGAGACATAAGTTGGTCATCCGATCCCATTCTGGGAACTCAAGCAATCAAAAATCAAATATTACATTATTCAATAGCAATTCTAACGATAATATTGTCCAGTCGAGTGGAGTAGAGTAGAGTCCACATCCAAACTCGGGGAAAAATCTGAGCCTCCATTAAACCTTGGGAAAGTTTTGCGAAATTTGTACCTAAAATATGTTATTAATGAAGATCGCACACACTTTGCTCTCTCTCTCTCCATCCAACCAAACCAACCCAATTCTGGGTAGTAGTAGTACCAATATGCATGCCGCAGTGTGCAATATTCCAACAACTTCAAAATGGCACGATTCATTCGTTAGTTCGTACCCATATCTTTGGAATGTGTATATTTGTGTGTCACCAGAGAACATGTTCTCCTTACTTGAAACTTTTATGGTTTCAAAAAAAGATAATTGACACGCTGGTCACGCCTGTTTGATGTCAGACTAGCGCTTTCTCTAGGGCACTTGCTGCGGTTCACTCATCTCCTCTCTCTCTTGTCTTTCCACTACTGCCATTTAAAATGGCTGCAGAATATACTTTTTAAAGTGCAATAAAGAACAGACACACACTCACACAGAAGCAAACTCTCTCTCTCTCTCTCTCTTTCTCTCTCAAACACGGATACATCTCTATAGGTACCTCTGACACAGAAAGCTGCAAACATCCCACATGTGATGTTAGTATGGGAATATGGAAGGCTTTTTTAAAGGAGGAGAATAAAGTCAGTTAGTCGTAGTCGTCTCGATCCTACGTGTAGTGGTCACGAACATGACCATAATGTCGTAATACAGTTCCCTCTCTGGCCTCCATAATGATGTCTCTTGATGTTTACCCAAAAGTGCAATCGTGCAGTTTGTTGGCACAAGTGGCCCACTATAAATACAGAGAGGAGAGAGGCGGAATACTGATACTGATACAAAATGCAGCAGAAGGGAATGTCGAAGAGGGAGACATTTTGATGATCAAAATGATAATGTTGTTGAAAGCACGTCAAAGCGTTGTTGATCTAGTACCACTATTACAAAATACGGGGAAATGGGAAGTTTGTATAAGTGAACCAAGAAGGATAGAAGAAGAAGAAGATCAAGTTATTCATGAATGTTACTCACTCAGTTTTGATCTTCATTGACCATCATCCCTCCCGGGACCTCGAAACAACTTTTGGAAGGATGATGTTGGAGAATGCCAAATAGAATGACTGAATGAAAGGATATAGGACGAAGGCTGAGGGAAAGGAAATTGAGTTTTAGAAAAACATGAGTATATACTTACTGATGAATGACAGGAGAAGAAAAATGTGAATAAGTCAGAAGTCAAGTTGACGACGACGACGATGATGATGATGTTTAAGCGATTCAGGCACTTAGCGAATCTTTTATATACATAAAAAATATGGGGATGGCGTGATGTAATGTGATGTCACCAAATGGGTACTACCGGTGTCAACTAATCTACATATTTGAATAGTGAACGCTTAAATTCGATTATTAAAACAGTCGTTTATAATAGAGTGGGAATAAATGTAGAGAAGAAAGTGATGTGATGTAAAATTTAAATATCTAAATGAGCGTGCTTCAGAAGGAAAAAACGAATAAACTACCAAAAAGGACAGACTTTTGCGTGCATCTCCTTCTTTGAAGCAGTCTTCAAAAGCTCATACCATCATCTCTTTTCTTGCCTTCTCCTTGGAATTTTCACTTTAAAGATGCTCTGTCTGTGTGTGTGTGTCTGCACCAAAGAGAAACTGTCTTAAGTAAACTTAAAGAAAATGAATGTGTGCCAGTATCAAGTTGCAATTTTGCATTAGGGGAAAAAGAAAAGGCATCACCAAAAATAATACTTGAGTTTGAGTCAGCATCTTTCCTCTTCTCGTCTTCGTTATACGGGCTAAACATAGTAGCAGACACGCATTCAAGTCTAGAGCCTACAGAGAGCGAGAGAGCCAACATAACATCATGCATACGGATTACCTTATCTTTCCTTCTCCCCATAAATTACTGCTTTTTCCTACTTCACTTTCTCTGTCGACCTCTTGACCTCACTTTCTCCACTTTTACTTTTATATCATTTGAATATAAAATGAATACATATTTCCGTCTTTTTTCTAGCTACACTCTTCTTCACTTTGAAATAAAACTCATTTAGTATCCCTATAGTTGTATCTCCCTTTGTAAAACTACTTGTTAAAAGCTGGGTACATTTATATATTACATAATATTCCCGCATAACATTTTGCTTTTACTTCCGTCCAACCAACAACTCCCAGTTTTGAGGTACCTCTTTACCTGTTGTGCACATACTACGTATATTTTACAACGTGTAACACTTCCAGTTTAATGTTTTCTCCTGCCAAGTGGAAAATAATGCAAGGACCACTACCACACGAAACAACCAAACCACCACGCAGCACGAGCAGCAGGATACCATGATTAAGTGTTAAGCTGGCTCCCCGCAAATTAGTCATTTCCTTTTGGCCTCCTCTCTTCCCTTCTACAATAATAACAGTATACAGTATTTGCTTTTATACTTGCACAAAATTTAGCATATGATGATTAGTCAAAGGGAACAACGAACAAGGCTGCATTTTCTCTGTAGAGTATGCCATAGCGGAATTAAAAGTTGGACAGGAGGAGATAAAGTGCACATGACATGATGTGATACGGTATTTAGAGGGAGTTAGAAATGTAAACTTTGTAGCTTTTTGCCCTATATATTATCATATCATATTTACATCAGTTGACGTTGCTCCCTGCATTCACTACTCCAACACATTTTAAGCATGCATCAAAAATTTTAAGAACCACCACGTCTACAATACTAGAAACCTACTTTTTCGAACAATGAAGATACAAACAGGATGAAATTGAGATTACAGGCACACATTTTATTTCCATTCCAAGGACAACTTCGTAATTTCCTAGGCCGAATGTATGTATACACATCAAACTTACTAAAAACTGTAAAGTTCTGGAGAAAGGAGGAAATAATGGCTGGGGGCCCTTTGGTTCGTTTTTGTTTACATCAGCACGTTTCCCCTTTATCATCGTATCATCATATCATGTGTTTCAGAGTGGTTTTGATCTTGTACTTTCTCCACGTTTGATAATGACAAGTTCAGTTAGTTTGTCCCTCTCCCTTAAAATTTTGCATGTTGTTATGTGTCAGTTTAGGTTTTTGGAGGGAATATGGCCTTGAGGATTTTTACTCACTGTTATATATTGAGTCTGTGAGTTTGTTTGTTGCGGATATGGATAGTGCGTATTTAGCTTAGGTTCGCGGTTTAGTTTATAGGTTAGGTATAAAATCATAGAACACGCATATTTGTGCTGACAACACAGTTTTCAAAGCTACAATCACTCACTCATTTTCCAAACTCAGAAGATATTGCTAAAGGGTATAATTCTGTCGACCAGTGTCGTATCAATGAAAGCATTGAAAATTTTGGCGCTTGTGAAATGAAAGCTTTCTGTTATGGCATGGCAAGGGAAGGTTGCTTTCTCTGCAAAGTTCAAAGACTTTTGTTTTTGTTTAGTCATAATCAGTCTCCACTTGTCTTTCTTTGAAAGGGTAAGTCAGTCATCGTCACCATCATTTCTTTTGATGGGAAAAGCTTAACATCTCTTTCTATTCCTGTTTTTGCATATCTACTTCCAGGATAGCAGTTAGCAGTCGTGCAAAGAATGCATATAATATTCCCTCAAAACAAGTTACAATGTTAATTGCAAACTAGCTTGCATGCATTATGCATTACTAGTCTAGTTTGTTCTGCCTGCATAGTTCTACTTAAAAGTTGAAGAAACTTCAAGAAAAAGAGTTGGAACGATGAAGTTGTTACAGAATGCATATTGCATACCTACAAAAACTCGTCTGGTCTTAAGTGTACAATTCTGTTTTACTGCAACAACATCCTCTCGCTGACTCAAGTTTTTTTGGTTAAAAATGGTTTTGGGGTGTTTTTCTACTGTTTGGATGAATACCACTACCTACATAAATGCAATGAGGGGAAGAAAGTTAGTTTGCTCGACATCATAATTTGAAAATCAGAGTGAAATGGCCTGTTTACGGAACACCGAACAACAGGATGCATTTTTTTACAGAACTGTGCAATTTTCCGATTATGCAAACCTTTTAAAATTTCAGTGCGTTTCAGTGTCCAATACCTTCTATATTTGAGCATTGATTCTAAATTCTAAATCTATTACGTATATCTCCGTTTGATAGTAACCAGCTGTATTTTGAGTGTTCTACTCACGAAGTAGAATTGGAAATATGATCAGCCAGCATAAATGCTGAACCAGCATTAATCCCAGATTTGCATTCTCAAGCGATTGAATACTTACAACATTTCTCAGGACGAATGCTTATTTATTTCATTGAATTTTGATGGGACGATGAGATGAATATATTTTTTCTGCGTGGGCACACATAATACTCTGAGCTTCTTCCCATCTTCAAAAACATTTTTTCTCGATTCTTCTTTCCTTTCAGTTAGCAATATGGCATTTCACTCCCACATATGACTTTCTTTCTTCATTCAGATTTGTTTCATCTCTTCAATAGAAATCTCTTGAGGATTATATTATTGACAAGAATATGTCTGTGTACACCACTTACTTTTCCTGAATGCGTTCATACATGTTTCGAGGACATTTTTCAATTTGGGACCAACAAACGTAAAAGGACTTCTCTCTCTCTCTCTTCATGCCATGCCACTTTTCTTCGTGCATTTTTACTCATACGCATACCACATTTGTACAACCTAAAACTTGTTTTATGCACTCATAACTTGTTAGAGCGTGTAAAAAACTTGGCATGCGTGGATGAATAGAAATACTACAAACATATAGAGATATATATAGCGCAGAAAATATTTTATTACATTATAGCATAACCTTCAAACTAATATTTTATTCCAGTTGGATAAGTTTCCATTGCATTCTTTGAAAACATTTTTACTTTCACCACTTTTAAAACCTCGTACATTTTTTTGAGATGAGAAACAAAAGTATTCCAAGAATGACTTGTGTGTGCAAGCCACATTTGAAAAAGATATTATGGACTCTTATTTCTTTGTGTATGAGTATGAGCTAAAAATCTCTTGTGGTATGTCTCTTCTATCTCGAATGAAAAATAGAAACGAAAACGAAATCTTTTTGTGACAAATATGCAGCTGATGATACACTGGGATGGAGCAAGAAAAATATACTTTTTATCATCTTGTTGAGAAAATGTAGAATGTAGAATGTAGTTGATACTATATATTATATTGCTCTTTTGTATGACGGCAAAAAAGTTTTGTAGCAATTTTGCCTAAATATATGTAAGTACATATGTGTATTTTTTTGTGAATGTTTTTGCGTACGGCACACACAAGACAACTACTATTTACTTTAGATGCTTCCTCGTGTACACCGAAGCTACTACATAACGTGGTTTTCTTTCTTTAGAAAAAAAGTCGCTTGTTTATACTCTTGGGATTTTATTTAAGGAAAAAAGTAAATTCTTTCTTCCCTCTTCTGGTTTTCGGGGATTTAAGATTTAGACTCACTTGTGCTTTCACTTTTTCAAGGAATAGCTGTACAAAGAAAAGCGTAGCTTATCCAGCATAATCTTCGTTGACTTGACAAGCTTTTATATTCATACAGATATAACCCAGTATAAGTTATATATGAAGTGCACACATTTTTAAGTGCGTATTTTGTTTTGATTTAAAAATACTTTTTTGTCTGGGAAAGTAGGAGAAAGGGAGGAAACACATGCCGGAAGTCCTGTGGTTAACTTAATATAAAATAGAAAAATCACTTGCTGTTAAATCTACAAATTCAATACAAATCATTCATGAAGCTAGAAGAGCTGAGATGATGACAAAGTGGAATTCTTTGAGCGTTTCTGTCCTGTGAGAAGAGGGGAAACTTAGGAGGTATCAGCATCAGCGTCAACAATTTTTGTGTAGTCCTATACACTATACACTGCATTTAAAGACAGGATTGACTAGCTGTTGATTCTATATTCTTTTGTATTGCTTTCATCTGATGTGGCATTGTAGCAAAGAGGGAAATGGAGTGAGACAGTTTGCTGAGTAGGCAACATGGTAAAATAACAGTCAACGACACGGCTCATGGGAAAGTAGTAGTAGTAGTAGGTACGGTACAAGTGAGAAATGTATTTGGAGAAGAGAACGGAAGAATAAAAGAGAGAAAGAAACAATAAAGGCTCGCCTTACTAGTTTTGGATTGATTTATTGGTAAACATGTAGCGTGTTTGTATGTGCTTGTCAAATAAATGCTTCCGAAAGCAGGTTTTCACACTTTGTGAATAATGGCGATTATTATCAAAAGGAAAAGGGTTTACCAATAAAAGTTTGAGGAAGACAGTTAAGGTATTAAGCAGAGTTGGCAGAAATGCTTTGAATTCAAGAATTTGATTTCCTCTCTCCGGTTTTCCCATATACTACAAACTTATTCTTGCGCTTATTTCTCACGCTGCATTTGACCTGAAATCAACGGACTTCTGCTTATGAGATCCTCACACTGTACTTATATCATGATTAGTCATAAGCTCATTTTTAGATCATTTGTGCTGTATCTAGTTTACTGGTGTATGTGTGTATAATTCACTTGTGTTTTCACTATTTTCTTTTTCTTTCAGGTTGTTAACTTTGAATGGGCTCGAGGTGGCATGAGCTTGGTTACAGAGAAGAAGAGTAAAGGAGTTACAGTCAGCCGTCTCCTCATCCAAAAGGCAGTGAGGACCGACTCAGGAACCTACATGTGTGCACCACAAAACGCTCACCCAGCGTATGTCAAAATTGTCGTTTTGGAGCAAGGTAAAATTTAGTCTCTGAATTTTGTATTTAATAAAAACTTACAGTCTGCTTTTGAGAACGACAAATCATTTTGTACAATCCGATTGCCAATATACTATTCTTTGTCAAACAAACAAAATTGCATTCACGTAGGTATTGTAATGGTTAAGTTTGCGTTGATTTATATTTTCAAAATGTGGTTCCTTTACAAAAAATGATCTTGCAAAAGAAAACTTTAAAAAATTAGGACGATAATAGATTCGATGACATAAAACCCTACTTTACAGGACGTTCTTTGATCGATATCACAATGTGTGACATCTAATTATCCCTTTTTTGTCATTATTATACAAAAAATGCTGTTCCCGTCTAACGCACAATGAGAGTGATGAAGCTGTTCTACATTTTTTGAAAATGGCACAATGTTCGCAATCTCATGAATGAAAATATTCGTAGCGAAAGGGAAGTAGTAAGCATCTACTTGCACTTTACTGATAATCATGCCTCCTTCATCATCAAAGGAATTCTTCTCTGCTCTGCTCTACAATATATGGTTCATGATTTTCGCCGAATTGCACATTTTCTGAGGCACATTATGAAAAAATCTCACTTGCACTAGCTCTCATCTCATTTTCACGTCCGCGCCCCACACAAACACACACACCCTAGAAGGATGATCATCAACAAGATGAGAAGCCATCAGGAATTTCAAAATGGGTCATTATTAATGCATGCACGGTGCTCTGCTACCACTACCACCACCACCTTAGGAAAATGTGTTATGTTACGTTACGTTACATCTACTTTTCCCAAGTCCTCAGGAGTTTCCTGTTCCAAAGTGTTAGCACAATGAAAGATGATGGTGTTGATGCCTCCTTTCAGCATAGCACCAGCGGAATAATACTCTGTAATCTGAAACTTGCTCAAAGAGAGCACGAAATATTATACACTGGGTCGTCTGAGCACAAATTTCTCTACACATGACTAGCCTTGCCTTTCTCCAGGAAATCCTTATGAAAATCTCAAAGAATGCTTTTGGGATGCAGCCCGTCCTTTCCAAAGAAATGTAATAATAGCTTATTTTTTTTACTTTGGTGCATGTTAAGTGTATACTATATAGTATGACATCATTAAATTATATTACCTTGATAAATTCATCCACTAAAGAATTTTACAAAGATTGATGGAGTCAATGCCGTATCAAATCCATACTGACCTTGCTCTCCATATCATATTGGTTTGTCTCGGGAATTTCTGCATTAAATAGTTCAAGAGAAGAGAATCAATGGTGTTTGCAAAAAGCATGACACAATTTTTGCCCCGTCATTTTTCATCCAAAAGTAAAGTAGTAGATATTATGCATAAATAAGAAAAAGTTTTGCTAAACCCAGAAAAATATAAATATTACCTAGTTTTCCAAACTTGGTGAATTTCTTCCTACTAGTATTGCTTTGCCATGTCTTATTCCCATCGTTTGTCTTGTCTTTCCTCCCTTCCAAAAGGAGGAAACAAACCGGAAAGAAAAAAAGTTTAAAGGTTACTCTTCCTCAGCATTTGCTGAGACATCGACCATGAATTTCAAATGTCCTACAACCTATGAATTTCCCCACGCATATGCATATTATTATTATTATTAGACTTTATTCTGCGTATGGGAATCTCTTTTACCGTTTCCACATCCCGTCTCAGCTCAACTCAAACGTACTATAGGCTACTTTCTCTCGCTATTTGAAGTTTGATACAATTTTTTGCAGTCTACTAAACTCCGCATAAACTTTACATATGATGATGATGATGATGAACACATTCCATTATTTTGTGCAGTTGATGTTGTTACAAATTTTATTGCTTTTGTGGCTGCCAACCATTTATGAATTCACGAGAAAAAATTTATACATGACATACTCCCCGCAAGGAGAAAACTTGTTTCAGAAAAATTGAGAGGGAGAAAATCCCACATAATGTAGGAGTTTCCAGAAGAAGAGACGGAGAGGAACTACGTATTCATATTATTCATGTTGGGTGATTGTGATGTATCTCTCTAGTTTCCTTGCAGACTTTTCTTGTTCTTTAGAACAGGAAGAGAAGTAAGAAAAAAATAGGGAAAGAGAGAGCCTAAAGAGTTATTTCTGCATGCAATATTTTTCTTTCTGCGAATACACTAGTAAGTTATACGTAATGTTGCTCTTTAGTGAAAATAAATGTACACACAATGTATACACAAGGAATAAGACTGATTTGAAACTTTTCTTCTTCTTCTTCTTCTTCTTCCTTTTCCTCTTTTGAAACTATTTTGTCGTTTTACTCTAGACATTTGCCTATGAGCCCCTTTTTCCATGTGTACATATATAAAAGTAGAAAGTGTACACACATTTTTTACTCTCTATCACCCTAAATATTACATCTGCTGTGGAGGAGTATTACAAGCACAAAACTACAACTGCTGAGCAATTCTTTTAAAAAAAGAAGTCAGTATGAAAGTGTAAGTGCTTCTCTCTTGTTGAGGAAGGCAAGAGGGATAGAGAGAATGAACACGAGAGAAAGAAAAAATTTCCCAGGGCATTTCATTAGGGATTCTAGGGAGCATCCAACTCCCATCTTTTTTGCCGTTGTAGCTTTCTCAATAGCCTCTTTACTTTCTCTTTTTTTTACTCTAGGAATAAAAGTACAAACTATAGTACGATTCTTTCCACTATTGCTCACCATTCTGGAGACGAAAGAAAATGCTCAGAAATATAAAAAAAAAACTCTAAAAACCATTTGGCTATCTCTTCTCTTCACTTCTCAAAGGAGTAAAGAGAGCATGTTAAGATGGAATTGTATGTATCGCAACTCGAAATGCAATATTTTTCCCTTTTCTTAGCATCTTTTTGCCGAGATATCTATAAACATTTTAGTGAATTGGAGAGCAAATTCGAAATTGCAAATGTACACAATATTGCATTGCGAGAACCGAAACATGAGCACACATGAATTGAACTCTTATTGCCTCTCTACGTCTCTCAGAAGAAAATGTGAAAATGCATAACTTCACAAAAGAAAGGAAGGTGAGGATACGAAAGACGCTATAGAGTTTGGACGCTGTAATGTAATAGAGGAGGAGAGAAAACAACATTTTAGAAAGTTTAAACGGAAGCTCAGTTGACTAGAGTCTAGACTCAAGCTCAGAATATTGGTTGATAGTTGATAGTAAAAATGGAAACAGACAATTGAAAAGTGAACAAACTCAATATATATGCAAGCTAAACATCAGGGCGCCACCAACGAAGACTCGCAGAGTACAACAGGAAAGTAAATGTTATAAATTGTAAACTAACATCAACATCGTAATGTAACATCAACAAAATTCAAAGCTTCATAAAGTTGGTGTTGGTGAAATTCAACTGCTATAGAAAAATGTGATGTTAGTTAATTTAATATTGTAGCAAATTTTGATTAAATGAAAATCTCAATTTTTTATACAAGTTTAATATTTCTCATCATTTCACTAGAATTGGGTGACACTTGAAATGATTCTTGAGTTGAATCTAAAGTTTTTCCTTTATGATGAACATTTACTTCGAAACCTTTTTAAGAATTGCTTCTCTGTCCAATGTTCTGATTTCTCCTTTCTCATATGTTTGTCTGGTACTACAGTACACACTCTTGTTATTCTAATGGAGCACGTACGAGGCTTCCCCCCAAATTTAAAATCTTTTGCTTTAGAAAGGAGAGCGTGGAAAGTAGCCTAATCATAATCCTTAATACACTGGAAAATTGCCTTCTCAAAAGTAACATGACATACTTAAAAACGCAACAACGTGCCAACAGCTAGATAATATCTAGAAAACTATTTACTTTAAGTATACCATGAAAAGCATTCACACATGGAAACTTTCCACTGCACATTCACATGACTTGTGACTTTCACTGCAAAACATCTTTTAAAATTTTGTTTGTGACTATCCAAACAGGCTCATAGTTAGATTGATAGTATAACATATGTGGAGGCGTTATTGCGTAGAAGTTATCAACATTAGTGTTTATATAATGTGACATATTCTTGCACTCCTACACGGCTACGATAAACCTACGCCCACTCACGCGTTTGTTCCAACATCTCTTTAATTTCATAAACTATTAAATTTTTAAAACTTAAGCAGCTTATTCATTTTTCCGGTCTTTGTTAAATTGTAGTTGGTGTTGGTACCACTTTCAATACATTTGTGTACATCCTATGTCATTTGTATAAAATGTGAATTGTGACCGCAAAGCTATGGCATGGACATATTCCTTTCAAACATGATAATTTTCTCTGCATGTCGCTGACTACAGGGACAACAGATTTCTAAAAACGAACCACGAACCAAAAATAACTCCGGATGTAGTACAGTACCACCACCAGAGTAGAGTCCTACTTTCTCCTTCCTTCCATTCATTCAAAATAAAAAGGTTCTAATACATACTTCACCAAGATCCTCTTTCACTTACACAGTGTCTATAGTCTGGACCACGTCAAATTAAAATGTGGCATGATATGGTGGGTGTACTTGTTGGCTCACTTTTTCCATCATTTCATGAAGCGTATCTCGCCTTAATGGTGGTACTGACTGAGGGCATGGCATATAGGCATATAGGCATAACCAAGGAAAAAGGAGATTTCAAAAGATTCATTCCATTTATGTGCGTTGTAATAATATGTACAGTGTACAGTACACACACATACGAAAGTCATTACATATCTAAGTATATGGAGCCCAAGTTAAACGAAGCAGAGCAGAAAAGGATAAGGCCAAAAGTGTGCATCAGACATAAAGCTAAAGTCAACGCAACTGACATGGCCTAGCACTACAATTCCCAAACGTTTTTAGCAAAAAAAAGCTCTTGTCTCCCTCCATATTTCTGTCTACTTTCTCCTATCTTTTTTGCAGTCATTTCCCCATAACCATATACATATACTTAGTTTAAGCTACCCAGTCATGATTTCATATTATCATGATTCTCATCATGAAAATAATAATTATTATGGTTATTATGCATACCTAATGTAATGTGTGTTACGTTACGTACGTACCCTACATAAATATGAGTATCATATCATAATAAAAGGATTTTTTGCCGCTTTCTCTTCCTTCTTTCTTGACAAAAGATTTTTTTTGTGTAAAATGAAAATATGTGGGCTACAGTACATGTTTTAAAGGAATGATTTCCTTTAGCTAAAATATGTGCCTATATATATATATAGTTTCCAAATGTGCCCGAGCTTTGCAGAGTAGGAGGAGAAAGAATTGATAATTATGAGGGATGAGGATTAGCTCATTTTTAAAAAAGAGGAAAGACTTCTTTTTTTTAGTAAAACGATACTAAAGATCTTTAGCATAATGTGTATGCATAGCCATGCATGTTAAAAAGAGGAAGAAAGGAAAATAGGCTCGTTCATTCATATTTTCTTTAAGTTTTTTCTCCTTCCCCCATTTTATGGCACTACAGGAGCTCGTTCCTTATTCTCTTTTTTCCTAACGGAAAAAGATGGTTTAATTCCTTTGTGTAATAACAATATGCCTCTTAATTAACATTTGCCTCAAGCTCCCATCTCTTAATTCTCTCCGGATTTCGTAAAACTAGACGAAAGCTTGGTTTTTCTTGCTGGTGAACGAAGGAACGATAGAACGAGACTTTTGTCAAGTCAGGGCACACATTACCGACCGACTACACTACAAGTGAAAGCCATGTCACCAGAAGGGGTTTTGTAGTGTGGATGTGGAGTGGAGGAAGCAGCAAGCTCTTTACTCATTCTCGTTTCCTCTTTCCCAACATCTTTAGTTTCCTTCTCATCTCAAGTGAATTCAAGTCAAGTAGGCATTTTGTCATTTCATTTGTAATTAGGTCGTATCATATCATATCGTATACTCACTCAAAATTAATAGTCATAATACTTAATATGCATATGCACGAATGAACTTGTTTAAAAAAGGAGCTAATAATACTACTAAACTACCCTCTAACGTAATCATCATCATCATCAACATTTTCTTTCATAATTATTATAAAAATATAAACACACGCACCAGCATACATACTATAACGCTTTAAGTGTGTCTCGTTCCCTTTTTGTGATTGTCTTGATCCCTCTGATGATGACATTTTACGGGCTTTGAATAGAAATTAAGGAGATTAAAAAGTACCAAAGGTCTTCCCGTTTTCTGAGCAGAAGAAAACTCATTTCTAGTTTTCAAAGTTTAGTATGTGTTGCTTTGCTGCATGTGTATTTCCCATCCTTTCTTGTTAAGTTGGTGAGAAAATTGCGAAATATTTTCGCAGATTTCCCGTTTTAGCAAAAAACCAAGTTTTTTCTTGGTTTTGTTCGTTTTCTCTGCAAATTAATACAAGAGAAAAGACAAAATAAGCGTGCAAATAAAAACAAAAGGAGGTGAGAAAAAAGCCGAAACTTTCTCGCCGAGTCAGAGAAGAAAATACAAATGTAATCCATTTTGACGGATAACGTATTGCTCCCACGGTACACTTATTCCACTGCAATGACCACCTACTTATAAGTTACGGTTGTGGAGCAGCTAAAAAGTATTATGTACTATTTTAGTATTTTCTCCGTATGCAGTGAAGAGTGCATCCGCGGTAACTGAAAATGAGACGAAAAAAACTTTCACCGTCAGGCGACCCAAATGCAAACTTGGATGCAACAAAACAAACATTCTTCTAAACACGCCGGAAAGGAGTCATGATAGCATATATTATATCTATGTGTATATTTGTTAAAGAACTACACATGACAAGACGAAGAGCAAAAAATCTGGTACATGCATTCCCGTGCGAGGCCAGGCCATACACAATATTATTTACTTTTATGGTCGAGGTTGCGTCATGAAACATGAAAAATTGACCCTTTTCACTTGAACGAATTGACCACAGCAAGGAATTGGTGGAATGCAATTTGTTTCATCTTGTTTTTTCTTCTTTCATGATGAAACAAGACTTTGGAGAAACCGCGGTTCCTACTATAACCTATACGTTTTTATTTACCCTCAGTATTTTAATACTATATACCTATACATATAAAGGTGAAGATTTAAGGGTTCATAAGATCATAACTTTGTAACCTTAAGAAAACAAAACACAAGCAAAGGGCAAAAGAAATATCAACACATCCTCCTACCCTACCCAGCAACTTCTCAAAAGAACTCATCATCTTCTCAATATTGACGATTGCATTGAGACTGGATCCGCCTGGCTGGATAAGGAATCAGATTTTTGCTCATTTCTTCTTGAGACATCGTCTGAAATACTTATAAGATGGGAAAATCAGGAAAGAGAGAAAATGTGTCACTTTTTTGCAACCCTCCTGGTATGCTAAAGTCTGTTTGAAGCTGTAACCAAAAATGATAGGAGGACGAGCAGAAATGTTATCCACATGCTAGTCGCATCCGCCGTTCTGTGTCAGTGGAAATGCGATTTTTTTTCTGAAGAAAGTGAGGTAATCATAATGCAAGACATAGTATTTACAAGGAAAGGGGAGAAGGGCAATCATGATTCGCCTAGAAAACAGCTGCTTTTCCTTCCCATAAAATTCACAAAAGGGAAGAAAGGAAACTGGGTGCATGTGAGTGAAGGAGCAGCAGCAGATGAGATGAAAATGAAAAGCATATTTATTACTTTGGTACGTACGTACCCTAATACAAACATTTTCAGGTGGTATGATATCATCTCGATGATCATGATGATGATGACGATCATCATCATCGTCCCAGTCAAGTGATCATCACGTATCCGAGTCTCGTACTGTGTCACAAAGTCACAAGAGTGTCGCTTCATTTCCCCAAACTAGGTCTTCTACAATACCTAACGTGCTCATTCGAATACCTATGCACCTACATATACAGAACATATCCATAGAACATAACATAAAATAACATCAACGTTAGAAACGCCAATTTGACAAGGAAAAAGCCAAGATGAGCCACCACCATCTCTCTATCTCGTCATGTTTGTTGGATACAAATACAAGAAAACAAGATTTCTCTTTTACGTTGTGGGAAATGAAGGGGATGATGATGATACGATGATAACTTGCAATATAGAAGAGAGTGAGACATCATATCATATCATATCACGGGCGACCACATACCGAGTGCAATACGCTACTTCCAATCTTCCAAGACTGAAGTTTTTTTTCTCGGTTCTTTCAAGTGGAAGTTGTTCTTTATGACTTGGGTTATGGATATACCTACATTTTTTATCTGAAATTCCCACTAAACAAGTAATGTAACCCGTGTTTTCTCAACTTTCTCTTTAAAAAAAATAGCTACCTATTCTCTTGTGAATTGGGGCTATCCTTTTCTTCTTGTTTGGGTCATTTTACTGTCCATCCTCTCTCATCTTTGGTGGTGAGTGAGTGAGTGAGTGAGTGAGTGAAACGCTGCGGTGGCCCTTTCTCATGATGACGGTGACCTAGTTTTAAGAAAAAAAGGTTGAAGATGATGTTGGATGTTCTCTTTTGTAAAACGAACCCAATGCCTTTTCTCCTCCGCATTTGCCTTGAATGAAAGCAGACGAGAGGAAATGTTTTTGTTGCATGTATTGTATACATATTATGTATAGTATGTGCATAAGTATTGGCTATGTTTTATTCCTGTACATTATAAATTTCCTGTTCTCCTTGGAAAAATTCAAAAGAGGAGAAGAGACCACGACTCAAGCCAAGGGAAACCAACAGGGTCTATTCACAGTTTGTCATGTTAGCCTACCAGTCTACAATCTACAACTGGTGTTGTTGGAGGAAAAATTGGAGATGAAAAACTTCGCTCGGCTTTTTTCTTTGTCTGCCTACTTTTCCACAATTGTTGTCCTTAACCATTTTCCCCTTTCTCAGGAAAAATACACTCACACACACACAACTGCGTGGCATGGCATGGCATGGCAGAGAGGATCCAAGGCTGTATATCAAAAAATGGTCTCTTGTTGAAAGATCATGATAATGATGGTAATATAGATACGGATATGTATAAGGAACACTCCCATCATAAAGGGATTTTCCCATTTCCCTCACCTAAAAAACTCTCCTCTCCTATTTTTTTCTTCTTATTATTCTTGTGCAGCACTATATGTATTACTATGAACCATCTTTTTTCTGCCTACTTACCTACATTCAAAGTCAAAAGCATCAGGGGGAAAGAAAGCAAACTCAAAGAGCTTTTTATGTACTTTGGTTTGGTCTGGGTCCTTTTTCATATTATCAAGAAAAATCATAAGTAGGTAACGGGGAGAGAAAGAGGATAGTATACACACACACATGGAGAAAAAGATGAGAGATTTATCACGCTCGGAGAAATTACTTTTTTTCTTGGTTGTCTTCTCCTCCTGTGTACTCTTTACTCTCCTTCCGCTACCCCAAAAAAGGACGAAAAGCATCATCATCATCATCATGATAATCCCAAATTACACAAGTATATACTTATGTACATACGTAAGTAAGCAGTAGTCAACAAAACTTGGTTGGTATCCTGAGACTGGAAATGTGTAATCATCATCATCATCATGATCAGCAACGGTTTAAATCGATATCAGCTATAATTTCGCAAGACGCACTTGAGTTGAGGTTGAGAGTGGATGTTGATGCTGAACAAGTATATAGAAATGGCTATAGAGACTCGATCTCATCGAGTTTTTGGGTTCCTTTATCTACAAAAGACGGATTTGAAAGACAAAAAGGAGATTATCTCTTTGTTCTTGGAAGCTCCTATACATTTTGTCAAAGGCTTAGTAGTAACCGAAAAAGACGGTAAAAACTGATAAGTTGTTGGTAAAAGGAATGCGTTTGTAGTTTGTACCCAATCCACTTCTAAAACAAAAGTCGTTCTACTATATAGCAGAATTAATAGTTTGTTACATAACATGATGTTGATATGATTGGTGGCTGGAAATTAATTAGCTTCTGTTTTCTCCTCTCCTTTTTTTGTGTAAACAGGTGAAAAGCAAGCGGCAATGCAGTCCGCAGCTCAGACGGTTTATGTGAAGCCCATCCTCCTGGTTTTGACTCAACTCATCTTTTCTTCGATTGTATTGGAAACGATAGTCTACACAATTATCAATCGTTGGGGAAATCTAGAATCTTCATCATCACCATCCTTCTCAAGCAGAGTGAAAGCATCCGCTGGTGAAAGCAGCAGTAGCAGCTTGAAAAGAAAAGATGCATTAGAAGATAATGACGTGAATGGAAAGGAAGTGGGGATGATTAGCAGACTAGCTCAACAAATTATTTTTGGAGATGGTGAAGAAGATGGTAATGATAGCGCTAATACGGTCTTTTCATTGACGGAAGTCGTGGGGAAGAGTGATAGTCACGTAGCTTCTCCAGTCCAATCTACATCTTATTCGTAAACTAGGCTTTTGGATACATGAATTAGGTCTTCCGCGATGGAATATACATATATTGCTGGCACTTTTGTTTTATTGGTTTGACGCGGATTTGATTTCAAATTGTGAGAGATATACATAAACACGGAATAGATGAGATGATAACAAAAGTATTTGGATAACAATTATTATGTAAAGCTGGTGAGTGGGAAAACAAGAGAAAGTCATATAAAATGAAACGTCCAACAAGCATGACATATAATAAGCCATCTCACATCTCACTTTAACATTTGCTTACTTTGTCAATACAAAATTATCTAGGGTGTAATAAATTTAAATGCGTTTTGCATAAAATTTTGTTAGCTTTTAACTTACACCACCTCGAATGTACTCACATCAAATCAGTTTTAAAAATAAAAATTCATAATTTTTATACCTATGGAATGTATTTTGAATCGGACAATTTAAGAGTAAACAATAAAACAAACTTTTTAAAATCGGGGCACTTGTAGGTGACAAATAAACAATTAGTCTATACATACATAAACATACAAAAGATAATTATTATGCTACGTAATTCAATTCAAAACTTTTTGTCAGAAAATGTGAAAGGGCAGCTCTCTTTCTTTCAGTTAGTGCTTACAGCAGAATAGGTAGATCAGGTATAGTTGGTTAGACAAGTATCTCCATTTTTTCCAGAAACATAGAAAATATGTAGCTGTAACAATTTTGACTAATTAAATTTATTGTAAGTCAGTAAGATTAAAGAAACTATTAGCAAATAGAGCATAATAGAAGGATATTTGATACCGACCTCATATAGTATGTGTGCGTATGTACAGGCAGATGTAAATGATGAAGAATATGTGTTGAATAAATGTTTATATTCGAACGATTATCTTGTTGTGTGTAATCAAATAGGTTTTACTTAGATTCATATTTTCAACATCCGTAGAGGCATAGCGCTGTACATAATTAAATGCTTCAATTCTCCTCTAAACTATTTGTAATATTGAATCTACACTTAATGTTATTGTTAAAGCTAGTCTACTTATGTACTCTTATAGAAATTCTAAGAATATAAATAAACAATTTTATCGTCATATCGAGTTTTCACTTTAACTAGACCGCAAATATATCGGACGGTATTTTATACAAATGATTTATAAGTTAGAATTTGCAAAGCTGAAAGGATTTCATGCAGCCACTTCATAAAACAATAATATGATTGTAAAACCAAAAAGTTAACATCAACACCGCTCTTAACATACGAATAAGTATATAATCCACTCAACTATGGGGTCTCTAAAAAATCTATTTTAAAACACATTACCTTCGTGTATAATACTTAAAATCTGTCCATGTATAAATGTAAAGTAAATAGTGAATAAGTACGTATAATCCAAGTGTATGTTTTATCATAAAAACTAAGCAAGTTGTAAGTGGTTACTGTAATCCTTTGTATAAATTATAATAACAATTCAAAAATAAAACATTGTTTCATAAAATTGTATAGCCACAACAGATCGTGGAATCACTATTTTGGAGTGTGTGAAGGATTGTACTTGAGGAAACGCATTTGTTCATGATTTGAAGGTTAACGATAGAGTAGCCGTAGGGAAGTTAGAGTAAAACATGCGGTTAAATTTTCAAAATAATGTTACAAATGTGTGTAAAATTGCAAAAGTTGGGAAATGGTTACTAAAATTACACACACGGCTTTTTGTAGCCATTTTCAAGTGTTGTCAATGATTGTCAAGTCCAAACTAAACCATGTAATCATGTTCATTGTGAATCTGTACAAATAGAGTAACGTCAAAAACCTTCAGTTCAGTTACTACTTAATGAAGGTGAAGGTAAACGATGAATGTATGATGACGTTCCGTATGATATACATAAGTAAACGTGTACATACATAAATTAGGTTCTGATACTGTACTTGTATTTTTAATGTATGTTGTATGTGTGCTATCATCAAGATATCAATAAAAAGTAAGATGAAACCTTAATTGAATTGCATGACGGTTGGTGGTGGATTCTAAAAGTTTTTTTTTCTGATGCTGATTTTTTGATTACTTTCTCCAACGCCGTACCAACATCAACACTCAAACCTTTCCAATTTGCCTCTGATGGTTAAATACAAAAGGTGGTCTCCATCCTCCCATTTTCATTGCTGGTAATGAACAAAAGCTGTTTGGAACACATTAATATTCACAAACTAGATAAATGACTGTGCATAAAAATTTAATCTTCCTTGCTCATCCTGTCTATTAAAAGCTTTTAGCTTTTGCTATCACACAACGACACCTGCCAGCCAACAAAAACAGTGGAGTTTCTTTGCTCCTATCTCTATGTATTTGGAAAGGTTACGAGCTGACAGAATAAGAAAGGAGTCTGAAACTAGATAACATTATATTTTTTAATATGCGTAACGTTTCCCTCTTTGGTGTGCCTATATAGTTCCACAACCATTTTGAGCTGTTACATTAGTTATTCAAACGATGATATTGAAAAATTAAGAATGAATGTAGGGCAGAATTTTTATGACGACCATATAATATCTCCCTTCTCGTATATCGAGTTTTAGATGATACACCGTACACGATCTGGTCTGTCTTCCTATTTATTGGCTGTTGCAAAGGGAGGAAATTATGCATGAGTCTATTGATATGCAAACAACCTGTGTGTATTTTGGTGGATGCGTCTTACGTTTTTCTTCTCATATCATCCGTGTTATAGCTTCTGATGGACGGATTATAGTGTTGGCATTGGCATTAAGAGCATCATATCATATCCACTCTATCAACAAAGATATCCTTCTTAGAAGAATCGGTATAAAGAAGGACACTGACTTGTGAAGACTTTTGTGTATGTATGTAAAAAGCCAATGGTTTGGCTAATGGGCCATGTTTACGAGACATGAATATCCCATAAGAGATGGGAATAAAAAGCATGCAGTCGTTGACTTAGTCTCTAGCCTTAAAAAACTTTCCTATTTCTCTTCCTTTTTTTGGCAAACCAGCCAAATCAGCTACAAAAGCGGTACGTGAAGGAGGAGGAAGAAGAAAATTATGTTTTTACAAAATATTTTATACAACTCTTCATATCAACCTACCAATATACTTTTTAATATGTATAATATCGGTTATACCACTACTACATACATGGTGAGTCAGCCATATTATCGTTTCCGAAGAAAAACAAAAAAAAAATTGCCAAGAAAGCCACTTTTTACGTTTCCTCCAAGATGGATCCATGCATATTTTATTGCTCTTTATAGGGTAATAATGCTGGTGATTCCTGAGCAATGTCAAACAGTGAATTAAACTGGGATATAGCGCTTCTCATTCCATCATCCAAAATATAAAAAAAAACTAAGTTTGGTACAAAGTACAAATAATAAGGTTTCATTTCATGGACAAAAAAGAATCGCCTAGTCTTCTTCCGCTTGCTAAAACATATTTTGATCCTCTAGGAAAAACGAAGGAAGAAATTACTACCACAGTACATATAAATAGTTCTCTAAAGACAAGAATAAAAGCTTAGAGAAGCTTCCATCTTGATCATGACCATACTCATACTATGTACTTTTTAGAAGGATAAAAACCGTATGGATAGTGTGCATCAAAGCCTGCATTACCCAATATGGATTTCGGACGTGTGGTTGAGTCTACTATATATACGCTCTCCTTTGGTGGCTTCATTCCAATATTTTCTCTCGAGGGGATTTTTTACATGCAATTATTAACAACAGTTTTAAATGTGAATAAGTAATAGTATCATGTAAAGAAAATCGAATGGATATTGCAAAAAAAAAGGAAAAAGATCCTTCCCACTTTCTCTAGTTTTTAGAAGACCAAGACCAAATAAACTACGCATATTAATGCAGTGGCAGTAGAGAGTGAAAAATGTTGGATGAACGCTTCTTTCTCTTCTTCTTGCTCCTATTCAAGCTTATCCAAAACGCAGGGCTTAGTGCAAAAGACACATCATCTTGGTTTGGTAGGAAAAGGAGTTACCAAACCACGATAGAACCAGAAGCTACGCTCAGACAGAGTACAAGTCTTAACGACCCCGACTTAAGTTACGATACGATGTGATATGAGAAAGAAATTGGGTCTTTTGATAAAAAAAGATGGAACAAGCGACCCTGTAAAAAGATGGTTTGTGTGAAGAGAGAGAAAGCAGTTTTGTTGGATGACGAGAATTCAGAAAGAGAAAAAGCTGCTGGTATTCATGTAGTTGTAGAACGTGTTTGAGTCAGACTAGAACATGGCTAAATATGTCCTTCTAATTATTCCTTTAATTTCCTTATGGGGCTTTCGGCCACCTCCTCCTCTTGAAAATTTCATCTGTGAAAGTGTGCTAATATGAAGGCTCCAAATTCTTGTTTTTGTACTTGCTCTTTTCCTCATGGCTTTCAATCATTTTTGGCGGATTCGCATGTTCGTCCATTACGTAGAATATAAAAATTTGTTTGGTTGGAATGATATGTATAATTTACTTATACATAATCTGATCCTGTAGACCACTTTTCCATAGCATATTCCATAGCGACTTCTTAACTAAAATGGAGTAATCAGTACACGACACCCAAGAGAGCAATATGTAAAACCGTTACCTACGCCCATATGCCACGGAGCATAGGTACGAGCGTGTCAGCTAAACCTGGGAAATTATCTGGATCATTATTTAAATCCTGGGAAATTATCTGGGAAATTATTTAAAACCTGGGAAATTATCCGGATAATTATTTAAAACCTGGGAAATTATCCGGATAATTATTTAAAACCTGCGAAATTATTTAAAGCCTGGGAAATTATCTGGGAAATTATTTAAAGCCTGGGAAATTATCTGGGAAATTATTTAAAACCTGGGAAATTATCCAGATAACTATTTATAACCTGCGAAATTATTTAAAGCCTGGGAAATTATCTGGGAAGTTATTTAAAGCTTGGGAAATTATCTGGGAAATAATTTAAAACCTGGGAAATTATCTGAGAAATTATTTAAAACCTGGGAAATTATCCGGATAATTATTTAAAACCTGGGAAATTATCTGGGAAATAAATTATTTAAAACCTCGGAAATTATCCAGATAACCATTTAAAACCTGGGAAATTATCTGGGAAATTATCTGGGAAATTATTTAAAACCGGGGAAATTATCTGGGAAATTATTTAAAACCTGGGAAATTATCCGGATAATTATTTAAAACCTGGGAAATTATCTGGAAAATTATTTAAAACCTGGGAAATTATCCGGGAAATTATTGAAAGCCTGGGAAATTATCTGGATAAGTATTTAAAACCTGGGAAAGTAAGAGCATTACTTGTACAGTCAACTCCCTTCATAAGAGCACTCTCTCTAGTGGCAACCTCCTACCTGGGGCACCTTCATAGCCCGCCCTTCAAATTCTAATTGATTTTTGTCTCTTCATAAGGGCAACTCCATAAAATGGCACCTCGTCATAAGTGACAATTTTTCTTTCCCCTACGCCATATATCCCTTGCTTAAATCACCTCCACAAAGGAGCACCTGTCCGACGATGCCCCAGGGCGGTTCTTCTAAACTTATTGAAACTTATGTAAGCTATGAATTGAAATCATCACTATTGAATTGTTTCGCTTGGCCTGTACAGAATTTTTGTAAATAAACTGTTTTCATGTTTCATCAGTCATTGTTGTGTTAGCAGTCATAATTTTAAGTTGTTACACTCATCAAAAGGCTGATTCAAAACGAAAACGTCAATCATTGACGTTGAAGGAGAAGGTGGATATTATGTATGAGTAAATTTATGTACATGCATACGACACATTATTTAAGCCCCCATAAAGGAGACAAAACCCTTATATGGAGGTTTTCTGTATAAGGGACTCCCCATGTAAGAGACAAATTTCGCTTCCGCTTGTAGGTTCCTATAACTTTGGTTCGAAACAGTGGTTAACATTACAGAGTAACTTTATTACAAGATGATGAGGTTATATATAATTTAGTAATGCTCCTTCTGCTGTGTACTTGAAGGATCCATGCCCGGCTTGTCCATTGTGTTGAAGGTTAGCTCCAAAAGTGGTTACGGCGAATGCGGATATATGGGGCTTGGTGAGACCTGACACAACAGCACCATCTCGGTTTTTGGACATATGCTCATGCTGATAGGTCCTCTTAATTAGCACTACCTGTGTGCCAATTTTGGTTTAAAGCGGTCAATGTACCAGTGGCCAGGAGAGTGCGCACAGTCAGACAAATTTAGTAAAACCATTACTTCACTGAATCCAATTCAGCTGCGTAATAAAATATTATTGATGGTTCTTTCTGTAATATGATTGCCAGAAAAGGCTTAGCGTACGTGATTCTGAACTGTTTTAACCTCATGCGTCCTAAAAAGCATAGGAAATTTTAGTTGATCGTTCCAAGAAATACAGAAATTATTTTAGTATCAACATCAACCTGTATGCATTTTTTCTCAGGGAAATCCTATCAAGCCATTCCATTGACGGTGTGATAACAATGTTTATGAATATTGCATTAAATCAGGGACATACATATGACATGGAAATTAAATTGGATGAAATTGACTTTCCTTCTCGGATTGAGTTTCGCTCTGTGATAGGGTAAATATTCCACCTTGTATAAAGGATAATGAATTCAAAAGAGTTTGGAAAAGGGCTCAAGGAATATTTGAAGTTAGTGAAGCAATCTCTAAAATGTTAAGTACGCTCAAATTATTCCAAATAAAGGAATGGCAACCGTTAATAGGTTTCATAATAAAATGATGATAATAACAAATACAGAGAAGCTGCTGAATGATAACGTGCTGCTTGTTTTGTGTAGCAAGCAGTTTAGCTATCATCTTTGAGAGGTGGTAAAGCTACCATATATTATTTCTATTTTGTCAAAGAAAAATCCACATGTAAGATGCCGTGAGAAATAGGGAGATTTCTCATGTTATTAGGTTACTGTTCCATTCGTCCTTCGTTGGTATCCGATCCTACTTTCCTTGGCGTTCTTCCCCATTTCCCACACTTTCTCCTGGAGAGTATTGAAACTATCAAAAAAGTAATAGCATACATCAACTTCTTTATAGCTATATTACATCTTTTTTCCACCACGTTACATATCTATATGAAACGAACACTGGTCATGTACTCTATATTTACCAGGATGTAGGAGTCATGTTGAATCATCTCACGCCGTGATTCCTCCTTTTCTCCCACTTTTTTTGCTGACATGGTAAAAGTTGACGTGAGAACGAGCGTGTCAGAAAAACCTTATCGGACAGAGCCAGCAACTCCCAGTAAAACTGTATGTGTAAATTGCATGATGTGATGTTGCATCTCACACATATTTCTTCAGCTCCCTCACAACTAAACGCAAACCAAGGAGATGACTCCCACACCCAAAAAAAGTCGTACATAATGCACAAATGTGTTTTGAAAACGGGGAGATGAGAAGATGAGAGAGAAAGTTGTGATAGCATTATTTATAAGAGCGATCATTCTCGTCACAAGTTGCATATATTGTGAAATTACTACCAGAAGGATAGACTGAGTAGATTGTTCTTATAAGTTCACACAGGAGGAGAAAGGAGAAGAAGAAAAAAAGTTTGGGAGAGATGATAGTTATAGGACTATTCGCGGAACAAATTTATAGAGGAGATTAAGAAACTGAAAAGAGGAATAGGGAGAAAGCAGAAGATACGTGACAGACACTTTTACTCAAAATCACTTTACTTACTTGCGCACATGCATTACTATTATTGGAGTTTGATGGCTGGAGTAGTGGTAGTCTCTACGTATTCCCAATTTTTTTCAATTTCTTTTTAAGTCTCCTCAAAGCTCCTTTTTTCTCTTAAAGTTTCACAAGCAATTCGTTGCAATTTTCTCTTGTTTTTTTTTCAAAATGTAAAATATAAGTGAATAAAATCAATATATATGTAGTAGATAACTACCTATAAACAGACTGTGTCGGCTCTAAAACACTTTGGGTTTAACTTAAGGTATGGAATATATATGCAGCAGAATTTTCCAAGTGCCGACTTTCACTTTAGAACAGGGATAGGAAGAAGAGTGTATGACGATTTTTTTAACAAAAAAATGGAACACTTCGGAACTCATCATCAGTCAGAACATCCTACGATTTGTTTAGCTTTCCGAATTGTATAAAAAATTGCAGTATAAAAAACGATTATGTATGGCATTGGACCAGTTTCAAAAAAACAAGGGAATATGAAGTCATTTTCCATTGTATTTTCTCCAACAGCACACGCCTGCTGTACTTGCTAATGTCGCAAACAAAAAAGGGGCGACAGATGATCGGGAAAGGACCTCCTACCCGATATATTTTTCTTGTCAAGGGATCCAAAAAAAACTAGGCCAAACTCTCCAACAATTGACCAAAAAAATCACTTTTACTTACTTCGCCCAGCCAAGCTTCACATTAGTTTTTATTCCCGTCTGGTGAAAAATGAATACGCAGTGCTCGTCATTTATCTCGTGCATCATTTTCTACTCTACATAACATACGTAAGAAAATGCGTGATGACATTCGTCATGATAATGTACATTCACTGGAGGAGGATGGACGTGGCGACAACAAAAAACACTTTTGTCCCTACACGTTCTCATACTCCAATTCGTGATAATGAAAGATGAAAAAATCATTTAGAGCTCATAAATCTAAAAGCGTGTCATCTTCTACCGAAGCTGGAGTTGGAATATTGTACTAGAACGGCCGCGTTATATTTATGATGCATAAAAAATTGATGAAAGATTACTGGTAGTAAATGGCAACATTTTGTTTACATTAAATAAATTTTATTTTTATCATCACAGTTTTTAGTTTTCACAAGCTTACAATTTTCGGACAAAATCTTCTCAAATAATAAAAATCAACCTAAATAATGATCAATCATATATAGTTGGTCGGTTTTTAAAATTGTGAATATGAATGCTCTTTTGTACTTGAGATGAGAAAGTCTGGATGAGAGACTCCACCAAAACATTTTTCAGGAGGTCAAATTGTATAGGTTCTATGAATGGCATTGCCAATGTCTTTGTTGATGGTGAATCATTATGTCATTTATTATCTGATCCTGTACCAAGTGTTTATCAGTAAAGTGACTGCGTAAGATTCTAAGCTATATAGTAGTATGTTGCGTCTTCCTGCTTACTACATTTGATCGTTCACTTTGTGATGAATTTACTTTTGCAGACGGCAATGCTCGGTACCTTCCCTTCCAATAAATCAAGTCTGTAAATGCTTTCACCGACCGGATTTAGCATCCACAAGCTTTGTAAACTCCTCAAATTATCTAACCTTTTACGATCTTCAAGCTGTTGAAATATCCCCAGATTACAAGAATGATCCCTACTACGAAGATTCCCTTTGTGTTTTCTTTGGCCACAGTGCTACTGCACCGGTGGATAGTTTACAAACGGATGATTTCGTTTTGCAAGCTTTTAACGAGTATGGATGGCCAGTAGGTACTAATGAGAAGTTGTATTTTAATGGCATGATCTAATATTCATAGTGTTATTATAGACGACGGTATTGACTAAAAAGTAATTGCGTTCTACCAACAGGTCACCTTGAACTTACTCGATTTGACGATATCTGCGTCCCTCCAGACGGCTCCCAAATTCGTCGGGATCGGCTTGATTCCATCTTGTTCTTTAGGCATTTAGTGGATTCCGATGTGCAATGTTACAAAGAGACCGTAGGAATTCAAGAGGAACTTTACAGCAATAAAATTCCATCTAGTTCCCCTTTTGTCGTTCCAGGTCTCTTGAATTTTTATAATCCTTTGGTTCGGCCATCTGTGGGGGTGACCGCACTTGTTCGACTGAATAAAGGCTTTCATCCCACAAAAATTAAATTTGTGTTAGTATAAATTATACAGTCAGTTTACTTATTTCTTTCTCTTGTAGTAAAATGTTGACTACCCGATTAACCACCTGTATTATTATTATTATTGTATTATAAATGTATTGTATTGCAGGGCAGAAGCATTCATAAACCACACTGTGGACCCAATCGCAGGAAACAAAATGATTCGCTTGTTCTCACAAACCTATCAAGTTACATATGACGCTGCCGATAAAGCTAATGGTGTATCACCTTCATCTGACGATGATGCCTTTATAGATTTGGGCTATTCATATCAAATCTCAGACTTTACGAAATGTGTTCCACCCAAACCGTTTCCCTTTCCAGACCTCCCGGAATTTGAGGAGTTCATGTGCGCATGTTACATTGGTCCAAGGCGACCCAAGTTAGTAATTCCTGCTGGCCAATCTAACGCGGTATTGCATAATCGAATACTGAACAACACTCAAATTGCGGAACCGTGGAATGAGACAATCGTAGCACCTGAAATATTTGATTTTTTCGAAAAAACCGCACCTAACAACTTTGCAATAGAATATGACACTATTGGAAACTTGCTTATCATTATTATGCCGTTTATGCCTACGTACAAAGAGCGTGAATGGACTCAAAGGGAGGTGGTCATTGAAGCAATTGCGGATAACGGTCTTCCCATCGGTAAATGGATAAGTCCATGGCTTGACGGGGAGAAAGACAAGTTTCATGAGATTTGTGTGAGAGCTTTTGCAGCCAAAAATTTGAGATATACAAAACCCCCTTTCCCCGCGGTGGGAAAATGTCATCCAGACAATAATACTATATCCGCTCCAAGATATTCAGTTAGCTTTTTATTGCAGAAACAAACAGAATTTCAAGGATACCCGTATCGTAAATTTAAACTAATTATTATTCTAATCTTATAGACGTCCAGGTCATGCTATTTCCATTTCCACTCTCAGTCCTTCTTTGTTGACTGCATCCAACATTGTGAGGAACCCAAGTACATTTGTGCAATATGGGAATATGAGGAAGCCAAGAAGGTTCCTTTGCCGGATGTGCCATTTGATTTTCAATTTGTGTAGGGAATAATGTCTTAGAAATAGTATATCATATATGTTTAAATTTCTTTTAAGTTCAATTATTATTAGTAATAATTATAACCTTCTTGACATCCCAGGGCACATTCCATTTATTACAAAAATTCTCCGACTCCCGAAACAACCGACCTTCCAGCGCCTGGCTCAAGCTCTTTCGATTGTCCATCTTCCTCATCGACTTTTCGGGAATGGTATTTATTGGAAACTCATCATCAAAACAACCAAGCTTTTGCACAACGCTCAAGCATTTGGCGGTATTCAAACAATCCTTTAGCTTTGTTCAAAGAGATTGGACCTTCCAGTGAGGATGCAGACTCAATTATGCACCGAGATTATCAAAGGCTTGTCACGGGACCACCTCCACCACCTGAGGAGCAATGTGTAACACCCGCAACTTACTTTTTGGAAACAAAGGATAACAATTTGTGTTTATGTACATTTTGGGGAGAAAACTTGGAAACGTGGCAAATTCATTATGGCAGAGGCTTATCTTGCGTCTATGACAAGAATATGCCAGGTATACCAAACAGTGGGAACTTTATAGACCATTTCAAAATTGAGGTGTTTCCTCAAAAAATGACAGTAGATACTGTTATTGTGCGAGTGTATGCGGATCCACCAAAAATTCTCACTGATTATTTCATTCTACATGCTATTTATATACAAGGTGGGCAAACTACTACTGCGCGCTACTAAAAACCTGGTTGCACTGATGTGGCGGCTGGGAATGACTTGATAGAGCCAATAATAATTACTTTTCTAATCCTGAAATTTTAGCACTTGATCAATTTGGGATTCCTGTGGGCAAGTTTGAGAGAGGACATTGGATGAACGTCGGTGTCTCCAGACCGGGCGCTTGTGCTGAAGACCGTTATCCCCCAGAAAGCGACCCAGTTGTTAAAAAACATCCCGTATTTGGTATAGATCAATGTCCCACACATCCGGCAATACCAGAACTTGGAGTATGATAGTTAAAAGATTGCATTTTAAAATCTAAATTCAAAATTACTAATTTTTCGCATGAAAAGTCAATTTTCATACCCCTTTATGTCATGCATACAGGTAACTGAGACTCGAGAAACTGCTGAGTTGTGGACCTATAAAAACTTGTGGAGAGATGGGTGACTTTATGCACTTTCATTATTTAAAATTTAATTTGTTACTTTTCAATATATTATACGATACTACAGAGAAAGGTACTCGGAAGTATGTGCCAAGTTCCATTTGCCCCCTGCAACTAAAACTAACTATCCTCATGTCACTCATATACAGTTTGTGTAAGCTAACGCATAAGATGAGCTCAATGATTATAGTGTCTGCCATATGTATGTATGATGACGTACAAATGCATGCTTTATTCCATTGAAACTATATATAGGGCATTCTTACGAATTGAAGACATTGTCAATGGAAGACAAGCCTACATGACTGAATTACGGTCCAACATTCTGCAATCCAAGGATTTTACTAATCACCCCACAACTGCTATTGTTATCGATCCTCCTCCTCCTGCAACCGAAGGTGTGAACCTAAGAGTTCCTCTGAATTTTCGATACTTTCGAAATTTACTCCAGCCGACCACATATGGGTATGAGCGGTCTCGATGCATAACACCTGGAAAAGTGAGTTTTTTAATACTTTCTACAATAAAATTTGCTGATAATAATTAAAGGGCATACTCATATCGTACTCAACTTATATTGAAGGAACCTCCAAGAAGATTTGATCTTTGCCGACACTACATCACTACGGAACCAATTAATGAGTAAGAATATTATTATGAAATATTTTTTGTGTAATGTTGACCTCATCAGTTTTAAACTTCATTCGTATATGTCAATCTGTTTTCACAGAGACGAAAATAAAAATGATCTTGATAAGATTCAGGATGAATATTATCACAACTGCCGATTATGGACGTCACTAGTCTATAGGTATGGTGAAAACCATGGGAATGCCATGAAGATATCCGAAAAAATACCAGGACTGAAAGCTAGAGCAAATGAAGCAATATTATGGAAATCATGTTTCACCTTCAAAGCCTACAAGCATCCGATAGTTAACTCATTTCATGTAGCATTTAGAGTTCTTGACACAACATCCTTTTGTAAAACTAACTTTAGCAAGGAGTTTATCAAAGAAGTAGCGATCGTGGCGCTGAATGAAGAAGTATAGCCGCAGCATATAGTTTAGTATTGAAATGTATTTTTTCCTAAGCTTTCATATATGCTTTTTATGCATCTATTTAAAATTTAATCAAGGGCTATCCTATCGGGAGGAAATGGGCAAGAGATCAAGGCAGTTTCAAATGGTACATTCATTACTACTCAGCAAGTAAAAATGCTCCAGAATTATGTACAAATGAAGACATTGCGCTTAGTTTGGATGAAAAAATATTTGAGAATAAAATGGTGCATGATGATATTCGATCCAAATGCATATATGACCAGTCAACCCAATATGCACTAGACCCAAAGAAATTTCACCAAGATGTAGGATGTCACATTATGTAAATATTTCAAGTGCATTCAAATCCATAAATTAATAATAATTAAAAATTTACACTTAAAGTACACCGGAGATTCGGATCTACCATCGATGTTGATTTGGGTGAGTTTTTATATACTTTATTTCTCTGCTATGTTGAGGTCGCTTCGGTGTTACAAGCAGGGTAGGAACATGTAAAAACATATTATGGAAAAACAACATGGAGAAAACATGTATTTACATGGAGAAAAGAAAATTCTTTTCTCCATGGATAAATGTTTTTACATGGAAAAATGGATAAATGCTGCTGGACTAATCAAAAACTCAGAAATAACACTCTGGTGAGATACGACTTCACTTATTTTGTCGAGCGTTGTGTTCTTTCATATTTTCTATAGTTGAGAATATACATAATACTGCGTCAATACTCGCTGAAACTTATAGTTATCGTTAGTATAATTTAATCACCCTATCTTTGAAAATAAATTCGATTGGAAACTGCTAAAAGTTATGATGGAGTATCTTAAAAATCACTGAAAAGGAGTTCAGTCTTGCTACTCCGAGTATAAATGTGCATTTTAAAAGTATTATATCCATTGTAGAGTGTCTAAAACATGCGAACGGAGTTTTTCCATGTATACAAGTATTTCCATGTTTTTTCCATGTTTTTATTATTTTTTACATGGAAATATGGAGAAAAGCTTTTCTCCATGTTTTTATCCAACCCTGGTTACAAGTAAACTTAAATTTAAACTTACATTTAGGCCAATTTTGGATTATCAAGACAAGGTTTCTGTGCCCATTGGTATTTCCCCAATATTACAACGGCAGATGTGGATCCTCCCTTGAAAGTCCAATTTATGTAAGTAAATCGAAACTCAAATAAATATGTTTGTTTATTGCTTGTTACTCTCTAACATAAGTTGCATTATAATTTATAATACAAGTGAACCATAATGCCCCTTTGCATTCCAGAGCAAGTGTTCATGTTCTCGGGGGTGCAGGAGATGGTACCAAGACGGGAAGTAGACTTTTTGGATCTGATCATGTACTTACCATAAGGAGTCCCAAGTATAATTTTGAATACAATAAAAAATACTTTTCATCAACCACGGACTGTCACCGTGAAGAAGCTCAAATAAACAGTACTGGCAAGCCAAATGACGAGTGTGACTGCACTCTAGAAATAATAAAGAACCCAACGGGTTCCGCTCAGCTATGTGACCGTCTTTATGAAAACTTTAATCATATTCTCGACAACAAAATCTACCGAGCTTGTTTAACCGTTGAGGATCCAGATAGGGGTAATGATGATTTTGCGCCGGATGACTGTAGAACAAAAATTGAGTATCCGATGCCACCCTTGGTTTTCAAGCCGGAGCAGATCGAATTAGTTGTGTCGCGAGAGGAGAATTTTACCAAGGCTGAATCAGTCGGCTTGGTACTTGCATATTATGTCATGATGTCATGCTATGATTATATGATACCATAATAATATCATATATTATAATATAGTACAATTTGTCTTCATAGAAAGACCCAACGAACGAAGTATTTGAGGCGTGTGGGCTTATCAAGCAATGTTACAGTCGTTATTCTAATGATCAAGTTGATAAAGATTGCATTAAGCAAAGGTCCTGCGACATCCTGGTTACTTTTGGCAAAGGACTTGGAGAAGGTCCGACGAAAGATGAGGCGATTATTGAAATATTTGCTGTAACAAGAGGGTGGGCAGCTATAGGAATCAGTCTTGATGATGAGATTATGGTAAATGAGAAACAAACAGCTAATGTTTGATGGTTTGATTGTTTGTCAAGTAAATTCTTTGATAATAAAAACATGAACCACAGAGTGAAGACTATGTCATGGAATGTGTGAAGGAGGGTGCACAAGTACATCTTTACAATAGTTGGAATATTTTAGCAGGCCAGGGAAAGCCAAAGCCTCATAAAACTAATTATAGACTGGTAACGAAAATAATTCCTTAAAATTTCAAAATTGAAAAAGAAAATCAAAAGTGATGAATTTCATGAATTTTTGACAAACGTACAGAGAGGAGATAATGGAGCGGGCCACAATATTCGAGTCGTCAAAAGTCTTTTTTACCATGAAAAACTATATTGCAAATTTTACATCAAGAAGAAGTTTACCAAGACGGATCCCGATTTAAATATAGACCATGAATATGATTTGGATAAAAAGTTAGTATCATATAGTATCTTAATATCAAATGGCCATAGGGTGAAATCATTTCATGTGACATTTTTCCTTCACCGTTTTTAAACCCTTCGGTTTTTGCAGATACTTTCATATCTTGGCATTTTCTGATGAGCTTCCAGACAGGTTTGGTGAGCCCGAAGGGAACATAAAAACTCATCTTCCGTCAACTGTATCGGAACCAGGGAGGAAAATATCGGTAATTGGTCAAAGGCTCTCGGTAAATCTTTCTTTGTATAAATACATATACAACATGATATTAACACAAATTTTATATAAAATGTCTGATTTCTGAAACGTAACATTTCAGCCAGTCCCAGCTCAAACCAAACTGATACGACTCCACGGAGTATTCATGACTCTGAGCTGGTTGTTCTTTATCACTCTCTCTTCCTTCATTGCTCGTTACTTCAAAGAGACTTTGGTTAAGCTGAAAATTATGAACCTGGTGTTTTGGTACTTTGTAAGTTTTTCAATATTATTATACATCGACGTTTAAACCTCTGAGACTGCTTGTGATAAAAAAATTTCCTTTTGTTTTCCACCCATTTTCACAGTTTCACGTTTTAACCATGACCTTAGGCTTCTTGTGCCTTGTTATTGGGATAGTTTTAGAAATCAGGGCTACATCCGGCTGGAAAAATGTGTATCGCTCCAATTTCCATACATATTCTGGAATCATTTCCATTTGCCTTTACTCAACTGAAATAATAATAGGACTTTGGGTGAAACGAGGAGTACATGCTGATGACAGGAAGTTGCTGAGTGTATTGCACAATGTTTTTGGTCATCTCTCCTACAACATTGCTCGTATGTCTGCTAACTGCGCATATTTGGGGTTTAAAATTGATTAATTTTATGTATTGACTTTAACGTGAAAAATATTTGTAAATACTATGCAGTTATAAACATGGCGTTTAGTGGCCGTGTCGCATATGGCTTTCTCGCTTGTAATTTTAACATATACGTCTGGGTTTGGCTTGGAGTTTACTATACTCTCCATATGTTTATGTCGGTTAGTTAATAACAACTTTAATGAACAAAATGTGACAAACATTATATATTATATTTAATTATTATTGGCTTATCGTTAGGATGTACATTTTATTATACACGTTTTAGTATCATTATTGTTGGGTGGACTTCATTTTGGGAAGAACTGGCTCATCGTATGGTACAACACAATTAATCACTCAAAGACGACATAATATGAGCTTTAAAGATGCTGCTACACATCGTGCAAGTTTGAGGAAAAGTAGAAAGATTGCCACCTTGGAAGCTTTGAGAACGCATGCGGGAGAGATTGAAGAGGAAGAGATTGAAGCCCCTGTAAGTTCCCAATCCCCACCTCAATTTCAATTTTTATTTCTCAACTTAAATCTTTTATTTCAATAACATTTTTGTTTTAGGGAAGGTACATAAGGCTCTGTGCATTAGGTATGTTTGTGGTTATTACTTCGGTGTACACGTATTGGACACTTCGCAAGCTTCTCACTTATCCCAGACATTGCTACAATTTCTATCAACTCAAGGCTTTGGAAGCAGGAGCTTTTACGTAGTCGCTTGTTACAAAGGAAAGGAATATAGCTCATTGGATTAGATTTAGTTAATGTTTTGTAGCTAGTAATTACTGTTTTACTAATATATTTTTGAGGTACAAATTATTAAACTTATTGTACATAAAAAATCATTAATAAAATATTTCTAGCTTGTCAGATAGCAAGTAACAATTTGACTGCTGATTTAACTGTGTGCTGGCTTGGTTTTTCATCGGTTTCATCTAGAGAAAAAAATGTAAAGGAAATTATATTAGTATTTATTTTAATTCCCGTTTCCTATCATACACCACACGGCATTTAGAATTTAAGTAGAGAAGAGCTTGTTTGATTCCGTACCGGTCACATAAACTGAAGGATGCTGAACGCAGTTGAATCCAACATTTAAGATCATGCTTTCTACCGCATTCTTTCCAATAAGAATGATGGTGAGACCTGTACAAGATGATAAACAAAATAAAACAAATTAATAACTTTTCAACAATTCTTATTTATATTAAACTATAAATCAGTACCGATTATAACTCCTACCGCTGAGGTAGCTACCACTTCCTTCAAATCCATTTTTTCAGAGATATATTGATGTTTTATTTTATAATTTTGTGATTTTGCTAAGGAAAAAATATCCAAAATTGAATATACAAAAAATTCTCAATATTTTGTGAAACAGTGAGCCATGTTCTGTTGAATTGGATGCTTAGCTTCATTCTGAGAGTAGCTTCGTTAAAAAAATACGCATGTATGCGATGTGCGTGATTAAGTAAATAGGATTCCGAGTTTCCTGATCGCTACTCAGAGGTTCGTTACACTTTCTGGATGTTTGGATTGACACAAAGTCTCACACAAGTGTCATCAAATTTTATGTAAGCACAAGGAAAACGTACTAAAGCAGCAATTTGTTTTTATGAGATTGCATTCATTATCATATTCTTTTGACATATGAAGTAAAAATTATTCATTAAAAGGTTAATTGATCCCATTTCATTCCCACGTACAAACGGAGTGCTTTTGAAGGCAGCATATAATTTTATGTAAGCCTTTGGCAATAGGTATTTTGAAAGTATTACAGGATTTATGTTAGCAATGTTTTCAAAACAAAAGGTTGTCCCAGATCATGACGTGACGATATGAAGTCATAAGTAGCCGTTATATCAAACTGATTGAATTAAATGATTAGGAACACAACACAAAAACTTATTCTGAGAATCTTCAAAAGTTAACGTGATTTTGGCTTGATGTGGTCATATGCGTGTACACAGTAAAGCAAATTACTGTTACGCTATTAGGAAACAAATTGCAATGATAACTGCCAATGAAAGATTAAAAATTATCTTTATGCAATTAAATTTAGTACTTGAATGGTCATTTTCCAGCCATTTTTAGATAATAATGAGAATCTTACTTACAGCAACGTGAGAACTTGGTTATGGGGCTAAACACTGAAGCGTGTGTTATTTGTATGACCATGACTTGCAATAAAACATTTGAATTAAGCGATTGATGGATGGTTAGCTTCTCAATTATGCCATGTATCTTCAAATCATTATCAGACCTTATCAAAAAAAGACTTATCTTCGAAATAAAAAAGGTTACGTAATCAATCATTTGTCAATAAGATGAATTAATAATAATTATTACATTATACATAACTGATATGATGAACTTCTGCTTTAAATGGGCGAGAAACACAGGTTTCCTATTAGTCGCATCTCAGCCTTAACCATTAATTTATTATAGCATTTCAAAACATTTTAACATTTTGTGTTGGAAAAGTAAAATGTCTTCTTTGTTGGTTTTGTTTCTTGCCTGCCTTACCGGCAGCTCTTTTGCTGCAGTGGAAGTGATCCAAAATGGCACATATATTTTGGAATATAATTTGATCAACAATGAAACTCTCTCCGTTACGGCTACAGTTCGTACTCTTGGATGGGTTGGTGTGGGTCTGTCGCAAACTGGGAATATGGCAGGTTAAACTCCATAGATATTGCTAGTTGTATTGAAGACGGCTGTTATGAATGGTTTTCTTTTTAATATCATTGGCAGGTGCTGACTTAATCTTGGGAGGTGTGAATGCTAATGGTGAAGAGTACATTGGCGTAAGTTACCAACGAGCAATAGATCTGCTTGTGTAGGAGATCAATTTTATTTAGAGCAAATGTTTTATCGTCGATAAAATTTTACATGTTTTTAGGACTATTTCGCAATGGGAAATTCAAGGCCAATTGAAGACATCGTAAATAACATTATAACGTATAATATCACCGAGAACGCAACACACACGACGCTTTCCTTCACTAGGGATGCTGATACAGGAGATGTTGATGAGGATTTGCCAATTGTAAGTGGAATAAATTTCATTTTTGAGTTATAAACAGGGTAAGCAAGTCCTCTGACATGAAATATGTTTCCATTTTTTTAGTCACGCTCAACGTACATCATTTGGGCATATAGCGACACCGACAGTTTTGCACACCACGGGATGGAGAACAGGGGCAGCATTCCTCTCAGTTTGTAATATAATAGTCAAGTACACAAAAATAATGCGCATCAAGTGTAAGTAATAATGCAATTTGGAAAACTGTGAGAATAAAGCTACGAATCGTCTTTCAGCATGATGCTATATTTTGCTGCTGTCGAATAATATTAATTTATTTTATTCAGATGAATTTTATCAATCATCATCATGAAATCAATTTATATATTAATGTACCCATATAACCAGCTTCAAATATGTGTGACCAAACCCTACTGTACACCCGATCTTGAGCCTCCAGCGCCAAACTTGTCTTTACAACACCGTACATTATAATTAAACGGTTCTACTACAACAAGACTACTGTTTCTTTTTTTTTGTATTTTTATAATTTGCAATCTGTTTTAATGTCCATCACAAAACCATTCAGCGTTATGCAACTAAACTAATATGCACGACGCCAACTAGTTCTGGAACGAACGAATTGGAATAAGGGTAAAAACTTTGGACAAGTACCAAATAGTACGTTACAATCCAAGAAAATTGCTAGTTCTAATGATGCCTCATACCATGCCTGGGGAATGGGATAAGTAAAGATTTTTGGTAGTCAGATAGCCACCGGGTCGGGGTTTCAAGCTACAGAAAGTGGTTTTTAAAGATTGATTGAATTGAATTACTATTTATCGACTAATATTTGTAAGGTTTTGTAGTGAAAATTTTGAGAAGGAAAATCGGAAATGGGGACGCAGTTTGTGAGGTTATATCACTTTTTATAATTGGTCATTTTGCCAATCCGAAATATACGGGATGGCAAGGTAGAGGTGACTGCATTTGTTGGGAAGGAAGCCGTTCCTTTGTCCTCGTCATATTCACTCTCTTCCATGATATCGTTGGTTTCCTGTGGACGAGCGTAAATAGATTTTGGATAGTGATTAGAATTTGGAACAGCATGACGAACATGACTAGGCTCAGCCCCCCAAGTAGGTTCGCCAGCAGAAGCATGAGGAAAGCGTTGGCTGTGCTCTGCTTTGCTAAAGTTGGGCTCAGAAGGGTAGCGATAACGCGAAGAAGAAGAAGTTTCCCCTTGCACACGAGCTAAAGCTCGGGGAAAAGACGGGTCCTCGTAGGGAACTTCTTCAGTAGGTATAGACTTGGTAAACTGACGATGAAGCAGATTAATAATGTGGAAGAGGGGGTACAACAAAGCAGAGTTGGGCTCTTGGTTTTCCGCAAGCTGAAGTGAAAGTTTATGTTAGTAGAAAGTGAAGCGGTGGAGAAAAGATCCCAAATTACAGAAAGATACCATTGATTACATGTTAATTGAAAATCACTCCCATTATAAATAATTATAAAGTTACATACCTCAGTAGCTGGGGTTCCGTCAGTTGGCTTAGCATTCACTTCCACCTTGTTTGATTGAATTAGGGTGTCAATAGTTGACGTGCTGAAATAATGTTAGATTTAAAAAATTGGTCAGTAAATGGAATAAATAGCTTGGGGGTAATACGCATATAAAAATTTGCACACCTGTTACCACAATATTTCAGCATATCCTTTTGACTGCACGGATTTATACAGCATTGCTCAACCACATTTCTAGGAACATGACGAGAACTTTCGTGTCCGCGCATGGATCTTTTCCCAGTTTTTCGCAAGGTTCCATCGGCAACTACAAAAAACATCAATTTTATAAGCACAGGAATTATTACATCAAATACATTTTACTGCGTACTTGGGAAAACTCATTATTGTTTTTACTATATTGACTTACATTCAGCACTGTTCGCAAAACTTGGAATGGGCGTATGGAAGTTGTTTTGTCCGCATAACATGTCCAGTTCCGTTTTGAGACGCTTGCCACACTTATGAACCGGACTATCTTCGTCGGCACCGGGTTGTAAGGGTAGTTGAGCCTGGGCATGTCTAGCGTGACTACTTCTGTCTTCACCGCGAGACACACGAGGGAAGTACGGGTTTTCCACATGAAGCAGTTCTGAGCTGGATGAGAGTCTTTCTTCATTTGGATCATCTTCCAATGAGCTGGAACCGTAATGACGACCTTGTGCTTGTGAAAATGTTTCGTCAAACGTTGTGGTCGAGTCGTAGTCATCATGAAAATTATTTCCAGGTCTGACTAAAGGCTCTTTGGGATGATGGGCAGAAGATGTCACACATTGCAATGTGCCCCCGAAAGTCTGACTCAAAACTAAGAACAACACGGACCATATGGCACGTCTTCGTTCTGCTGCCATTCCTAAAAAATAGAAAATAGGGGATAATGCTTTACTGTGTGCACTAGTTTAGAAAACCAAAGCACACCAGAATCAAAAATGGAATTTTAAAAAATATGGAAAAATTTTGGATAAAAAGTGATCAATAAAGAAGGTGGTTTTGGGTTGGAGGCCCAAGTTAAAGTCAGGCATAAAAATACGGCGCGATGCCAATATGCTTCATTCATTGATGTGCGTCGTACCTAATTCAACAGTTCAAGAACATATAAAAAATTCTTGGAATTGAGTCGGCTTCTTTATACAATCTCAAAATAACGGTACAGTTTACACGCATGGCACAGTTCTTGAGAACAATACAATTTTTGCTTACGATTAGTTCAATGCTGCTGGCAAGCTAAAATGGTATTATTTTTGAACATGAATGAAATTACGATAGATATTGGACTTACTTCGTCTCCACGAATCCCGCAAATGTAGCCGATGTCGGTGGCCAATGTTGCGTTTGAAATGGGGCCTGGGGGATGATTTGATTCTGCGTGAGGTACCTATTTTTGCCCTTATATGCTCGTTATCCGTTACTGACAATACTTTAAATTTGATGATGGTACTGGCGGTGATGGCATGCCAGTTTTTTTGGTGGTGTCAGGCTTTGAAAAGATGAAGAAGAACTGATGAAAAATGTAGAAATTCTAACCCTTTTTATACCAAAAAATGCACTGCTCCAGTACCTCCGCCTTCTCATTTGACTACTTTCCCACTCTTAAGTTCAGGTCGGATTATCATAATGAATAGATTAATTAGATATGTAAGACATCATTTTCTTTATCAGTAATCAGTACACACTCTGTGACTGATTTTTATGTGATTTTGATAATAACAAGGGATCATTAGAATTTGAATTTGAAATGAATCAGCCAATTTTTCCTGCCCTTTGAACTGAAGCCTTAAAACTCATAAGCAATATTGTACAATAAAAACAGGATAATTATTCCAGTCTGGTGGAATCGAATAGAATCAATCAGTTTTTTATCGCAATTTCTTTCATCTTCTTTCACGTAAACAAGAACTATATTATTTTCCCCCAAGGTAAAGACGACTCGACATAAAAATTTGTAAAAAAATCTATTTTTTGGTTCAACCTACGTAACCAAATAATTTTCCATTTTGTGACCATTATGCTGCATGATGCTGGGTGGATTATCATTTGAAGTATTAATTATGCTGATTTGGAAAAGTACCAAACTCAGGACTAATTTTTTTATGGAAAGCCAATAATTTTCTTTATTATTCAATCAAGCCTTCATTCAAATCTCAACAAAATTGAAGGCGACATGTAGGTGTTTAAATTGATTATGGCTTGGTTTCACCAGAGCTTTTTGGACTTTTGGAATTGGGTTGTGGAGGTGGTGATGATGATGCTATGTTGGTTCCTGAACCACTTTCGTCATTAAGACTACCTCTAGGACTCCCAGGAGGGCTTCCAACAGGTGTAGTGGTTTGAGGAGAAATCAAAATCGGCTTAGGAGGCTCATCCTCTGTCTCTTGTAGCTCTACATATTCCTCCAATGAAGGTCTCGGGCTTGTGCCTTCCATTTCACCCCAGTTACATTGCAATTTACGTGGAATAATGGATTGAATGAGATCCACACCGGCACTAAAGGTTTTTAAAAGTAAAATTTATAAAATCTAATTTAGATATGGTTTTAGCGTGTGGAAAGTATTTAAAAATTCAAAGTACATTATTTTTATGTGAAATCTGTTAGCACATATAACTGCATGAGCAGTAACAGCATCTTTATATGAAACCCTGAAAAAATCATTTGGATCATATTTCGGTTGAAAATTAGTAACTGTTTTTTTCCTTCTCTTGGCCCCACAACAATTTTTCAATTTCCTCTTATTCTTGAAGGTTTCTCCAGGAATCATTTCATTCAGCATTTCCAGTTTGAGTCCCTTGGTCAAAAAGGTATAGCTAAGATGCATCATGTCCCTAAACTCAATATATCTCTTGATAATATGCTGTCCAAAATCAACAAAGTTTTGAAAATCTTTGCAAAATTCTGTCATGAGTCTGCTAATCTGGTTCATTTCAGAATTTGTGCTATTTTTATTCCCCACCGTTTCCAAAAACTTGACCCTATCATACATATCTGCAAGAATGAACAAAAGGTCAGCCTCCGCAACATCCTTCACCGAGTCCACAATATCATCGATAAGAAATCGGAGCTGAGTCTGGACCAAATTCATCCCATCCAAAGTTACATTTAGTAAATTTTTTAACGCGTGAAACTTTTCGTGTCCAGTCACCTCCCCAAATTTCTTCCATTCTAAATCTGACTGTTTCTCTTGGTCATCTTCAGTTTCGTCTTCACGAGCAATCATGACCACCACAGCTTTCTGCTTGACTATATCCTTCTTTCTCAGAGTCTGATCTATTTCCAGCCCATCACCACGTTTTATTGGCAGTTTTATTTTTATATCACAACGAAATGTCACGTGTATCTGGAGAACTTTTAGAATTCTCACGCATTCCTTGCAGAAATGATAAAAGTTGTTGGAGTGTTGGAGTACCACTTTTACTCCTTCTTCAACTGCCAAACACATTGATGCAAATTGTTCGAGTAGCCTCCGAAACGCGGATTCAGAAGGGATCGTTGTTTTATTGTAGGATTCACTGTTTTGATTTGAGATTTGAATGATTTGTCGGAGACTGTAACCAAATATCCAAATGCTTGCTGAGAGAATACCAAGTTGAAATTTTGAATAGCTTGAATGAAAATGGGCACCAGTTGAGGCACGAGTTTGGGAACGAAGTGAAGTTGTAAATTCCAATGTGCTCATTGCTGACTCAAAGGTTCTTGTCGCGTGCCCATGAAGGAATAAACTAGCCCCGTTTAGATCGCAAAGGTAGCCATCCATCACGTTTGTTAAGTCGGGTTTTGCCCTCTTTCTTTGGAAGGAATGGTAATAAATCGTTTAAACACATTTCTATTTAAATGTATTACTCGACCCTTTTAAATTCTTACCTTCTGAAACAATCACAATGGACGCAGTGTCGCTCACAAAAGTGCTCACAATTGCTATAGTCTCTACGAAATAAAACCAATAATAAGTTTCTGTATATATTTTTAATTCTGACAAGAGAACTAGCGATGGGAGAACTAGCGATTATTTTTTAAATAAAATTAGTTACTCAATTCGGTCCACTCTAGGCAAAAACTCGGTACTCTTCACACTAAACGAAGTGTATACTGCAGATAACCTCCTTTTCTTTGTTGGAGCAATGCCCCTATAAGCTTGTTTAGCTACTGGAACAAACCTATCCTTTCCTGCAACATCTCCCTTTTGTTGGTATTGCTCAATTACTGAAAAAAGTGATGTGATTTGATATCCATGATTAATCATTAGTTGAAATTTAAATACAAATATGCATGTTAGTTTGGGTAACTACAAAATTCATGTCTACATTTTGCATACCTTCTGCGGGAAATGCAACTTTCTTTCTTTTCCGACTACGCAAGCCGAGAAAACGTGCAAAGTCTCCAAACACATTGAATACAACAAATCTGAGTAGTTTTTAAATGAAGTAAAATCATACAAGTAAAGTATAGAAAGTCTGGGGGAAACAAGAAGGACAAGAGTAAGAGAATCGTACTTGATACTTACTGCCGACTACGGGGTAAAAGGCTAATTGTATGGGCTAGATGATCCCTCCTATCTAAACAAGTTAAAAATACATGATTTCTTATTTAACATGAGTTACAATAATCATTTTTATATGCTATATATTATTTTGACTACCTCTATGAAATAGATAACTCGCATGTTCCAAATACTTCTTTTCGGAATTTGAAACCCTACAGACAATATACAAATGTAGCGATTAGTAATAATTGTAATGAGGTCAGGATACCCTTGACTTAAGTGGGTTTTACTCAAGAATTACCACTGAACTGGATTATTATTTTCATCCCGCTCTACCCTACTTTCTCCATGGGAAGCGGAAACTCTGTCATCATCAGGTGGGCGTTGAGATCCATTAAAATTTTCAGAATTAAATTTGTGCGTCAGACAGACTTGAGACGGCTTTCGGGATATGGCTTGAAGAAATTGATTAGATTGTGCTTCTGTCGACTCGTTAGATACACTTTCACTACTTCTGTTATGATAGTCAAGGTCATGTGGACTCTCAAATGTTGTTAAGTACAGGTCCTCTTGTTGGCTAAATCTCTCAAATTCTATTATTGCTGTGTCAGAATAGGGTTGAGCTACGGGATTAATTGAAATATTCGATTCATTTATGATAATCTCTTCAGAGGAGTTCGAGTTGGAAAAGCCACTTCCCTCCGCGAGGTAACCACTTTGATGAGCAAGAGCTAGTGATTTTGAACAGCATGGTTTCTGATCGTCAATAGTCTCCTTGTCATGATTTGTTGGGGCTAATGAAGAACATTGTGTTTTGACAATATCTTCCTTTTTCGAGACAGACATTTTGACACTTTATATGTCACACTACGAAGTATCAGTATCACTGAACACAAGAAAAGTTACAAAACCTACAAAACATCGCTTGTTTCTTCCAATATTCAACCTTATGCCAGAGTTCCAAACAACTGCCAACATTTCATTCCTGCTCGTTTTAAACTATTTACACTAGCGATTTCCTAGCATAAGATAGTAATAGCTCGTAGTAATAAGGCTTTGTTTCTTGACGACTAAATGAGTCATTTTGTTGAAAATAGGGCAAAGAGAAACGAAAGTCGTCCCTTTGAAACAGAAACCCCAAAATATTTGGTAAATATATGAATGTATACAGATCACTCGCTTTTATTTCAAGTCAACATTTAGAACACAATACAATATATATGTAACAGTAAGATTTTTACTTTACGAGGAATTTTATTTATATACTAGCTACGTTTTGTATATTAATTAATACTGCTCTATATAGAAAACAAAATTTCTGAAAGTCATCGTGGATTGTTTATATAGCATGATAAAACTCATCTTCGACAAATGAATTTTTCTTTGGAGATTGTTTACGTCTAAAAAATTATTAAGATATATTGATGTTAAGATTCCTCGCAAACTTCTCACATTATCGGTTCTCTGAAACGTCGCATCCATACACAGTCATGGTAAGAATGAGCTCCAAAGAATCTTCTTCATCTGGAGAGAATCTAGTTGTATGAGCGATTTTCCAAAAAGTAGGTTCCCCGTCATGACTTGTTTCCTTCGCCTCAACAAAATCAGGGTCGTCTTCTGTTGCCCCATGAAAAGAGGAATATCTACCCGTTAGTACATTTCTAATAGCTTGAAAGAGTGTGCAACGAGTAGTTGTTTCATCATCGTTATCATCATCATTGCCACTACGAGTGGTAGTGGTAGTGGTATTATTACGAGAACGTCTATTTCTATTAATATTATTATTGTTAGTACGGTTAGGAAGGTAGTAAACGGGCCCGTCTTCCGACATCATCGCAATTTTCAGGTGATGAGTCACGTTCCGATGTCTCTCTTTTGGGGAGAGAAGCATTGCCCTGGCACAAAGAATAGAGTCCTTGTTACGAACCAAGGAAATGATCCAACGACTCAGTTCCATTGCTCCCAGGCCTATTTCTAGAGGGATTGAGAGAGCCGTCCAGGAATTCGTTTTGAGGATGTGAGAAACATTGTGAACTTTCCATGACACGGTTTCCTCTATTGGGATTAGCTATAAAGTAGGAAAATGTAAATCATATTATGAGAAAATTAGCAGTTATAATTAAAACAAATTTAACAAAGCTAATTGAGCATGTTTGCCTTACTGTTGTTTTTAAATGTCGGTTGGGTGCTGAAATATCACTCATCTTTATTTGAAATGAATGTATGAACTTCCGATTTTCCTACAACGATGCAAATAAACATGAAAGAAGATTCAAATTAATTAGGGAACGAGTTGAATAGGCAGGTAGCAAACAAATCAAACTTCACAAGATACTTTGCGTCTGATAATGGTTTATGAGGTAGTTTGTATATTAGGATCAATTAGGCACGTACCAGATATCAATAGAAAGCGGTACCAGATTTGTTTTTACTTGTTGTCAGTTCGAAATAGAATTATTCAATTGAGTCAGATCAAAGGCAAGTCCTCAGGAAACAATTTGACAATAACGTTTGTACCCAGTCAGTTATAACGAGTGGGATGGATTAAATCAATGATGTTTTTCTTTGGAAGAACACAAATAACAACTAACAAGCTTCTGAGCACAACAGAATGAACGAACTTCAAACATGACTAAAAGTCATAGTTCTATGTGATGTTGATAGTGTTTTGTTTTCTTGTTGAAGTCTGGAAGGACAATCTTTTAACTGATAGCTAGCTAGATAGCTACTGACGATGAGTTCACAGGATTTGAGTAATTGACTTCAAAACAATATGCATATATATTTGCATGTAGAGGCACGGCAAGCTTGTTTAGCTTCGTTTTGGTTATTATCAGAGAACAGGAAAACTATGGTGTTTACCGTCATGATGGATCAAAAGAAATGAACCGAATATGTTTCACTTAATGTGTCATCCCAGCGTAGTAAAATAACTTTAGGATTTGTCATTTGCAAAGTTTGCAAATTCAACTAAATAATCATCAGCATTCTCAGCTGTATAGCAAACAAGCAACAAGTCAGTAAAAACATGGGCATATTATATTATCGTATCGTACATGCATAAACGAGATAAAAATATAATTACAATACGCCTTTTTTGTCATACTTAAAGAATAGCAAGGCCAGGATGTGCATGTACGCCTGGGCTTTAAAATAAGAGTAGGCACTATAAAGCAGGTGGCTTCTGCTTTGCATTGTGTTTGTTACAAATATCCAATTCAGCATCACTGATGAGATGATGACTCTTGTAAGGAAATCGTAAAATCACGCACAGAAAGTGATTGCGATGAAGGCCTTGAATTCAGGACGAAGTTTTAAGCTAGACTCCACTCCACGATATCCCACACTCTCAAGACGCCTGATTATATTCATATTCCGAGATGTATTATATTATTTATGCTGATTATTTTTGTGTGTGTAGGAGATCCTCCAAGTTTCTTGCATGAAACGTTGCGTTTCATATTTCACTTGATTATGCATCTTGAAATGAATTGTGTTTGTTAGATAGGGAGAGGAGGAGGTGTTCTCTGCTCCATATAAACCATGTACAAAGCGGCTGATGCCCTGGCCTTGCCAGTATATATTATATGTTAGTATCATGTCATTACCATTACAATGAGTAACGAAAAACATGGACCACCTTACGCACCAAATTTAGAGACATGTCCATATTAAGTAAGTTGACAGAAATGTTGTTTATACTTCACACTTCTTAAAAACGTTGGTTTGTGAAAGAGACAGATATGCTAGAAGATCGTGTACGAGTCTACTCTAGACTTGTAAAAAGGTTTATAACAACCTACAACCAAGTTAAGTAAATTTAATTAGCTTCCTGCAAAATTTTCGATGTGAAGTGAATGTTTGCTGATTGTTTAAATGACAATTTTACATCATGGTAGGAATGGAATAGTGAATATTCGTATGATTTATAAGTAGCTCAAGTAAAAGTGACTTCTTTCTCATCTACTTACATACATTACCATTTTAATTAATTGCATGTAAATAACTTTAACGGCAAATACCTCTGCATTAGTCAATTAAAGTAAAAAAAAAGTTATTAATAAATCACAGCCCTTCTGTTTAAATGAAAATTTCTTATAGCTGATTTGTTATGATAGAATTTTGTAGCATGCAACGCAATGTTCTCTCGAAAGCGTTAGGGTATAGTGCTTGAAAACAGAAATGTTTACCCACGTGCATGCATGTTCTTTAGATTAGATTCTAAACTAAGAAAGGCAATTTAATAAACCAGGCAAGTTAATTCATATAATGTAGGTTTTAAATTAAAATATTACGTATCAAAACGATCTTTATTCAAACCCATGGCCATGTAGGAGTATTAATAAATAGTATTATGTTACCCCACCTAAACATGATACTGTAGTGTCTTTAATGAATTCCTCAAGGATTTAATTAATAGCAGTAATGGTATAGGTGTAATGAAAGGAAAACTGAAAGATTAAATTAAAGCTATTTTTAGGATGTAATTCGTGAGAATTTCTAATTTCTCCAAACCATCAAAAATTTTACTCCGAAACATGATAAGGTTGTATGCATAGCAGATATATGTACTTATGGATCTATTTTTATATTTAAATCCTTAACAAAAATTGATTATCAAAACTTTCTTGTTTTACGCTTGCTCAGCTTGGAATGTACATACATATATATCAGCAACGCAGCAGTGAATTAAAGCCATTGAAGAGTACACAAATGTCATGTGTGATCTTATCAGCAGCTTATACAGTCTCTTGACTCAATCGCAGGAGATAAGAGCCAATCCAGTTTATGATGCTTTGCATTACATAAAGCCACAATGATGAAAATTATTATTCTTACAAAATAAGTCATTTCACTCGCGTACTTCGACAAAGCATATTGGGTCTAGTTAAAATTGGAAAATGAGTAGCACAACAAATATTGACGAACCTAGCACCAGCGATGCAGTCCGAAAACGAAGAAAAGAGAGTGAACTCAACGGACAAAATCCCCCCGAATCTTTTGATATTGAAACAGGCTCATACTCAGAAGAAGTGAATAAGAAGAAAAAATCCAAACCAAGAGTAAAAAGTTTCGGATCGTGGTTGAAAGATGAAGGTGAAGATGATGAAGATGATGCTGGAGAAAAATATCGAAACTCTGGCTCATTTTCATTACTCACAGTATTCGTTTTACTCGGAGTTGGGCTTCTCAATGTCAAATATTTGGATGCAAAACTCCCCGTTGCATTGCAATTGAAGGATGTTCCTGAGAATCCAAATAGGTACGTGTAATATGTATGGAATTGAAAGCAATCAAAAACTTTCCATCATTTCCCCCTCCTCCTCTTCTTCCTGCTTTCAACCCAATCCAAGTATGTAAAAGTAATTCACTATTATTATTGCACTATTCAATATTTCTTGTCCAAAACAGCTTTATTGAAGAAAGAGCAAGATCAAATCTCCATGATTTGACATCACTTGGAGTTCGAGTTTCCGGAAGCTATGTGACTGATCAAGAGACTGTCGACATGTTTCTTGATATTTTAAATGACATCAAAAGTAACGTGCTGAGTATAGCAAACACCTTAGAATTTGAGGTTCAACGACCCACCGGTGCATTCTTCATGGGAAGTGATGAGGGACAGACAAGTGCCTATTCCAAAGCAAGTGACGCATATATATATTCTTATTTAAATAAATAGATGACAGCATTCATCTTTATGATAATCTTTTCATATTTTATTCATTCATTCATTCATGGAATTTGGAATTGGAATACATCACACATTTTTTATCATGTTCTGGAATAGACAGATAGCAAACGTAGTTGCCAAAATTGAGCCTAGAGATCCATCCCTTCAAACAAATCATTCGATCCTCGTTAACTGCCACTTTGATACAAAGCCAGGAAGCCCTGGAGCAACAGATAATATGATAAGTTGTGTAACAATGTTGGAGGTCATTCGTGTTCTGGCAGGGGAAAATCCGACTTCTTTGAGAAATGCGATCGTTTTCCTTTTCAATGGAGCAGAGGAACTTGGTTTGCAGGGAGCTCATGGCTTTGTAAAAGGATACGATGGACCTTTGGGTAATCCTGGGAATGCGGAAGTGGGTCACAGGTGAAATTATATTTTTATTTTTGTTTATAAATTCTATAACTTTTTTTTACCAGGAATAGATATTTACCCTGTTATTTCATATATTTTAAGGTGGGCAAGGAATTTAAGAACGTTCATAAACTTGGAAGGAGCTGGGGGTGGCGGAAGGGAAATTCTTTTCCAAACTGGGCCAGGTTGGTTGTTGGTGTTGGTGGTGTTGCATATATGGATGGTTGAGAAGAAAAGAAATGACATAATATTGAATGTATAAGCTCGCCTTGTGTTTCCCAAGAATTTCTATTTTTATTTATGCGCTTTTATCTTGTTAAAACTTTCAAGGGAACAGCTGGACGTTGAAAGCATATGCCAAGGCGGCTCCATATCCATATGGTCTTGCAATTGCAGAGGAAGCCTTTCAGATCGGCCTTATTCCTTCGGACACAGATTTCCGCATATTTCGTGATTTTGGGAATTTAGCTGGTTTGGACATGGCATTTATAAAGAATGGGTGGGTGTACCATACCAAGTGGGATCGATTGAGTGAAATTCCTCCAGGAAGTTTGCAACACATGGGCTCCAATGCACTTGCCATTTTAAAATATTTAAGTGAAGAGGTAGACTTTGAGGATGTTGAAGACACGGATGGGAAAATGGTGTTTTTTGATGTACTTGGACTCTTTATGGTCTACTATCCAAGATGGGTTGGGATTTTGATTGATTGTATAATTGCGATTGGAACAGTTGGAACCATTTGGATTTTTAGTGAGAAACTAATTATTATACGATCTATTCATTCCAATTAAACTTTTTTAATTTATCTGATCTCGATATTATGGCGATGTATTTATCTATAATTCATTTCAGTTATTAAAACGATGGGAAAAAGCTTTAAAGTCGTCTTGGTCTTACTGTGGCTCACACTCTCCGCAATTTTCTCATGGGCCGTAGGAATTGGTATGGCAGGTGTGGTAGCAGTTTTTCTCAACGCTTGCGGCTACGCCAAGCCATTTTATTCCTACCCAACGCTGGCAATAGTAATCTTTGGGTTTCCTGCAGCCATTGCTCAAATCCTTGTCCAGTCATATGCTCTAAGAAAATCACCGGAACATTCTTGGATGGCTAATAAACTCGCATTGGCAGTGATACTATTTGTTGGAACTTTTATTACCCGTGCCGTTTACATCATTTCAATTAATTTATTGTTTAGTGTGATTGCGTGGTATCTTAACCGGTATTTATGTAGAGGTATGTATATGCCATTAACATGCAAAAAAAACTTTTACTCAATTTACATTATGAATGTTTTCCTTGGAATAAGTGTGATACAATATCTTCATCCATAATTTTTGTTTAGGATGGCCGAGAGCAATAACCTTGTCCTACTTAATAACTGGAGAATTCATACCCTTTCTCATGTCATCTTATCTTTTGGTGACACTCTCCGATGTGTTTGTTCCTATCATGGGGAGATCCGGAAGTGAAACGAATGCGAATCTCTTTTTTGGTCTAATTGTGTCGGGAATGGTGACAGTGCTCATTTGGAATGGGTTCGTGTTCCTTTTTGTCAGCTTCAGAAGAAGAGTCTTGTGGACTTGTTTATTTGCCATGTTCTTTGTCGGAAACACGCTACTCGTGTTTGGATTCATTGGGAAAGTGCCATACCAAGAGAAAACTCCAATGCGACTAAACATTGTTGTAAGTTGTGAATTGCATAACGCGCCATGATTTTCATATTTTCAAAGTTTTGTTCCTATTACATTTTACATAGTTTTGAGTTAAATTTTTAAATTTTTAATGATAGAATGTTGACAGAACATGGCATGCTCCAGGTGGAGAGGTAGCAAACAGAACTGAAGCCGGGTATTGGTTTTGGCCCTATGATTCTAACACCAAGGATTTCTTTCCGACTTTTGAAAAGTATGTTCCAGAATTAGCTGGAATGACTAATGTTGAAGTGCAGTATAATGATTGTGAAAGTCTTTATTGCTCACAACCATTTATGTGGCCTATGACATCATCGATCAAGTTAGTAACTGAAATTAAAACAAATTACTTTCTCCTACGTTTTCCTTTTGTTAACTTTATATTATTGCGTCTCCTTGTAGAACTACGCATTGGCTTCCCCTCAAAGAAGGTCTCAATGCTTCTATTAAAGATCCTATTCGGATGAAATATACTTCCTTTGGAGCTCCAGGGGTTGCTCGACGTTTGGTTGATCTTGAATTTGAGGGAACAACGCAACTTGTAATTGTCCTCAGTCCTGGTTTAAACTACAAGCTTGTAAGTTGGACCCTGACAGACACCGTTCCACAAAGTGGGAAGCAATGGAAAGGACGAAACACCTATTTTATATACCACGGGAGAGGGATGGAAAACCAAAATATGAAGTTTACTTGCGATTTTGAATACATTGGAGGCGCAGGTGCTGTTCCCTCGCCTTTATTAAACGTTCAGTATACCGCGTTCCATCTACATGGGAATAATTTGATGACGCCAGAATTTAGAGATCTTGTGAACAGGCTCCCAGTTTGGAGTTACACAATGCCTTGGACGGCCGTGATGAAAATGTATGAGATAGCTTGAAAGAGCTTCTAAAATATTAATGATTGAAAGAATTTCCCAAACCACCGTATTGTTATTTATTTACGAACGAAATGTAATTTATTTCAAACAATTTGACGAAACGAAACAAATATACCGTGTTCAATAATTAAAACTATATTTTGTTGTGCAAATAACCTTTCCTCCAAAAACAACTCTTTTTGCACGCTATAACTTTTTACATGCTCAATTTCTCAACATTAAAACTAAATAGGCTTCTCCTGTTGAATAATATTATTTACAAAATAATAAACAAAAATTACACAATTTATCCGGGTGATATCATTTAGTGCAAAAAATCATTACATTTATGTATATTAATAAGATTAACAACTAAATTATTAATTAATTCTTTTGTTTGATTAGCTATAATTATTATTATTAATGAAACTAATTCTACGTACGTACTCTCTCAGTCTCACAAAAATTCTTTCGTTCTACGTATATAAATTATGATGATATATATAATTAATTGAAGTATTAGACACGCTAATAAATATGCACCTTTCATTCAACGAACAAACTTTACGAATGGAAATCACGATGAAATCACTATATATTGCAATGAGTAGAAGTGAAAATGAATAATTAGTTGTTTTTTTTTTAAAAAAAGGTTAAAAATAGAAACACACAATGTAATGTAATAGTAATAATAATACTACTAATACTAAATATGACGAACACAGATATAGCGTACATTGACAATGACATGACACACAGCACAGTTAAGTACAGAGATTCTTTTTACAAGAGAAAGGTATCCCGAGCCAGCTTTTCCATTGAAGATCAGCCCTTTCTTTAAGACTTCGAGGAACCCCATTTTTGTTTATGATCGGCCTGTCCGTTGCAATTCCTCTGTTTTTCCCGTTCCAATCCTCTCCAAACTTTTTCTCAAAAGAGAGAGAAAGTTCAAAAGTGGGATGGATTTAGGGAAGTTGAAACAGATTAATTACCCTAAATAATATTATATTAGTTTAATTATTATTGTTTACTATTAACCTGCTGGATCTAATAATTATTTGGCATGAGCTGCAGCTACTACTTAATTATGCCTAGATTAATTTAGTGAGAAAACTAAACTAAAAATAATAACCTTTTTTAGCTTATAATTAACTTGGTAAAGATTATTACGTACAAGATACAATTTAGGATGTAGGAATGCGGTCCCTATAAAACTGCTGTAAAATATAAGACTGATTTTATACCTCGAATTAAATTTTATCAGCAAAAGTTCTATACGACTAGATCAAAACTTTAAATAATGATACACAAAACGCTGAAAGAAATAAAAATCCTTTGAATTTTTGTGTATAATGTTCTAGTAAAGGGATTACTCAAGTATCTATAAACCTACTTTAAAGTTAAAGTTCAGACTTAACCTAATCCTTAAATCGTATGGAAATACTACTTAGCTTGACATTATATTATACAAATATTTTATTTTGTACAGAGATGTGTAAATTATAGCAGTCCCCAATCCAATATAATGCTCAAGACAAAAAATTTGGAATATACATTGTTCTCCAAAAAAAAGAGCCAAGATCCGAAAAATACGTAGATGATGGGATTTTTTTGTTGCAATGGTTAGAAAGACGAAGACTATATAGTCGTTGAAAATGGATATCATATTATATTATTATATACTTTATATCCATGAACAGAATGAAGTATGTCAGTGTGCCAACGTCATCTTGCTTCCTAATGCATTAATGCACTGCTGACTCAAAATCTACGAGCTTTTTTTTTGTTTGCAGAGGAGCGAGCGAGCGAGAGCCCTTTTCCTCCAAGACTTTGCATCGCAATCATTATAATATAATATAGTAAGCAAAAAACGGAGAAAGCATTTCCTTCCAGTAGCATATAGCATAGCGGACGTGTGCTAATGTACAGCAACAACAAACAACAAGGACACAAAAGAAAATTATATTATCAACAAAATATAGTGGTTCAGCACTCCCTAAAACTGCGTTCCTTGTTGTTTTTTTTACTCCCTTTGAAATTCAAAAAGAGGAATTTCATAAAGCGCAAAAAGTGGTGCTCGTTCTCGTTCAACTCTCTTGCATCCTATAATATTCCATTGTACAAAGTTTTCTCTTGGTTAATACTATGAGGAAAACTGGAAGAAATTCAAAGAAGTGGAAAAACTCACAAACAATAACAATAAAATTAAATGTGCCACGCCACACACTGTCACTGTCTTCACTGAAAATCTCTTCAACAACCGTAATAACACAATTGGAGAAACAAAGCATGACGTTTTTAGACACAAAACTGCATTAAGAGAATAGCTTTTTCGTAAGTGATAAAATGTCCCCTTGTTTTTTTTTGGAGAAAAAAAGCAAGTTCGTAAACACTCCTTATTTTCACTTGTGCTGTCACATTTCCCAAAGAAAAATCCCCATGCACTTGAGGAAATAAAAAAAAGAGTGGATGGATATGTGGGTTGGATAGCTGTTTGGTTGTGTAAACACATAAAAAAATCTTATGTGATTTGAGACAAAAGGCTGAGGTTCTGAGTAACTACGTTTTTTTCGCAACATTTTCCCACTTGCAAAAATACTCTTAGCTTTCGCCTCTTCGGCCACTTGAAGAATATGCAATGTAAACACAAACTTTCTTTGTGTAGAGTATATATGGAGTATGGCGTCCGCTATTTGTAATACACATCACGTAATGCAGAAAACTGTCGAAAAACGCTCAAACATGAGAATGAGAGACTAGATGATAAAAATTGTTAAGTATAACTTACTTACTATACTACACTACTTTCTACCTAAAGAATGAAAATGACTAATCCTAGTTTTACATTCTATTATTTACAAATCGGTGAGGATGAGCCCAGGGCGAGATTTCTACCAAAAGAGGAAAAAAAGTTATTCCTTCCCATTTGGCAGGTCACTCCTTTCATCATTGTTTCCCTTTGTGAGTGGGCCATCCCCACTATATATATTTCGACTGCCGTTTCTGTGATTCTGAAGTGCTCCTTTGGCCGCCACCTCGTTTTGAGGACGAAGGTAGTGGATAGAGTCACTCGTAACTTAAGAGCTAAGCTTATATATACTAACTTATGAATACTTCTTATTTAAACTTACTTATATACTGTACAATAATCGTTAGGAATGCTGTCAATTACAGGCAATAACCTTGATTATATTTGTAAACGTGGGGTCGTCTGCTATTAAATAGCAAATAAAATATAATTTGAAGAGCGTAATACATATATACACAAAACAAAAACAAACTTGGTTTGACTATTTATATCTATATGGATAAATTATATATTTTTTAAAAAATCTTTGGAAGTCTTGTTAGCAAATTATAAAAAGTGTACGCAAATGTATGCAAACCTCATTTTTATAATAATTAGGTTAGGAGATGGTTGCTGTAAAGGGGATGATCCCTGTCAGCTGGCGTCATTCGAAGACGGCGGAAGCTGGGATGTTGTTGACCTTGCAAATACTGCGCGGGGAGGTTCACCAACCCACCATTGTTCATCCCGTCCCCAGCACCCGCATATTCATAAGTGTTGAGGGAATACGCTGGAGGAAGAATTGTTTGATCATAAGCCGGAGAATTGATAAAGCCTAGAAGGAAATTAAAATACATAAAAAGTTAGGAAAATGTAATCGAATTCATGAATTTAAAGTGAAATGGGAGCTTATCGTACTGGATATCAAATGTGGTCCAATACCCGAATCAAAGGAGCTGCTTTCAATTGACTTTCCCTGCTGGTTATTTCTCGCTGAACTTGCTGAACTACTTCCATCTCCGTAGCTGCTCCCACTGCTTCGAGAACTGGGATATATTCCAGTGCTAGTGTTAATCATGCCACCTCCGTGATTAACCAAAACTCCATTAGGAAGCAGACCTGGATTCGCACCTGTTAGCGTTACGTGACCTCCCATCGACGTTGGTATGATTTCATAGGGTCTCGCACCAGTTCCATTACACATGGCTGACTCGGTAAGGACAGCAAGAAGATGTGGTGGAATTTTCATCGTCATCCCATTCTGATTTGACAAAATCAACATGGAGCCAGGATTATTGTTGTCACCTCCGAGCACGGCATGTCTTGCAAATGCACGTGGATTTGCTGCAGTATTATATTTTCCAGGATTTCCACTCGAACCTGCAGACCCATTTCTTCCACGTCTGTCCAAACTCCTGTGAAATATATTGATATTTAATTGATTATTATCCCATCCTTGCATTACATCGACAATCTCAATAATTTTATTTCCATTCTTTTGGGTCAACAAACCTTTGGGACTTGAAAGCGCTGCCGTTACTCCCAGAACCATTTCTAGAAGAGCCTCGCTTCCTCGTCAAACTTTGGGCTCGAGGCTTGGTTCCTCTCCCAGCAGTAGCATTATGGTAGCGAGCTTGTAGAGCAGCAGTTGCATCCCCTTCGTGACTCACTGGAACATCAATTACGCTCAACTCATCCTCCGCAAATTCATCTTCCGATGGCCCATTGTTTCTGTCCGAGTGATCTGGCAACTCCTCATAAATCGGGGGAGGATTGAGAAAATAGGAAAAGTCCAGCTTGGGATTTCCCATAATTCCATCTGATGCCAATGGATGATGATTTATGTCCAGCATCTATTCAATAAAATTCAATATAAAAAAAATTGATAAAAAATGGATGTAGTAGACACTCCTACTAATGTAAAAAGCTCATTCAGGAATTCATGTAAAAAAGTGCAGTGGATAGCGTCTTCTTTTTCTTCGGCTAAAAAAAATGAATGGGAAAAGAAAACCTGCACTTGACTGCTGAAGAAAAAAATGAGCAGTAAAACGCTCTGCTCAACGATGATGAAAAGCCGGTGTTATAAAAGAATGTAAGGAATTTCTTCCTTTCATTTTCCTGGTCTGGTGATTGTTAATATTACGACGACGATGATGACTTGACTTTGAAAGAAATGCGTGCATAAGGAATACACGGAAGAGCTTAAAATGTTTTACTATTATTATTATATGAAATATATATCTTGAATTTTCTCACCTCAATTCCTGGAGGTGCGATGGGAGGACGTGGTCGTGCATGAGCCAAGTCTTCGTAGAGCACACCATTTCCATTCATCATTGACGGACCATGGTCAAAGTCCTTTGTTTGAGTGACTCCCTTCCTCTTCTTTCTGTAGTTGTCAGCGGATCCATGGTTGAGATATAAAAAGAGAAGAAAAAAAGTGACAAGTCATTTAATGCACCAGTGGATGAACGTTGTAATCTTTAAAAAGGGTTCGTTTCATTCAAGGAGATTTATTTGGTGTAAATTGCTAAATTATACAGATACAGATTAGCTACGGTATATATGACATGACATGACATAAATGAGATCTTATTCTATTTCTATAAAAGAGATCATTTCGGTAATGTTTAATAAAAGGATCCTTACCGCAACTTGAAATACTTCCAAACTAATCCAGCAATCACCAAAAGGATAACACAAGAAACCAAAATGGAACTAACGAGGAGGGTGACGGTTGGAAAAGAACCAATCTTTTTGAACTCAGCATCGGATATCTGAAATTATACAAAAAAAGCCAAAGTTAGCTAATAAAATTAGGGTACCTCACCAACACCAACACGACATATTTAAAGATCCGCTAAGAAACTGGCATTTTGTCAAAAGACATATATAAAGTCACTTATTTATCCACAGTCTGCACAAAATTTCTGATGATTAGCCAGAAACGGATCAAATTTAAAACGAGCCAAGCCAAAACCGTGATGATCTACTCCAAATGATTACAGATTACATCATCATCCTCATCATCATCTGCGTCACAATCAATTCAAATCACACACACTCCATATATGCATACATACACATAACAAGGATGTTTTAAAAAGGTGAAAAGATGCATAAGTTAGTCACGCAGAGGATTCCTCATCCTGAGTCGTCCATCATCATTGTAATCATGTCGAAAGAACAATTTACCACACCAATTTTCTCTCCTTTCCTCATTCTTCTTCTCGCAATAAAAAAATCGGAGAGAAATGAAAAACTGTTTGGAGCAGGATGTTTTTTCACTCTTGCAATGAATATATTTCTAAATTGCGTTCTTTATCGCCATCATCCATCCGTAATTCAAACCATATTATTTTACTCTAAAAGAACCATTAAATCAAACAATGTATGCATAACATGTATTTTCATTCTCGTACATCTGCATTTCGCTTAAATAAAGAGGTAGTTTGAATTTGAAGCAGGTGAAGTGAAGTGAATATCAAACAAACACGTCCATCCGTCATTGCATTTCGTATGCATGTATATTTTTGAAATGATGAAGTCATTTCAAAAAACTTGAGCAAAACTAGTTGATGCTGATGATGATGATAGTGATATTATGAGTACGTACCATGTGTACAATTTCATACTTTCCTTTGTCGGACATTATGCATTTTATGTACTCAAACTCATACTTGCTACACGAACAAACACATTCTTTTCTTAGTTGCCTTATATCCCATAGCTAATCAGAATCAGACAGAGTTTCTGTAAACATCCTCATTCACATAATATTCAAAAAATTAATGCTCATGCAAAATTCAAATGAAAACTCGCAGCTTTCATGATGATGATATGATGATTCATGTAAAGAGAAAATGATGCATGTGCTCCGTAGCATAACATCACTTTTATGCAGATGATGTTTTATTGTACCTTCCAAGTTCTACCTTCACTCAACTCATATTCTTTCCTTCAACCATCTTTCTGTCATCTATCCTGATTCTCGTTTTGAATATGAATCCCTTCTTATGTGCTCTCACTCTTCCTTATCTTTGAGTAGATATACATTTTTATGGCATTTAATTTGAGAGTAGCAGTGTCCGCCTGCTTTTTACTGTTCATCTCACATTTCAGTCTCGTCACTCTTTTCTTGTTGTTAAGTTGTTTGTGGTTTTATTATTGCGTTGTACATTACAGTTTACATACTAGCAGTACATGTTAGTACACATTGTGATTTTTTGCTGAGCATCTTCATTTCATTTCTTCCCCTTTGAGTTTAGGGATATTATTGTGTGTGTGTGCATGTCCGCACAAACTATGCAAATGTAAAAAAAAAGCATAATATTTTATTATGGATGTGTGGTTGGTAATAATACACATTTGAGATGGCTTCTGCTCTTTTCAGCTAGGTTGTTTGTGGCTTCTTCCCTTCAACATGATTTTTTTTTGTGTTGTATAAATTTAAGACTGCTGGTCTAGTCGTAGTCGTGTTGTTTTTTATGCTTTATACTCTTTTACTCCCTTTGAAAGTGAGTTTATTATGTACATATTAATAATGAGATAATTCTAGGTGGTATTATCACAGCAGCAGCAGCCGAAACATTATTATGTTTAGTTATGTTATGTATCCTTCACTCTTGCTGAATCTGGAAAATTTGTAGTTACGACAAAGAAAACATTTGAGAGTGAATTAAGGGAGTAGTAGTATATTTTAATATAATACACACACACTCTCTCTCTCTCTGGTTGAGTGCTTTAGGCTCAATTTAATGCAATCAGACATGTAGAATTGCTACGTGATATTTTTATCAAAGAATACACGACTCTGCTGAGAGTTCGAGGCACGAAAATTATTCGGATTCCATTCCAGCAGGCGTGTTTGATAAAGCCATTATTATTATTGCCATTGCTAAAAAAAAGTTAATGCTTTCGTTTTTCGTCTAGTCGTTCGCCAGTAGTGTAAAGGATTTAATGGTTGTTCTAGTTTCAAATTTGTTTTCTTCGTATATATGCTCATGTTCTCATTTCATGCGTAATAATCTCTTGAAGGAATTTGATTTCAAGATGAGATAAAGATTGTGTTTTGTAGGATGGGTTTCGTAACCGAAGAAGACCATTGATTGTAGATTGGATTGGATATCACGTTTCAATCAAGTACCATTTTGGCTCAAAGTTGTTTTTTTATGATTCACAAGTTGAAAGTACATTTTTTCTTAGAACTTACGCTTAAGATGTTTGGGCAAGTCATTTCCAATTCACAAGGAAGATTCGGTGGAATAGGTGGAGGTGGTAAGTTGAACATTGGTGGAGGACCGCCACAATCACAATCCTCATCCATCAGTACCCAAGCGGAAGATGACATCTGTAAATGTAACGAAAGGAAAAAAACCATAAAGTCATCATTGTCAATTGTCATGAATGAGTGCATTCCTGGGATTATTAATCCAGTCATCATCTTCGTCAGTAGATAGAAAGAGTTACATATTTTTATTTAAATTATGGATGGTTATACGATGCATGCTCAGCAATTTACATATATTCGCCTGTACATGGGCATGCATGTAGTTTTAACAAATGTGCAATATTATTATGTACATGACCGTGACAGAACATGACAGGAGGACATTCTCATTTTTAACCTGTGAAGAAACAACAAACCACTGCATCTATATGCTCAAGACATTTTAAAACCCTGCTAACAAAACAGTAATGTAACAATCGCAAGTCATGTGGTATGTATGAAATCAAGTAAGTAAGATGATGTTTATGTTCCGTCTGAATTTATGAAATACACCTGACAAAACTGCAGAAGCAAACAAAGTCGTTTTCCATTCCAGTGAGTTCCTTTCTTCTGCCCTGCTGTAAATGGACAGGTGAAGTGTATTTTATGCAGTTTCCTCCTCCTTTTCATGTTATGTTATGTATGCAGGGTGAGCATGTGCCCAACATGCTAAAATATTTTGTGTACTTTTAAATCATTTGATTAGCATCTGGTTGCTGATGTGTGTGTGTGTACTTGTTGTCTGTAGTTTGTGTTTGAATCTTGTTTTGCTGATGGTGGAGTTAAAGCGAGAGTTGGGAAGACAAGCGTGTGTCACACCTTTACATTGTTAGGGAGAAAAACAACTCTAACTCGACAATGTCAACTTTTCAGGGCTTCGAAGAAGATGGCTCGGATTAGTCTACAGGCGATAATTTAAGAACTTACGATTAGATTTAATGACTTCAAATTCTTATTTCTCATAGAAATCTAAATTTGCACACTTAAATGCCAACAACTCATTTATTTTTGTAAAAATTAAATTGCAAACGTAGTAGGTAGAGGGGTTGTTTTGGTTTGGTACGTAACGTGCATAATAGAGATAAAATTAATCGGGAATATGCCCCTGGAGGAAACAATTTTTACATTTGCTATAGCAGAACTAATTATTAGGATTGATAACGTATACTAAGGAAATGACAAGCAAATTACAACCAGACTTTTGACTTGTTTTTAGGTTTGCCTTCAAAATGTTAAAAAATATCTTTGTATTGTATTAAACTTGGCTACAGTCTTCCTTTTCTTAAGCAGGAAAGAAAGAACAATACGGTAAGACAAACGAGCTGGAAGAAACAATGCGCCGTTTTGATGTTTGAAATGCACAGGTTGTTCGGTTCTTGAATACAAAACAGGGATGCGTTTTTTACCACTATTCTTTCGCCCAGCTCATAAATCCACATAGCTCTCCCATATACGCTTCCTTTCTCTCTTGATTCTTTGACACTGACAGACATTAACGAAGATGAATCCACAAAAGTACACAACTCTTTTGATGAGCATTGCATGTTGTATGGAAATTCATTCTGAAGACTATCTTCCTTCCCCCACCAACCAAACGCCAAACCCCTACGTACAAATGTTGGATGGGTTCATTTTGCAAATTAAAATTTAACTATGACATGCACCTTATTATTGCAATGGCAATGTCCACTAACGAAGGAAATGCTAACGAAGTATATATTTTCCATAATGAGAAGCAATTACATCACATATTCATTAATCATTCCATGTTGTTAGCTTATTTAATAAAGGACTTTTAAAATATTTACACGGTCATAAACCAGCATTGTTTTTCTCTTTGAGTTCATTTTATTAGTTGTACTTGTACTCATGAAGATAAATAGGAATCATAAAAAAAGTTCTACAAAAAATCTTGTTGAACCTCCTTGATTTTCACTAATATATTTACTATTTACTTTGGAGTGGGCGCACAAGTGCAATGCAGAATATATTGTTGAGGAAAGTGGAACTGTAAAACTGAAGCCATAAAACTAAGCCAAGAAATGAGGAATTCATGTGGTTTCAACATTTTCTTCCTTTTCCCATCCTCCTCATCACCATCGCCTTTGCTTTCTGTATTCAAAGAAGAACAAAGGGTCTCCATCAATTTTTCCGTTTGACAAGCATGAAAGGCATAAAACGGGACTTGGAGGACTGGGTGGTCCATTTGAGACACGGTGGACCAGAGATCTTGACTTGACACGTTGACCAATTTCCATATCTCTTCAATTCCCAACGAGCTCCCGTCACTTTTCGACATTTTGAAGTACATGACAGGCACTGAGTAGCTGATGCTAAAAATGACGTCAAAACGGCAGCTAAGCAGTGTACTTGAGCTATCATCATCATCATCATCATCAAGACAGCTCCTCCTTAGTGTCCTCAGAGAAATAAAATATTCACCGGAGGCTTCAGGGTCACCTTCCTCTCTCCAGGAGTCTCCATATTGTTCCGAGAGTGTTAAAAAGTGCTTGCATGCCAACACAAAATCTGTCCAGTTCATCTTTTTTTCTTTTCTTTTATAGCTTTTGTCTCGGATTGCACCTTACTATTTGTAGAAGAAAAGCTACACGCCTTACGTCATGCCAATTCTCCGTTATATCTTATTAACTTGTTTTTTTTTAGTTTTAGAGCTTGTTTGTTCCTTGGAATAAACGAAACCAGCAGGATATTCATAAGGTTAGGTTTGTTTTAGCTGCGTGAATAGAAAAAAAAAGAATAAAAAAAGTAAATGTAGACTTTTCAGAGAAGAGAACTGAAGGACGCACTACTTGAATAGTTTGTTTTGTAAACCGGAGATTTGACTTCGGAACGTGGTTAATACTACAATAGTAAAATACAAGAAGATCAACAAAAGTCTGCTGATTGAAAATGATTCATACACTGCAAAAACCTAAAAATGATGAAATATCACATATCACCATTTATGTGCAGATGTTAACCAAACAGTGATTTTTTTACGCAATAACTTATATTCTCATGTGAATATATACTTGTTAACAGTGCAAAAACGCAGGATGTTAGCTTACTTTTATTTCACAACCTTCGAGTTTATATTGCATCCATCATTGTACCAAATCTTTTGTGTTTGCCATGTGTCCACAGTCCCCAAAAAATGTACGAAAGCCAAGTGTTATGATTGTAGATGAAATATTATATAGGATGGAAGACGGCAAGTCAGCAAGTGGCGTTTATTTAGAATTAAGAATGATGATGATACATCTTAAAAGCATACGCCTAGAGCCTTACATTGCACTTGCACCCCCTATTTTATTTGCCGTAAAAGGTAAGAAAAATGATCACCAATTATTTTCTCCTCGTCCCAAAAAAAAAAGTTTTTTTTTTCTCGCTCCTTCTAGTTTAGTTGGCAGTTGGCAACATTTCTTGGAATCAGATGCCAATTAAGATTTAGCAATGTAGCCTGCTCTTAAGGAAGAGAGCCCAAAGGAATTTTAAAGACCTCACGTGTCCCAGCTAAGCTTTTATAATAGTGAATGCTGTGCATGCATAAAATGGTGAAATATGAGACTTCTTTTTTTTCCTACCAACTATCAAGTACTTTGATTTGACACTCTTTCATTCATGATGAGAGTTGGGCTTTAAACCCATGCGTTAAACCGCATGGGCTTTATCAGAGCTAAGATGAGGTTGGATTGAAGAGTAACCAATTTTCAGAAAAGAATATAATTTTGACACATGAATCGAAAACACCACCAACACCTAACCAAACTTCATCATGATTCCTAGTACAACAATAGGGCAACAATCAAATCAAATCTTCCCATCTCCCAAAATGTTAACAAGTGCAACAGCACCAAACAACGTAGTTAGCGTACAAACATGGGAAAAGGCAATTATGTATGTTATTGATCGGAAATGTGATTACATTAAAATTACTCTTGTTTTTTCCCACTTGCTTTTGGCTTGTAACAACTTTTTGGAGCTTCCCCTTCAACAGGCAGTACATTGCAGACTGTACATCTTTTAATGATGGTTATGTAGAGATGTTTTGCTATGTCTGTGTCAAATTTAAAGTCACAACACCACCACCACCACCAAATGAGCAGGAGCAATAAACAAAATCACACTTCCAAAAATGGAGCAAGGTAATTCTGGCTCCTTCCTAATCCTCCAAAGAATCTTTTTTTACAAGTTGACTCACGGATTTCAAAATTAGATGCACGATTCTTGACTCTCTTTTTGCTTTTCCATTCCAGCATCATGCCAATAAAAAGCAGCAGGATGCTATTGAATTAAAATTAAATGAGAGAAAGAGTTTCGATAGAAGGATGATTATTGATGTGTGCATGTCTTGATTTACAACCCTCCCATGTTTAAACAACAACCAACATGAGAAAAACATGGGAAAGGTGTTGGCTGCTAAGAAAATAAAGGCACTTGAAGAGTTTCATTATGCTTAATATATTTCTTCCCTTTAGCTAGCTCATTATTATTAGCTCTTGTTATTATTAGAGTTGACTTTAATGTAATTTCAAAAGTGTATGTTCACTGTGAACAACGCAATTAATTAAATGTTGTTGATGTTGACAGGAAAAATACAATTATTACAATTTCCCATCATCAAAATCATCACCAACCTACTCAAGAGAGACCGAGATTTAACTATGTGAAAGAAAGCGCCTTGAAATGTTTTTGTTTCACTTTTTTGTTACCTTCTCGCGGTTCGTTCCTATTTAGCATGAATAAGTATAATCATATTATTTGACTCTTCATTTTCATGATTTTAAGAAAGAAAACATTGTATCAATCTCACTGAAGAAAAGAAGCAGTTTCCCGTGAACCCCATTACATTACTACTTCTACTGGCACACACGGGGTAATCATCATTATAAAGCCAAACCTGCCATTATCGTTCTTGCGTAATGAGCCAAACCAATGGTGATTTAAGCAAAAAAGAAAACTTTTTGGTTGAAAATTTTCTTGGATAATTTTTGTGAAAACGGAAAGGCCGGAGGGGATCAAGCTAAAATTACTCTTTCATGTCTGAACAATTTTTTTAAATTGCAATTTTACAACATGAGAAATTGCGATTACGAGATATCCATCGCCTGTATCATATACGCAAAGTATAATACCACCAACATTGCTGGTGGCATAATAGCTTAATTATGATGATGAGGATGGAAATATTATAATGATTTCATTTTCTACAATGTATGCCACCATTGCATTGAATATTTAGGAAACGGACTCTAATAATGATAAACTCAATGGGTGTTATATGTTGAAGTCATATGTGAAAATTATTCGATTTTTATTTAAAGGCAATCCTAGTAGGTTGTTCAGTCATTTTTCTATATTTCAAATGTTAGACAATATTTCTATCTTTGCAAATGGCATACAGTTCTAATGATTTAAAAAAGCTACACAGCAGAAGTCCCGATGAATCAATTACTTAATTTACACGCTAAATTTCGAAGAAAACAAAGTATGTGCAAATACGTCCAGCACTTTCGCATGAAAGCATCTGGCATACAAACAACATACGCAACTTTATCATGATCCCAATTTTGTTTTGCTCTTCACGCATATCTGACCTCTTCTCTGCACATCTATCTACCTAAGAAATTTTATATACTTACCACATGCTCCTTTTACAACTAAATCAAAAACCACACAAATGAAAGCACCAAAGAACTACTCCAGATTCCCAAATTATACCCCAATCCAGTAGCTCTGCTAACCACAATAATAAAAACCGGAGACTGGAAGTCCTTCAGCAAAGTAAGTAGCAATTAGGGTATAACTTCTGTATTGAGTTGTCTGTCTATATATTTTTTCTCTCTGAATTACATACACCTCTCTGCATGAGAGGCAAAGCAAAAGAAAATTGGAAATGACAACTGAAGCTCACAATTACTATTTACAATCATCAAGCCCCATGTAATCCATCCACGTAAAGTGAGAAAAATGAGCGTATATCCTTTCAGGTAGCCAATTGTATATTTTGTATTGTTACCAGCAGACCAGCTCCTCTACAAATCCAACAAACACATCAATGATTATCCCTGTGGGCTAGAAAAGTCCTTCTCAAGAACTTTACTGTCAAGAGAGCCAGAGAATGGGGCTCTTGTTTCTTCTCCTCCGGATGAGAATGATTTTTCCAAAGAATCTACACTCTACGTGTCTTTACAAAAGGAAATGAAGCTCTTGTGGGAGAACGAACGATCATGAGTGAGTTGGTAAGCGGTAATTGTTGACAGCTTGAAAATATATAAGAACTTAATATTTCCTTCGTACGTTCTCCTCATCTCTTATATGAACAACAGCAGCAGCACCCGACCAACCGACAGAAAGGAACTCTGCTGTTTTTGTGTAAAAACGTTAAATTATTGTCGAGTCCAATAGTCCAATTCTCTCTGTTTCTTAAGCCAAGCCTGAAGGGTCCCCTTTTTTTATTCTTTTTGGTCTTAAATTGAGCTTTGATCTTGTAAAATACATAATGATGTGATGAGAGGACGTTTTAGTAAAGAAACGTCGTGGTTAAGAAATAAGGATAAGCGATATTCATCGCTTCTTTTTTGGTAAATGAGTTTCTTTACGGATCAAACATGACCAAGACCAGCATGATGATGATGATGATGCAACGAAGAAGATGATGATGATCATGATGATAGGTTCACAAAACCAGGTATTGAACACGGACAAACGAGAATATAGTTTGGGAGGATAGATGTAAGTAGGATAATGATTATCATTTTCTTTTGTCCTACGCTTAAGCTCAACTTTAGAGAGAGAGAAAAAAAATCATCCCCAAAGGACCAAAGAGTCCTCGTTTTGTAAACCAATATAAGAGAGCAGAGCCGACACATAAAAATCTCATTTTTAACAGGTAATCTTCTTCCCTCAATGCTCGCTCGTAAAATAGCTTGAGGATCATGACGATGATGATGAGAAGAAGAGATGAAAAGCAAGAAGTGCAGCAAAGAAACAGCTTTAAAAATATTCATAATCATGTTCAGTTTAGTGTTATACACATGCATGGATGCTTTTTTGAGAGATAATCTCTTAGTACAATGTACAATATGCTCCATGAATAATGGCTTTAATACTTTGTCCCTTTGGCATTTTATTATTAAATCTTTTCCAACCTTTATAGATAAGTACTAGATACAGAATTACTGAGCGTAGTAGAAATAGTAATACCAAGTTTTGCATCCTAATTCAACAGATAAATCACTTGCTTTTTAGTAAATGCTAATCATAAGGAATTCATTGATGATGATGAATAAGTTTTGATCCAAAAGTTTGATAAGGTTTGAAGTAAAAAGATTTTGTAATCATGCTGTCAACCTATATGCTTCTATGTACTCGTACGTTTGTTCCGTTTTGTCAATGAGTAATGTGACGGTTGAGTGATAAGAATCACTTAATTTATTAAAGAGAACAGAGACAGAAGTGGGACGACAGGCCAGTTTACCGGCTCCTCTACTGGAATAACTAACAGCAGTCAGCAAATAAATAAAAGGTCTTTGAAGGCATGGTAAGCATAAAAAGTGTGCATGAAGGAATTCAATTTTTACTACGTAAAGTTAAACGCGAAAGTAAAGAAAATGCAGGAAGACAGTTTTCCAACTGCAAGGAACGTATACTGTGATATATTTATATTTTCAAATGTAGCCTAACTTGTTACAATTGTACATACTACAGAAGTAGACTGGTTCCTACCTACTAATGAATGAATTCAATAAGCTTTGAAAATAAAGGTTACCTTCGTTTAATTATACCACAAATATGATGCAGTCATTGTAGATAATAATTTTAGTTTTAGCAATGAATCATCAATGAACTTAAACTACAGAATAATACTTTTATGAAAAATGATATTTTCTATTGTTCATAAATAAAAAAAACTCTTTTCTTCATGCTGACTGTCAATAATAGGAAGAAATTTGAGAGCAACCACAGTAAATGTCGTTGAAAAGCCATTAATTTTTGGTCGACTCCTTTATGTCGCCCTTTATTCCATTGCATTATACAGTTTACTATACTACGCATTCCTTCGTATATTCTGTCATTTTATGTATAAACACAATATGAAGCTAAGTGAGTTTCCAGCAAGCCACTGTTGATTGTGTTCTGGCATGGCAGGATCATCTTTCAGAATGCTTTTGAATCCAGTCTACTACCAGTACCAGCATAATAGTAATACTACTTAACATTCAAAGCAATATCTGTATCCCTACATATATAATATACCTAGCTAATAGATATGAAGTATTGAAAAAGGGAGAAAAAAATATGAGCTTTTATTTTCAGTCACAAAAAGAGGGCAATACAAAATACACCAGCATCATCGGCATCACTTAATTCTTATAGTTTCGCTTGGCACATGTTCCACGTCTGCTGCACTCAGCCCATTCCTTGAAAAAAAATCATGTGAATTGTGAAGTGGAACAACACTTTTTGCCTCTCACTCTCATTCTTCCTTCTCTTCGACCCGAAATATTATATTCGTATGAGGGTTCCTAAAATAGAGTTTCAATCCTCCTGGAAGGATACACCATCATCCTCATCATATGTGTGCTTTGTAAAAGAGGATGTTATGGAATTGATGGGAGAAGGTTGTTACAGGATAAAAACTAAGCTCATACATCTTCATTTCATCTGCCTTTGCGCCTCTTAAATCTATCCTTCTCTTCCTAATGCCAATCGAAACAGACAGAAGTATCCGTATTCCATATTTACAGACGCATTAAGTGCACGCATCTTTCTTTCACACATCTGCTCCTACACATGAACTTCTGATTCTGACCAACCTCCTCCTTTATTCGTTCCGGTGCATTTTAACCACTACTCTTTTCAGTACCATGTGTTCAATCCAAATGAATAAAATTGGAAAAAATGAGGTTTTAATAGGAATCAGGCATTCATTCAGCTTAGTACAACAGTATTGTATTACCTACTTTTATTCACTGCCCAAATCAAACCGACCGACTGAAGGAACCAAGTGAATAATGATTGTGGTGTAAGCCACAAGGAACGGAAATAACAATTGGGAAATGAATGGAATCGAGCATGCAGACAATAATTTCCAATGAAAGCCCGTATCGTAGGCATAACGTATAAGAAATCTTTGACATGATGAATACATGATCCATGATTCTAAGATAAAAATTATATATGTACCTATGAGCTAAGCCCGTATGAAATCGATTCAATTCTGGAAAACGTTCATGAGCCTTTGTCATTTGTACTAGTGCAGGGCATTGCGTCTTCTTAAATTGTTATAGAAGTGAGATATATCCATACCACATTCTATCAATGTTTAACCTATTCCCGACCTACATTTTAATTGAATGCTTAAACTTTCCCGAAAAGCATTCAATATTGACAATTAATGCAAGACGATGGTTTTTTCATCTACGCCGACGGGTAGCGGCTAGTTAAACAATTTTTTTATAGATAAAACCTCCAAAAAATGTGGGTGACCGATGACCACAAAGTCAGCCGAAATTCTGTAAATTTGTACTGGACTTGAAAGAATGAATGAAACTATGTATGTATGTATATGTATTGATGGTTTATACCTTTTCGGACCACCATCTATTATTGTCGAAGGTAGTAAGGTGAGCTTGTAAGCAAGTAAATTCCCCATTTTTGTAATAAAGGGTACACAGAATTGAGGTGAATACAATTGAAAATAATGTAAAATGTTAATGTTGCCCCTTTTGTGCAAATGTACAAAAACTGTTTTGTATTGCTACATGTTCCAAAGTCTTTTCGGCAATCGGCATCTTGTACCAAAAACATTGTGTATTTACTAGTACATACTCTACATGATGTTTTTATTGTCCCAAAAGTCCCTATGCACAATATTTTCTTGCTTTCCGATTTCCGACACTCTCGTTAAAATACATATTATCTAAATAGGTGCGAATGAATGGGAAAAGGTGAAGGTAGAAAAATGGTAACTGGAGATACTAGGGTTTCCTGTAATGATTCTCTCGTGCAGGGAAGGCCGCCAAGGCAAGGAATATAAATGATACACGTTTGTAAAGATAATGGAAATGAATACTTTGGTTGTGAGCTATTGTGACGATTGTGAAATCAAAATAGTGCCACAAACTTCTTGTTCCGTATTGTATCATTTTCTTCCTTTTTATCTTGCGGCTGCTTTTGCGTTTTTGCCTTTGGAAAGTAGGAGCAGAGCAGCGCTTACCTTCTGTTCTTTCTATACTACTGTCTAATGTCTTGTCGACTTTTTGTCAACACTTCACAGTGAATGAATCTTAACACGAGTTTTTCTTGTCCGCACTCCATAATTTTGGTTAGGGATTTAAACAGAGGAAGAAGAAAGAGACGACATATGTTACCGGATTCCAAAAGGAAAAGAGATTTTAGTGTTGGAATCAGTTATATTAGATGAACATATGGGGCACAGATGCTCTCATTTTCAAAAGTGGGAGGAGATACTAGTCATTAGTCATCTTAGGTGACTTTTACGGAGATTCCTGACAATGCCTGGTAGGTAACGTGACTCCGCATAATAATAATAATGGTAACAATTGGTGACAAGGGCGCTTTTGACCAGTTAACACATATGAATGTTCACACATTTGAGCGGATAATGCGCCATATTAACAGTCAAGGTATCAATTTTAACAATGAATTCGCAGATGTCTTGTCTGACTCTGGAATGGAATGTCAGAAGAAAGATAACAACAATGCAAAGAAATGGATGGCGCGGGGAAGTAGATTACTTGTGTAAATAAATTATGATAAGGTATGCAAACCTCATGTTTGTATGCCTAAGATGGACCTTATGAATGAATGAATGTCCTCGCAAGTTACTGTCTCTACTACCAAATGCTGCTAAAACCATGATTTGTTTATTCTAGAGCAAAAAATTTGTTGAGAAGATAAAAAAGTTCAGTTACCTCTTCTGCCATGAGCATGTCCAAATTTGGGATTTACACCAAACAACACTCCACCAAAAGAACTTGATGGTGTTCTTCGTCTATCACGACACAAATCTTTTGACGCTCCTTTGCGCAAACAGGCGAGAAATCGCGAAAATTATTACTAGAAGAACTCCATGGACTCCTCCAAATTCGTTTGAAAAGGGCGATGGCCTTAGTTAGTGATATGTACCTAGGTCGGTTTTGTCTTGTGATTTCTTATTTTATAACGGAATTTTCATTGTTGATGAAAAGTTTGAAAACGGGTGTCCGTTCAGTTCAAAGTGGAAATCTGTAAGAAATGCGCAATTAAATAAATTTTTAGTTGAGATTAGAGTTGATGAAAATGAAAAAATATACAACTTATTTGTTACATTTCTAGAAGCTAAAATATAATTCAATTGATTATAAAATCAATTCAAACGTTTAAAACGCTACTTCACCTTTGACATTTTTAAGTTTGTAAATATGGGGATTTAAGAGTGAAGCAACGTATATTGTTTCAGCAGCTGTCCCCAATGTTTGCAAATGTAAAAATTTCTTATAATGTAATAAGTCATAATAATATATTTTCCTACTACTGCGTGCTTTTCCTTCCCAAGAATCGGAATGGTTCGGAGGTGGGTTCGGTTGTTTACCTATTTACGTGCTTTTAGATATTCTACATGGTAATAATGGTGCTTTTGACTTGTATTCCTCTATTTTTTGTTGATTTTCTCAATATACAGATATTCATGTTTACTGTATTGATTTTCATTTTAAATTAGATTACACCTCGAGAAGTGAATTTCGGTGAAAATCACATAAATATTAATGTTGACGCCAACATGGGTTTTCTAAATTTCAAATCAAATTACTTAATTGCTAAGATAGATAAATATCACATGCCTTGTCTGTATAATGGTAATAGTTATATTAAATTTACATGGAAAATAAAAGTGAAGAACTTCTATAAAACTAATTTTTAATTCAACTTGCATGTCACGCTATGAACTTTGAAGTTAAAATTTAATATGCTGGTTTTCATGCATCGACGTAGATAGTATGGAAATCCTAATTTACTGAATTAATGGATCTAAAATTATGTAAGTACTTACTTTCATATAAATTACGGAAGCTCGCCCAGTATCTCAGACACTCCACAATCAATTACTTAATTAACTACTGAGGTATGAGTCACACACACACAAACATACACAAAAAACAAACACAACGTAAATTTTCAATCACTCCATATCAGATCCTCATCAGCCACTAACCTTTTCTCCTCTCTGCCCTGTCCACTATCAAAAAGCAAACTGACATGTAAGTTGTTTGGTTTGTTAGTGTTCTGCGAGCACCAGCAGCAACCGAATGTGAAATATATTACATTCATCTGCACAACCAGAAACTGAACAGAATACAATGTACGTATATGAGCGCATATATTAGATGTATGTGACTTGCATCCGTATGTACAATGTCCCAAGGGTCCGTAAATGGATGTCTTCTATGTGTATGCTGCATATATGCTGTATGGTTTTTAAAAGGCATATAACTTCAAAATCCTATGAAAATATGTGGGTAGGTAGTAGGTATCCACCTAACATGTGTAGGTAAATTCCATATAATACGTGAGGTACAAAACGAGCTCGGATACACTTTCATGTTTAAAAGCTCCTGGTTGTGTTTTGAGTTTGGTTTGGGTCTTGGGTACGATAAATGTTCTGTCCATGATATGATGCACGTTTCAGTAATTCAATATTGCTTTTCAATGTAAAACGCAGTATTTCTCCCCCTCATTCCTGCTCAAGATCGGTTTGGATTTAGATGTGTACTTGTTTTTACATCTGTGAAGTTCCCATGATCGTGATCATGACAAGATTCATGAAGTTTTGTAGCAATCTAACCATATGTATTCTGATTTCATCCCCCCATCGAATTCATGAATTTCTATGTATTTTAGTTTCTTTTCCACTGCTCAATATGACCAATGTAGTTAACAACTATCGTACAAATACTTGGAGTATAGTATAATTTGCCGATTTGTGGGGCACTGGGAGATCAGCCGATTACGTCATTGACTTTGCTTATTAATTATTGCAAATTATAATAATAAATTCCTTTCGTTGCATATCACACTGTAGGAACTTACCGATCTGTATGGAATAATATTTCTACTAACCAAAATAAATCCCATTTGGATGCTTAATTCAATCAGAAAATAATATGCACCAATTCAAAAACTTAGAATTCATTCTCAAATTTATACTACATATTATTTCAGATCCTTTGGACAACTATCGAAAAAAAATTAACACAAACTTTTATTTTCATATAATTTCTGTGTTTTCACAGTGCGTAGCAGCTCCCCCATTCTTCATCTTCTAAAAGCTAGTTCTGAGAGAACTTTGTACGCATGTATTGAAACCACTACGGTCCGCTACGCGTCATACAAAGTTTCATCTTGCTCAACATCAAACGACATCGCTTATGTTTGAATTTTTTAATGTAAAAAATAAGAGTAACGTAACACCTTTGTTTTAGTATTGTTCCAAGGTTTCCTCTTTGCTTCACATAGTTTTTATGAATTTCACAATCATAAATCTGTCCCACTTTTTACTGAAAGGCAAAGTATATACATACAACATGTAAATTGTTATTTTATGGAAACACTGAACACTCTAGGGTTTGAAGTTTGCATGACTAGAGTATTTAAGTATGGTCCAAACACTAAATTTTTTTGTGCATTTGCATAACATTGACACGCAACCTCCAAAGAGGTGAACGTAAAGCGAGTGCTCGTTACATGCACTTCTTTTGCACATTATACATAGTATTTTTGTGCTTTTTGTAAGCATATATTCATAATGGCAAAATCGCAAACGTCCTGTACATATTGGCAGTAATAATTATTGAGCAATCAATCAAGCATTTGCAACCAAATTACGTACGTGGTATGTAAAATAAAATCCATAAAATGTAGATTCATTGTTGTATGTATTTAGGTTCTTACAAGAAAAACAACAAGTTGCCAAAGAAAAGTGTTTGGTTGCATGCAACCAAGGAAGTGACTTTTCTCTCTCGTGTCCCCGAGAAAGTAGTAAAATTTGTTATCTACCTGCACTTGGATAAGGAAAAGAGTGCATAATGTTTCATGCCATAATGATGTTAATGGAAAACGGAAGCCATATGCCAAACCAGAACCAAAGTGAGTTTGTACTTTTGGTAGTATAAATATATAAGGAAATGTATAATGGCTGATATTTTTATACTAACTGCTAAACTCATTGTCAGCAAATCGATTCACCAGAATTTGGAAGGTACCTGGTGCGGTTCACCCTTGTTTATTGCCTTACCACGGGTGTCGGGCAATAATACGGTAAATCACAGCGTGTGGGTTAGCTTGACAAGCTTACTCATGTCGCAAAGAAAAATGTGTCCTTCTTATTCACCGTTTCCATTGTATCCAGCTGGGAAATGTAACAATGCAGGTATGCACCACACTTACATGTCCGCAAAGTAAGCAACCTGTACAATATAATGTACACATTAAAAAATTGCTTTCACATGATTTCCAAATGGCCAAGAGAAATACTCGTTGTGTGTAAATAAATGAATCGTGTTATACAATCCTGACAAGTTTCAAAATGCTCATTTGTTCAGAAGGAATTTCACTGCAGTCTAAAACGCTTTTGTTCATGCATATAACGCACTAATCTGGGAATTGAAAACGATCGGATTGGATTGGATGTATGGTTGCTACCATTTACTATATATGCTTTTACAAGACAAGGACACACAATTCATTTGACTGACACCTGAGACAATTCCATTATAAGCGATTAGCAAGCTCCTACCCCTGAACATTTTTTCCGGGCTGCTAGTATTATATAGTGACCTTTCAAATCGGAAGTTTGAGTTTGATATGTACACAAAAAAGAAGGTAGATTATAATACTTTATTCAGGGTCGTGTTTTATGGGAAAGAATGGTAGTTGGTAGTGTTATTGTAGTTTACTATATAGAATTTATAAGGTACAAATACGACAGCGTGTCACGCATGTAAAGTCTCAGGAGATTGTTAAAAAATAAGAGAAATTCAGTTTACATATAGAAGTAATAGTGGTATATCTAATTACGCTATATATCCAATAAAATACATAGAATTTTAGCCTTCTTGCAATTCGGAAATGTAAGCTGTGTTGCTTCAAGTTCCAGACAGAAGAACGACCCTGCTCGTGTACTCGCACCCTTGTAAAAAGCCTTTGACGAAAAGTTAAATGAATATACAGTGCAATCAACCGAATCCATACAAAAGTTTTCATACATGGATCAGTGTGCGTCAGCCGCTCTTGCACGTACCAAATCTCGTGGAAGCTGAGTTAGCTCGAAATCAAAATTCAATTGAGCCATACGAAATCTAGGAGATTTTTGTAAACCTTACAAAGTTTCAGCTTTCTTTTGTATTCGTAGGAACATGAACTTTATAATTTCTATTAAAACATCAGGATATTGTAAGCCTCTACCAGTACCAGTTCCAATCTCTCTGGTGTTTTATTCATGGAAAAAATGTGACTCAGAACTCAGAACTACTAAACAGGTGAAAGGAGAGTGATATTATACAGCAGGAGTAACTCAATAATAATAGCCAGTCTGTGCAACTATTAGAAAGCATCAAAAAGAAAAATGTGTGAGTAGCAACAAACGGTATGACCATACAATATTGTTTGCAGCTCCTTTCTTTCACTGCCGGCCAATGCATGTGGTTGTAACTCAGTTTACGCTTACACATAAACCGTAGGACTAGAATATCAGTGATTCAACTAAATTAGGAAGTTCATCGTTTCACAGTTTCTATGTGGCGTAATTGTGTTAAAGTGATTCCATTAATATCTTAAGTCGTTTTCGAATTGTAACGGAATTTTAAACAATTTATGCATACTTTCAATATTTGAAATGTGGATGAATTAGTAAAGTGTACAAGTGCTTCCACGATTTTGAAGAATGAAGGTCAAATTTGTTTTAGTATTTTATCGTATATATTATTACTACTCTATGCTAACTCGACATACCTATGTGTATCAATTTTATTACAGAATGAAAGTATTTTCCAGCGGCTTGATAGTGCTTCTCGTTGCAGTTGTGGGTAGCGTTGTCGGCGGAGTTGCCGTTTGCATGTATTTCTACCAAGAAGGGAGTAAGATTTATTTTTCATTTTACCTTGCATAAACGTAGCTAGTTTGTAGCATTCCAGAGGCATTTTTTGTGGTTTTGCTACGTAATATAATGCATTACAAACTAGAAAACTGCTTAGATTTGTGCCTAGTATTCTAATTTATAACCATGTTAATAACATGCTTACACGCATTTTCAGAAAGAAAAAGACAAGTGAGACCTGAAGAAGATGCAATAGCAGTAATGACTGAGCCATTTAGCACAAAAAAGTTGTGGGAACGTGGTCGCCATAAAGCTGTAACTTTAATTGATGATGAGACACCAAGTGTGAATCCAAGCACTGGTCCACCTTCACCTTCTCCAGCTGCAACGGTGGTGGAAGTAACTTGATATTTATTATGGCCCATTAAAATATTATTTTTACAATTTGAAATTGTGGTGAGATTCATTCTCTATTTATTATCATCAAAATACGTGTTCCTTTTAATCCAAATTAAATGTACTAAACCTACAATCTAAATTAAATTGTGTACTTCATGTGGGAAAAATACTAAAGTTACATTTATATAAAACTATCCTGACCACTTTTTCCTACCATGTACTCATGCATTCTACTTCTTCCCATGTGCATTTCCAATAATATATTTCCTCCATGTGACTGACGAGTACAACAACTACATACCGTTTACCAAATATCAAATTCTCAGCTATCCTAAAATATACTCCAAGGATGAATAAATGTCAAAATAAATTAGCATTGTCTTACGTACATCATCACCTTTTTAAATATCTGAACACTTGTATGTGCCTATCTAATCATTTCCGAAATCATAGGTCGTCTTTCTCAACGTTCTTATAATAAAACATGGTGAAAATAAAAGTAATTAATTACAAGAAAAATAATAATACGCATAATTATTCATTTCCTCCAGTCCAGCTTTTTACATCCTTATTTTTAGCAGCTGGTACATACATATTTTCATGAAAGCATAGTTTTCCTTATAGCCACCTTTACCTTCATTCATAGCTATATATTTGCATGATTTATTACCCTGCGGTATGACTAAATGAAGCAGAGTAGATCATTAGTATACAAAATGAAGATACCCTTTAATCCAAAGACCTACTTGGACATGGCATCTTGACCTGTCTTTTATTTGCGACAGCAATTAAGAGATAAAGTCCAGCTTTCTTAAACATTGCCGATGATGAACAACTAGAATAACTTTCCAGTTCTGCTTGTCGTCTGCCGTCTCAGCAACAACTTGCATCATTCATCGCCACTGATACGCATGACGTAAGATGGACAATTGGCAATGGACAAACGGCTTTCCAAAATTCAGATGCGATGTTTGCATAGATAGATGCATATTACAACCCTTTTTACCTACCCATATGAATATTTTACGCATAGTTATTCACGTGTGAATAAAATGTACATTTGTTACCACATGCAGTTTTTATGGTGAAGCATATGTAGGCTCGTCTGATTGTGAGAATCAGCAGTAGTGGTAGTATACAATCACGAAACAAAGCGTTTGGTCTGGTCAACTTGCGGAGGTCGTTTTTGCTTGTTAGCTTTATATGGAGATACTTGCTTGAATGTAGTAAGGATGTATGTGTATGCATTCCTCTCCTCTCTTGCTTTTGTGAAAACTGGTTTTCCTTAAAAAAGTTGGATTTTTATAGCCACGCGAATTGTATGCATTCACGGACTACTACTCGTTCAGTTTGTGTTCTCACTCAGAGAAGATAGCACTACCAGACAGAGAAGCTCAGTCAAACGCTTCACATCTCAAATATGCCAGTGTGAGTGTGTGCCAATAATAATGTGTATAATATATAGTGGTAGTGAAACCTCCTTGTAGTTTTTGATACCTTTACCTACCTTAACAACCTATATAGATTTGTGCCCTTCAAAAAGGAAAAAAAATGACAGGGCCAACAAAGTAAGCTAACCTTTTCCAGCCTTTGCATTTATGCAATGTCAGCCAATACAGCAATGTATAATTGGGTTTAATTGATGAAATTTTTTGCATAGTGAGAATGGAGGTGAAAACGAAGAACGCTTCGTTTCCGTTTGCCATGTTAATCCTGCCTTTGACAATCCTGAAGAAATTAGACCTGCAGATGTAGACCCGGATGACCCTGATGATGAAGAAGCGGAAGGAGAGTCAACGAGATCTGTAAGTAGTATTGAAGATGTGGAAAATACCGTACAAAATCCTCGCACTCCTCCCAGAGCTGGTAGTAAGGATATTGGAAATGGAATCGAATCATTACCTCCTGTATACGTAAGCAAGGCTGCTCCAAAACCTGCAGTTGTGGTTGTTAGAAATGCACACAAAGCATATTCCTCCGGGACTCCAGTACTTAGCGAATTTAATATGACTGTTGAAAGGGGCACCATGTATGTTAATATAATTTGAAATTGTTTTATATTCTTTTTATTATTTATAAAAATTCATACATTTTTTTATTATTTTGAAATTTCAGCTATGGATTGCTCGGCTCAAGTGGGTGAGTAACAACATTTTGTTGCTGACTCAAAACATTCTTATACACATTTTTATTCCCAAACTTGTTTATTTAGTTTAAATAATTCAATTTTAGATGTGGAAAAACTACCATGTTGAGTTGTATTGTGGGTGTTCGAAAGCTGGATTCTGGTGAAATAAGAGTATTCGGTGCAAGACCCGGAGACCGGGGTTCTGGAGTTCCAGGAAAGAATGTTGGATACATGCCACAAGACATTTCTCTTTACGGAGATTTCACAATTGGGGAAACCCTCACGTATTTCGGGTCACTGTATTGTATGCCCAAATCAGCGATTGAAACGAATCGAGAATGGCTAGTGGAATTTTTGGCTTTGCCTGATCCAAAGAGACGTGTGGGTACGCTGAGTGGGGGGCAGAAAAGAAGAGTGAGCATTGCTGTAGCCATGATTCACGACCCTCAGCTCCTGATTTTAGATGAGCCGGTATAATTTTTATCCAAAAAGAAAAGAAACTTAAATGGATTGAAAGTTGAAGCCACGTTCCGAATAATTTTTTTTAAATATTCATTTTCTCTTTCGCAGACCGTAGGAGTTGATCCTCTACTAAGAGAAAGGTGGGTATTAAATATACATACTTCCTAGGTATTAAACTTTAATTATCCCTAACCCTGAATTACTCTTCTGGTTTCAATTATTGGGTAACAAGTCATATGCTAACTAATATGCACCCATTTAGTCTTTGGTCTATATGAATTCACAGTTCCTACTACGAACCTTGGTCATTAATTTCCGAGTGCATTTTTCCTTATCACTCTGACTCATTAAAATCTTTGTGTCCAATTCATATTTATATTCCTTATACGAAGATTGAGTTTGACTTGACCTTGTAAATTAGTAACGATCATCGGGACAAGGATTTTGGTTGCATTGATAGGCTTTAATAATATTGAATATTGTCTTTGTTTTTGTTCATTTAGCATTTGGGAGCATTTGGTTGAGCGAGTGACAAAGAACAATACAACAGTAATTATTACTACTCATTACATTGAAGAAGCCAGGAGCTCAAATGCTGTAAGGAAAACCATCCAAATGTACAAACGCTTCAGGAACAACATTGATAAAAATAGTAATTTAGTAACGATGATTTTATCGCTTCATATTGTTAGATTGGATTGATGAGAAATGGAAAGCTTTTGGCAGAAAAGTCACCAGAGGAATTGATGAGAGAACATAATGCATCCTTACTGGAAGATGTGGTTTTGAAGCTTTGTAGAAGAGATACAGATGAGAATGATGCTTCAGATGATGCTGGCTTTGTGAGGAAACCGAAAAGTGGTGATTTTGAAGCTAATTATGGAAAACCTAAGCAGATACAAGAAAATCGTAAGAAATTTTTCATTATCCCGTAGTTAATACAATAGACACATTGTAATGAAATTCGTAACCTGTATCTGCTCAGGTTCAAGTTTTTATTGAATATTTTTTTTTTTTTTATAAAGTTCCAACTATGGCACAAATCGATTCGGAATCTGTTGGAGGTTCTTTAACGGATGCATTCAAGCGTGTGCTCACTCTCGGCCATAAAAATGCGATGGTTTTAATTCGAAATTATTTGTGAGTTTGTAAAACAGTTTCTTCTAATATTTATGGAAAATTTAAGTATGAATATGACACTTAATCGTGCGTTTGGTTTACATATATTGCTTTGAAGGTTGCTCATATTTATCATTTGGGTACCCGCCGCTCAAGTCCTATTCATGTGTCTTGCTCTCGGAAATGATCCAAAACCTATGAAATTTGGAATAGTAAATCACGAATTTGCTTACACTGGAATAGATACTTGTGAAAAATTATTAGAAGTACGGAAGAATGAGACGTGCAGTTTGGTAGGACTGAGCTGTGAATTCTTGAATACTCTACCTGGAGATGTGGTGCATCAGAGGTTTTATGATACTGAAGATGAAGCACGGTATGCCGTTAAGCGCGGAAAGATTTGGGGATTCATGTCATTTCCAGAAGAATTTTCTTCCGCTTACTACACAAAAATTGCTAGCTCAGCTTTGGCAGATGAAGAAACTTTGAATGGATCGTCAATTGCTTTGGAATTGGATGAAACAAGTGCGTAGTTATTGAAAAAATACTGTCAATTTACTTTTTGGTCGATCATATAAACCTTTATCTAATGATTTCAGGTAAACAGATTTCTGGAACGTTAAAGAAACAATTTGGGGATTCATTCAAAGACTTTACAAAGGCCCTTCTTGTTGAATGTGGGTATAACGAAAGGCTTGCTGAACTACCGCTTCAGGTACGTTCCAATTAGTCATCAAAAAATTATGTATGAATTTTTTATTAAAAATCTGACTATTTTTAACAGATAATTGATCCCATTTACGGAAGCGATGATACTGACACACGTGAATTCATGTCTTGTGGAATCATGATTGCGTAAGTCTTGTGAAAATGTAGAAATGCAGTTCTTCTTGAGAAACCTATGAAATTTTATCTTTCTAACTTATCATTTTTTTCCAACAGAATTTTATTCTTTTTCCCCCTTATTACTGCTGGAATTCAATATATCTATGAGAAAAAGCTGGGAACATTGGAGCGAACGCTCGTAGCCGGTGTGAACACCTGGGAAATCATGGCTGGATTCTCCATAACCACTTCTCTCATTCTTTTTGTTCAAACTATGCTTGCTTTGATGATAGTCACTGTCCTGTTCCAAATTGAGGTTGTGGGAAGCTTTGTCTTGTGCGTTGTACTCGGCATCCTTGTCGGTCTGGGTGGTGTCTCAATGGTAATAATAATGCAATACACGGCAGTTATTTGACCTTTTTTAAAAATATATATTGAAATGCAATACCAATTGTACCACAAATATGGTGTGATTGAGGAAGGAAGAATAATTCTTTAGAATTGATTGATATATTATTTTTACTTTGTCCAGGGATTTCTTATTGGCTCTTTCTGCAAGGAGGAAGTTGAAGCCACAATGTTGTCCATCGCTATGTTTTTCCCTGTGGTAATGTTGTCAGGTTAGAGCACACGATGTATACTTCTTTTACAAATATTTGTTTCAGTCCCAATTATATTTCCTTTTCCATTTAATTATAATTTATATACTCATTTTATAATTACAGGAATTATGTGGCCGCTAGAGGTAATTTTTTTTCATAATGCCTTTTTTTCATGTTGTACTACTTTTTATATGGTCATGTTTTTCACATGTACGTACAAATGTATGTGAGTCGGTCTATGTAATAATATGCGCAATTATTTCTTGTTAGGGTATGCCAATCGGCTTTCAGTATTTCTCTTACCTGCTTCCCTGTCAGCTTCCATCAGAAGCTATGCGTTCCATTGTGAGTCGTGGCTGGGGTTTCAGTCATTCTCATGTGTGGCCAGGATTTGCGTCCATCATCGGCTGGATAATATTCTACTGGATTCTTACAATCTTTTTACACAAGAAAAATCTTGTGCGATGATGAGAGGTATGCGATGCGATAACGAGCTTACATGCGTGTATAGAGACAAGTCAATAAAAGTATTTTTACGTAGTTGAGGAATGAAGCTTCTATAATTTTTAATGTATGTATACATATGCTCCTCTCTATACTATATTTTTAAAACGCTCGCTATAGGTATAATAAAATGGAAAAAACTTGTTTTAACTATCTACATTAGAAAACTATAAAGTTGAAGAAGTATTTGTCAGAAAGTGTCGCAATGTCCATCCATACTTGAATAGTTTGGTGGATCTACACCAATTTATATGACTTTGTATTTGTACCATCAACTTTGTTGGTGTGTTGTCGTACTTGAAATGAATAAAAAAGAAGAAATGACAAATAATGTAAAGTGACTTTCAGTTGTTAACACCTTGATTTATTCATGAAGAGAAACTGGATCACATTGAAAAGTCTTAAGTCACACATTTTTTTTACAAACATGCACAATAACAGCACAACACGTAGGCATTGTCTTTTTTTGTCTTGCAAGTTGTTGTGGGATTTGGCTGAAAAATATTAAATCTTAATGTTCTTCAATTGCATTCATTAAATATGAAATATTATATGCCGCAAATTGTCATATTATGCATGCAAACCATCTATTATTCATGTATAATGACTTTATATTGCTCTTTAATTCTTTGCTACAAATGCTTGCGTTGCCTATCACTCAATTGTTTGATTGACGGTGGGGGTGACTTGGAAAGAAAAGTTGCAAAAAGGTCACATTGACAATAAACACAACCTGCTACAATTTTTAATGGTTATATTATGCCTACCGGCTACAACAGGACGAAAAAATGTCCTTTGAGTTAACGATAAGGTTCCTTACCCTTTCGAAAAAAAGTTGTCTTTTGCAAAACAGAAGGTACCTATATAACCTGTATGTATTCGCATAATACTTTATAGCTGCATAGAGCAAAACAACGACATGTAGGTAGGCACAGTATAGGCATGCTTGCATTTATGTAGGCGTTCTTATTCTCATAAGTAAAACTGACAGAAAGCTGAGTTACGATTGGCAAGTACCCACCTGAAAAAGTTATAAAAAGAAAAATTCTGTAAGCCGGCTGATTGTAAAACTTTTATTACAGCCGCAAAACCGGTTTTCACCTTCGTCTTCCTTAACAGTACATTGTTACCCGAGCATATATTTTAAACAATGAGTGGACACCAAAGTTTAGGCTATCTAGCTAGGCAGCAATGTTTGTGAAATTCTAATTTAAAATTGGCTTATTGCAAAAACCTTTCAACAGTGCATTAACGTGTTAATTCAATGAAGACGAAAAATATATATTTGATCAGGTTGTATTGACGCTGCTGATGCTGATAGGGATGATGATGAATGATATAGATTGTATTACTCATCAAATATTCAATTCATATCATAATATATTTCTATTATCAATTTCCCCTTCGCGTCTGCAACATCCTAGTCTGCCTGTAATCTTTCCTTGCTATATACATTGTTCCACATGCTAATGCTTGCGTGAAAGGAAAATGTAATATAAAACTAGGTTTTTATGAGAAATCCTACCACACTCAATCCAAAAGCATTCAAGTAAAGTTTTTGGTTTGAACAAGGACAAATGGTAAAAAAACGAGTAATGTGCAGTTGAAGACAGTTCAAGTAAATATATATGCATACCATTCGTTTTCCACAAACCATATAATTATAACATGCTATTTAACAAGTCAAACATAACTTTGCAGTAATTTCATATAAACGGTCCCTTCTCACTCATCAACAAGACCAAAAGTCATGTATATGATGTATAGAGTAACTTTGTTATCTTGCCGCAATATACAGTGCAGTAAACACTACCTGTCTGGGCTCTGGACATTGGCATTTGTTGCCAAAACCTTTTTTGAAGACGGCATAACGTGCAAATCGTGTAACATAGCCAGTGTTTTTACAAGTCTGGAATGAAGCCTGAAGGAACAACACGCATTGTGTGAATCGACTTGTCGTTTTTTGCCTGAAGCATTTTTATTTTATATCTTCTTGCCAAAATTATGTTTTCATGAGAAACCAGAATGGAAAGCTGTAGCTTGAGTATTTTTTTTTAAAACAAAATTTCATCCACTGTGTTCATGTGTGTTCATAGGCAGTGTTGTTGTTTACTACAACAGTATCCCTATCCCCGTTCTGTCATCACACAGGGTGTATGAAAAGGTGCTGCAAAAAAACTAATAACATGCTCTGAAAGACTCTTAAAAATTTTATAGAGATACATTCAACATTGTGAGTAAATGTATTTGTGAACCTATTGTTTTATTAAAGTATATGATAAAGCTAGTAGCAATTTGTGAGTGTGTGCGTGCTTGTGGTAGTTTTCATCAATTTCTGTTCTTCAGTCATTATTTTCAATAAATTGTATAAAATATAAGAGTAACAGTGTTTGGATGCATGTATGTATATAGATTCCGATTCCAAGATTCAATATGAAATTATAGTTCATTATTGAATAAAATTATTCTACCACCTCATCGTTTTAGAGTCAAGTTTGCGTGTTTCATAACTACATCGTGCCATTGTGTATTCACCGCACAAGATGATGTTATTGGCAGTCAATTTTTGTGATTCCTTTTCTTGATTTTTTGCCTGTTCTATGTTCTTTTAACAAAAGTTAGTTATAGTTCAAAGCGTTTGGAATATACATACGTAAATATTTGAATTGCATTATATATTCTTGCAATATATAGAAGCATGCAGCGTAGACGTGTATCCTTTCCGGTTGTTAGTCCCTTGGAGTTGCCGGTGAATGGCTCCCGGGAAGGAAGGACAAATGATGACAATTCATCCGAGGAAGGTGAGGGTGGTTTTACAAACAGAGCGCTAGATATTGAGGAACCTCCGGAGGATGATTCCGATACAGAGTTGGATATGAGAATTATGAGAAGGAAAAGAGCGCAGAGTGTTTTTGTTGGTAATCTTGGTGCGGCGGTTGTTGTGAGAGATGTGGATAAATCTTATACTGCTGGAACGCCAGTTCTTCAAGGATTAAATATGACAGTGCCATGTGGTTCCATGTAAGTGAGTAGAAAGTCTAGATCTAAAATTATAAGTAGAGAAAATTAAACCGGTCAAAAAAAATTGGAATAAACATGAGCGTTTTTGTTTTCCTTATGTGCAGATATGGTTTACTAGGCTCTAGCGGGTATGATAATAATACATCTCTTCGAATTAGTCAAGTTGAAGTCAATCTAAATGAAGATGTAATTACTAAAAATTTATTAATTTCTTTAAAGCTGTGGAAAGACAACATTATTATCTTGCATCATCGGAAATAGAGCATTAGATAGGGGACATATATGGGTATTCGGAAAAGTACCCGGTACTAAATCTGTAGGTGTCCCGGGTAGAAATATCGGATACATGCCGCAGGTGTGTATAATAAAGAATAATTAAAAATAGTATAAAATCTGCAACATTATCTATATGCATGTTTATTCTGCATTAGGATATATCACTTTATATGGAGTTTACAATTGTTGAAACGCTCACTTACTTTGGAACACTGTGTGGTTTGAGTAAACAGCAAGTTGGAACTGCTAAAGCGTTTCTCACAGATCTGTTAGATTTACCAGACGAATCAAGACGGATCAATTCATTGAGGTATGTGCCGTTATGAATTTATAATGAAATATAAGTGTCAAGTACGAATAGGCACGTTGACATCTAAAAATTCATCAATTGTCATCATTATCACATTTCTTTATGAAAAAAATTGCTTATATTCTTTGTTCTGGTTCGGGGGTGGGGTCAGCGGGGGCCAACAGCGTCGAGTTTCGTTTGCGACAAGCCTAATCCATGAACCTGAACTACTAATTCTTGATGAGCCGGTAAGATTAAGGCCTAGAATTTCCATTATCTGCGCAGTTATGCAAGTTTATTAGCTGCCTAAATGTTTTGACTATCACGAATGACATTTGAAGGACGTTATTTTTATCTAATTTCTAGACAGTCGGAGTGGATCCTATTTTGCGACAAAAGTAAGATTAAAAGTTCAATTTATTGATGCTCAAATTATACATAAGCAATAACTAGTTTCAGTTTTTATTTCATGTACATATTTATGCCTAAAATACATATATACAAAAACTGTGTGCAGCATTAAAATTCTTAGGTTTTTATTAGCTGATCACTGAAATATCACACGTGTCCGGCTTAGAATTGACTTTTTCGGGTAGCATTTATTGGACACGTTGTGAGTACATCTTATTTTGATTGACTAGGTACAGTTTGTTTTTGCCAAAATCTGTTGATAAAAACTAGAAATGTACTTTTCTTTGGAAATGGAACTGGTTTGCAGACATTCGTGCATCTTATTTATATGAATATACACGAATCCATGTTAGATATATGTGAATGAAACCATTATGATTATATTACTTTTTTAATGCAGCATATGGCTCCACCTTGCAAAACTGGTTTCCAGCAAGCGAACAACTGTGATCATCACCACGCATTATATTGAAGAAGCTCGTAACGCTGATAATGTATGTCCATACACTTTATACTATACATCCACAATCAGTTATTAGTAAGCTAGCCATTTATGTCATATGTATCTAAAAAGTATAATGCTTCATACACAAAACGAAAGTGATACACAAGCTGCATTAACGAGGTGTGAGGTGGATTGTCGAAATTTGACTAGTTTTTTTTTGTTTCAATGTCATTTCCTTGTCCACGCTCACTGTGCGTGATGATAAACAGATCGGTATAATGAGGAGTGGAAGGCTTCTTGCTGAGAAGAATCCTCAAGAACTGATGGATGACTATGGGGCATCTTTGGAGAAAGTTGTTTTGAGGTTGTGTAGGAAAGATACAGCATTAAAAATCAACCCAGCCGACCTAGCTGAAGTTCTGATGAGAAGAGATGCAACAGCTAATGGAGAGGAAGTGGAAAGTATGATATTAATGCAAATAGGAAGAATTATGATTAAGAATTATAGATGTGGAGTTAAAATGAATGTTTAATACATAGCTGAGCCTACCCCTGATGTACAAATGGCAAACGTTTTGAAAGAGTCCGAAACGGGAGTGAAACACGCAGCAGTGCGAATAAAAGCTTTGACAGGGAAAAATTTTGCCATTCTCTCAAGAAACCTGATGTAAGTTTGTATGCATTCAATGAAATCTTAAATTCTTCGCTCATAAAGCAACACCATAATTATAATGGGCATAATGAGAAGAAACTGCACTTTGTGATGATACATTCAGGTTACTGTCATTTGTCGTCTGGATCCCAGTATTCTTAGTCTCAATAATTTGCCTTTCTCTCGGAAGTGATCCATCCCACATGAATTTTGGGTTAGTAAATAACGAGCTTGATTACTGGTCTGTGTGCCCAAATACCACAAGAATAATTGGTGAGTGCAATGTCGAGAATTTAAGCTGCCAATACCTGCAAAAAATACCGAATGATGCTGTGAATCTGGTAAGCTTTGAAATTGGGGTTGATTTTGAATGTTTGTGATCTTAAGTTGTCACCTTGTCAGTGCTTAATTTTTTATCGATTGTTTAAAGAAAATATTTAAAACGGAAGAGGAAGCGGTTGAAGCTGTGCATGGTGGTAAAATTTGGGGGTACATAAAGTTTCCAGCGGATTTTTCCTCCTTGTTTTGGGAAAGATCTGCGACTGGGGCAAACGTAGACGAGCTAACTCTCAATTCATCTGAAATTATAGTCAAGTTGGATGAGTCGAGTAAGTTATATCCTTCTTTGTATTGTCGTCTTCGCTAACATTAATTGCATTTTTATGGCATGTCGCATGTGTCCTGTTTTTTAGGTAAGCAAATTGCGTCACCATTGAAGAAAGCGCTTTACGATGCCTTCGAAGATTTCATTGCAGACTTGCTCTCAGATTGTGGGTTTGATAGACGGCAAGGTGAATCACCTTTGCTGGTAGGTATACGTATATTTTTTACATTTTATATACATATATGTTTAGTAATGTGTTGTAATCTCAAATTTCAATTTCTATTAATACCGTTTATAGTACAAGGATCCAATATTTGGAAGCGATGATACTGACTTCCGGGAGTATCTTGCTCCTTCAGTTGCAGTTGGGTATGTAATTTAGACTATAGATCTTACTGCATCTAAAACAAAGAGAGATTAGATATTAGGTATTAACCGTACCCCCTTGATTTCTGTTACTGTTTAAAGAATAATATTCTTCTTCCCCATCATCACCTCCGCCATCCGTTATATTCAAGAGAAGAAATGTGGAATGGTAGAAAGAAGCCTAGTAGCAGGAGTACAAACATGGGAGATCATGGTGGCGTACTCCATATCAGAATTTTGTGTTCTTGCCATTCAAGCTCTTCTCACGTATGCGGTGCTGACGCTCATATTTAAAGTAAACGTTTTAGGCACAGGAATATTGGTTATCATTATCTACCTCCTTTCTGGATATGGAGGAGTGTCAATGGGTAAATTTAAAAAAAAGGCATATATTTGTTTACTTATCAAACAACACACAACCTTCAGAATTTAAGAAAAAAATAATTCTTTCCGGCGCAGGTTTTCTGTTCGGCTCATTTTGTACGGAAGAAATTCAAGCTGCTATGTTAGCGATGGCGGCTTTCTTCCCTAACTTTATCCTCTCAGGTATATATTCACAAATTTTTATGTTCATCATAATTAAAATAATGCTTACAATAATTATTTTATTTGGTAGGACTTGTCTGGCCAGTTGAAGGAATGCCAGTAGCTTTACAATATATTGCCAAATTATTGCCTTGTACACTTTCTTCCGAATCAGTTCGCTCAGTTATTAGTCGTGGCTGGGAGTTTTATCATCCTAATGTGTGGCCAGGTTTTGCAGTTTTAATCGGCTACATTTTCGGCTATTTCATTTTAACAATTTTAGTGACCAAGATTATTAAAAAGTAATGTATAAAATTTGAGTATGGCGAGTGTGTCTGATACTTTGTTAACTTTATGTACAAAAAAACGCCGATATGTAATAAAAACGTTTATTAATAATACCCACACACACAGGTCGATTTCTTCACAAAAATATCATGAATCATTTATATGATAATATGTATTTAGGAGAGATCTTCAGTTTTTGCTCATATGAATTTTCAAACTGGTACATTGTGATTTTATGAATTTATGTATGAATTATGTCATTTCATTAGCCCAGTATCCAAAGTCCACTGCTATAAGTTACCAGAGGTCAAGTCATAAAAAATGCAATTATTATACGATACCTGTTTAACAAATTATGCATGCACATGCACTTACCACATGCACATGTGGAATCTTACCACAATGGTACTTTCAAATTCATTCGCATCATATCATTGTAGCCAATTTCATACCAAGGACAAGTCATGTAGCAAAACTATTTTTTCCTAAGAATTTTGGTACGTGCAATGTTGTACGAATTGTAAGCTTACTGTTTGGGTTTCTCTAGTTAGATGAAAGATTGCAACAACATGATGTGCATTGTTGATTGTTACTAAGATCATCAATGAGGTTCTGTCGAGATCGAGACCTCTGAAAAAAGATTGTAAGATAGTAATGTTCTAGTATCTTGGTTTACTAGAACCAGAGCCATCACCTATATCAATGTCAAAGAAGATATGTATCATGGAATAAAAACATTACTAGCCAAAGCTAACGTTTAAGATTATTGATTATTTTCTGCATTCCAGCAACAACAATTTTCTGCAATTTCTATTAGTAATCATTAGCATTATTTCATGACTCCGCCCATATAAGTAATGAAAATGCAAATGTACAAAATCTTAGTTTTCTCGGTGAATGCGAATGACGAGTGTTTACAATTTTGTTTTAGGCTTTGTATAACCTTGAGTTGACTTTCCTTGATTTTTTGAACGAGATCCAAAATAAAATACTACAATCAACAGACACATTCGTTTACCTTTTGTAGAACTATTGCTCATTTATTGTAGAAAACCTTTGAGTATTTTGTTATTCCTCATAGAGTCATAGTTGATATTATGCTATTTTCCAATGAACATGGCAGAAAAAAAGATTTGTCATTATGATTGATGTCCGAACACGTTTGACAACTCTTTACTTATCAGTAATAAGCAACTGTCTGGTACACATACACCTTGAATGCTAGCTAGACCCTACTAGATCATTTGTCCTTTAACAGGTTCCAACCAATAATAAAAACTGTGTAGTAATAATTTGATCCACATGCAAGAAATAGGTACATAAATGTATCTGGCATTGCAATGACATAATACTTTATTTGGCATTTGTGCTGTTTGTAAAAGTGGTTGAAAATAAAATAAAAGTATAATAATACTGAAATTTAAATTATTTCGTCGGCATATGCTTGTACGTTTTCATTATAATCTCTCCACACAACATTCTGAAGCCGAATTCGTGTGAAGCTTTTCGTCATAAGGACCATACTTCCACCAAACCTTCATAATCATTCTAGGAATGCTTGTCTTGTGCGCAAATAAATTGAATGAGTTGTCAAATCCCTCAACTGGAGAGAATGTCTTTCTGGATTTGATGTACGCCTGAGATCTTGGGGTCATTTGAAGAATGAATGAATCCAACGGGGTCAGGAACCATTTCATATTTATTACATTCGGTTCATTTAACTGCTCGTCAAACTCATCTTGAACAGGCTGGCAAAGTTTATACTAAACATTAGGGAATAAAATACAACGTTAAAATAAAATAAACGAGAAAAATAAATTAATTTCGTCGTAATATAGTATAACCTTCGAGGTTTTGTGGAAGATTGACTGCGCCTCTTTCAAAATCTCATCGTAATCCAATGTATCTGACTGCAGAGGAAATGAAGCAGCAAAACTAGTTGTGTGGGACATTGTTGATAAGTATGTGTCGAAATGTGCTAGAGACACAGTATTTGTAGCCTTTCTTCCATTGAAGGTAAAAGAAGCGTCGGGGGACATGTGGTATAAAGGAAGTAGTTTCCATCCTTCCTTTGCAATAATTGACACAGCTTTGATAACAAAGTCTACTTCTGCTGGTGATGAATGGTAAGAAAATGCCACTCTGGCAAAGCCCGGTTTCAGAAGTGCCCCTGTCGTCTGATTCTCATTGGACTTGTAATTTGTTTTGCTGTTCAATCGGAAATATTATACAGTAATCAGATCAGTTAAAGAAATTTAAAAAAAAAAAGAAATATTAAGGGGCACTGTGAGACTATGCATACTATTTCTTCTGGGATTGTTGGAGAGCAGACTCATATTTGGATGCGAGCTTGTCATCAATGCCAAGTAAATATTGAGAGTAGGGACCAGCACACATACATCCACCTCGGCACTGGATTCCAAACAAGTCATTGAGAAGAGCTACGACGTAATTGTGATGAAGGAAGTATCCCTGAAATAAAATTTTAGCATATTAGTAAAAATATTTCCTAAAATCATCTCTGCTCGTTTCATTTGTCATTTCTGGTTACCGAGTCAGAATGCTTGATCATGAATGAAATTATTGGCAATCTTGGGGATTGAGATGATCCCAAAATATGAATTTCTGGAATGGTTCCCCAATGTCCCAATGCTTGCCTGTTATTATTATTATAAGGAAAACAGTTGTCATTTTTTTTGCGAGGGAGCCGAAACCTTAGCCCTTCGTACGTAAACTGGAATCAAAGGGCATTAATTTTCTATTTACCTACAATATCTAGTCTCCAGTTCAGTAATCAAATTGATACCCACCGAATTTCTCAAACGGAATACCAGACCTAAACGAATCGAACCAACTATGTCCGGAGTTCCACCTTCCTCTCGCTCATGGAAATCCTTAAAATTACATAACAATAACAATATTGTCAAAACCATTTCGTATAAATCAAAACCTTTTTCTAGAGCTTATCTAAATTACCTCGAGATATTGGTGATTTTTCTTTGTTGTGAATAACACGGTTCCACCACCTACTCCGTGTGGAACAGGATTCAGAAGTATATGCTTTTTCACTACAAGCACACCTAAGAAAAAAAATGTATCTGATTAACAACATGTTTTTGCCTGATAGCAAAAGTTGATTTGATATTAGTATGCAACGCATACATTAGTATATAATCTAGGCGTCACATAAATATAAATTTACAACTTAATTCAATTAAGTGCTTCTGACTTTTATTGAAAACGGGAGCACTCAGAAAGTCAAGGAGAACTTGTTTTGTTTCTAACCTGGTGTTTGTGGTCCACCCAAAAACTTATGACCTGAGAAAAAAATTGCGTCTTTGTTCGCCCCAATCCCTCCACTTTCATAAGGATTCATACGTATTTTGACATGTGGTGCAGCAGCAGCGTAATCCCAAAAGGCAACTCCTCCATATTGATGCATAATGGAGGTAATTAGCACGTCATCTGTGACGGCTCCTGAAACATTGGAGCCAGCGGAAAAGCAGCCAACTAAAAGTTTGTCCTTTTTGCTCCTCTTCTCACTTTCAAACTTTAATTTAGCATGAAGATAGTCTGTGTCAAGATTTCCGTTAATATTGAGCCTTAGTTGAATGACCTTGAAAAAATATTAAATTGTTAAAATATTATGTATGGCACATAGATACAAGATTAGACTAGTAATATCCATACCTTAGATGCTGACTCCCTCCAAGGAAGAATGTTAGAGTGGTGCTCATAGGGTCCCACAAACGCAATGACCTTCCGTGGCTTCAATTTGGACCCTCGACAATGGTGTACTAACTTGTGTATGGCTGCTGTAGCTCCGGATCCGCAAAAAATCACTTCATCATGTTCTGTTGCTCCTACAGATTGACGAATAATATCCCGTGCTTGATCCCTTGATTGTTTAAATTGATTGAGTAATTTCAGAAAAAAATTCTTTTTGAGTTTTGGAAGATTTTTGTTTTTTTTAAAAAAAACTTTGACATACCTAAACAATGTTGTTTGCAAGGAAGTTCGGGAAGTTGTTGTGTGAGTATTAGCATAATTTGGAAGTACATGTTTGCTCAAAAAATTCTCAATTACTGAAACGGATCGTCCTGATGCTGTGTAATCCATGTACACAACTGGAAGTGGAAAAATAATATGACTATTAATTACTGGATCATTTTTATTACTCAACAGTGGAGAAACTTGTTTTAGTTTCAAAGGTTGTAAGTTGAAGTTTTTTTACATCGCCTTTTTCCAAACGGGCCAAAGAACTCATGATGTCCACCAATCACTTTCTTATCTAAAAAGTTCACAAGTGCGAAAGAGTAATTAAATCTTGAGGACTCTTTATTATCCTTCTGTTTGACTTCCTTATCGGTATCCTCAACCTCTTCACTATCTTTCGTGATGAAAGGTTGGGATGGAGTAGTAAGCAAAATGCGCGTCATTTTGCTAGGAATGTTCCACAAGAGTTTGTTTACTAATTTATGGAGTAATTAAACACAATGCTATAAAAATGTCAAGAAACAACGCGTAGCTGCAAGTCCAAGCAATTCAAGAAGCTATGTCGATCTACCATTGTTGAGTTGAAACCTTTGCTTGACACGAAATGATGAGCCAAACTTTACGAAGAGTTCCATTTATACCCAAATTGGTTCAGTTGAAACGCAATGACAATCAACTTGTGTAAAAAGTCTGTGGTCAGGTATGTTATGATTTATTAATCATTGTGGTACTTTTTGCCAGAATTTCCCTGAGCCAACTTTTTGAACCATTAGCTTATCCACGCGACTTAGGAATCGTACTTGCAAGTTGACTTTTTTGTTTCATTTTCCTTATGTGAGCAAAGAGCAGAATACAATTCTGTCCAATTCTTATACATATTTTCACCTTCTAGATGTTTTTACGTACGAATACTACTCGGTCGGTTTGCCTAGTTTCATTTTAGAAAACATTTTATAGGTACCCGAAAAAAATAGATATACATTATGCTAATTTACTTTGTCAATCACTTTGATTAGCAACTTAAAAATTATCATCCTTTTCAATCTAAACAGGATTCCAGAAGGCCGGATGACAAAACAACCATGTATTACATATTATGAGAATGGACATTAGAATCACGAATTTTGTAGGTATATCCAATATTGTGTTAGGTACGTTTGAAAAAGAAAGTAAGCATTTGCTTCTAATGAAATATTATGCGTATAATGTCAATCTGAAACCCGTAATGAAGCAGTATAAAAATAATATATCATGTAACAACACATGTCTCGTCTTTTAGTGCCAATTGAAAGTTTAGAAACATGATTGTATAAACGTGACATGCTGTCTTTGCATGTGTTCTTTTGTATTTCACATGAGCACGGATAATAATATGAGAGAAAGGGGGTAGACCCTCATCCGTGTTGTTTACGAGTTTTAGACATGCAAGAATCTTCGGTCAACGCTAGGTCAAACCTATATACGTTTCACGGATACAAATAAAGACACGTTAACATATTGTATAGTAGATAATATATTATGTATTGAGATGAGGATGAGATCATGTCCCATGAAACAAGGATCATCCTAAGGATGTAGGTTTTCATATACTTTGGTGGATGTGTGCGAATGATCCGACAAAGTATGTTTTATGGACGTCCTAAGCACATACAAGCTCGTATTTAAAAAAATTATTTCTTCAGATCATACTTTGGATGTCCTATGCATGTCCACTGAGGACATTGGTATTATCAGTTGTTATACCTTCTTACGAATCGTTAATAACGCCAGTTACTACTACTTAAGATATTAACAACTAGTTATCCAGAAAGCAGGAACAAGCAGGCACACCAAATGAACACCCAAGTTCGGATGAAAGTGACAGTTAAAGTGTCCTAGGTTTACTTTTTCAATTAGAAAACAGGTCAATATCGAATTAACTACTTAATTTGATTTATAATTTATTTATATACCTTATTATTTGTTTTTATTGGAAGAATATAAAAAATTCGAGTCATTCCCTACTTTATCCATCTCAATGTTAATTATTATTATCTAATTTTACGAGTAAGTATTAAAAAGTAAGGTTTGAATTTATATTATAAGTAATTTGTTTGTCATGTCATGTATAGACTGGAATGTAAATTTCGATGTTTTGAAGAATAAAGATGTGTACTCTTCGTGTCTGTTTCAAATGTACCAGTAATATTCGTAGATAATTAATTACTAGAAAAATTATATATCTAATTAATTATTAGCTATTCATAGTATGGATAAAATTTATCATTTATCACGTACGTCCGACGTACATTCTTAGTACATCGTTTATATGCTCACAAGAGTACATCCTACGGACATTTTAGGGATCATCCGTACGTACCAGAAAAGGCTGTTCTATAGCGAAATAGGGACATGTACAGGACATCCAAAGTATATCCTCGGATGTCTTGGTTGACATCCATTGGACTTTTATGATTTCGTTGAAGTACATCTCAAGTACATCCTACGTATGTATCTTTGTTTCATGGGGTGATTATTCCCCAAAAATAAAATTTTCGTTTTAAAATTCTAGTCAAGAAGGTGCAGATAAAAATGATGAATTTGAAGAGCTGTCAAATTGGAGGACCGTTTTTTTTTATCATTTTATCAAATATTAAAAATTTGTTTGTTTGTAAACATATTACATAATTTCGTTCCTGCGCACAACCAACCCTATTCAGCACCATATTACATTCCTTCTCGAACAACTCCATATGACTGGTTTATTGGCTGTTCTCTGTATTTTGGAACAAATCATTCACAAGTCTTCGTAACATTGTTTTTTGTAACATTAAGTATGAAATTGGCAACATGTTGCTAGTTGTTCTTAAAAGCTAAAAAAAGGACATGCTGGAAATGTCATCCTTGCTCCGTATCAATGTCACACATACTACATACATATTACCTTACACACATTACATTACATACATATATACTTTATGCATAAAAGCAAGATACAAATTTTTATTGCAATTCCTAACAATCAGTCATTAGTGTGTAAAACAAGACTTTTCAAGGATAACTAGAAAACAATGCGAATTTGCGTATGGTCAGTTTAAACAATATACTGCAATGGGAACTGTTCTTGCTTTACCTACATATCGTACATGTCTAGGTATTATATGTATCATCATACTTCATACACAGTATAAACTACGGTTGAATAGAAATCGGCAATATACTGAGAAACCATTTTACTGGTAAAAGAATAAAAACCAAACTTGAACATTCCTACTAATTTTACTTGTTTTACTGCTCAGTTTATTGGATCGTAAAACTTTGAAAGTAAAATGTACTAAATATTTCCATGTAGCTTACAAGATAGATAGAGTTTACAATCCGGTCTAAAATTTGAACCGTGGCATGACATCTATACTTCGTGTATGCTTCCATTTTTATGGTACCTAAGAAAATTCCTGTCTATCTATAATCTCAGGACTTGACATGACACATGGATGATCACAACATGGATCCACCTAGCTAGAGAGTACTTTTAAACATTAGTAATAAAAATGGAACCAATAAGTTGATGAACGAGTTTCTTCCATTTTTTCTTCTTCTGTTTATTATCAGAAGGGTATCTTTGAGAGTGTCCTCTAATGGTGTCCACAAAACCCTCATAAAAATTCATGATTAGTGATGTTTCTACGTAGTACTCATCCATCCACTTTTTCATTTTAGCAGTTGTCCAGTCCAGGGAGAGAGTTTCACAATACAAAACGATCTCATTTTTAAGCACGGCATATAAAATGTTTTTGTTTGTGGTGACTGATTTTATAGCAATTATTATGTTAAGTTGAAACATTCCTACTGTGGATTAGTGCTGGTTTTATTTTTATTACTTTATTTACTCATATGAAATTGAATTTCAAAGTGGAAGTAAATACATTAACAAAAAAGTAGATTTTCCTTATTATCCAATATCCTTACTTTTTTAATCTATTTTCAGTAGTTACTTCATAAATCCTCAGCAAGTATGATTTTGACTTACAAAACTAGAACTATTTGTCATTTTGTCAGTTGTGCTGATTACTGTTGATGCTGAGTTTGCAAAAACGACATGGGCAATAATGGCTTAAGCCCATATCCTAATAAGGCAGTGGAGCAACTGCATTTCTTTCGGTTCATCAATTATACACCTTGGAGGCCGACCCATGATGCATCATCATTGCATTACATATGCATTTATTATGCAAATCTTGCTCATAATTTTGTCAGGTAATATTATGGAATATGAGCGCAACAAATTATGTCTTTTCTGTTGCTTTGCTTTTTGTATGCAAATTAGCTAATTATTCAGAAATCAGTTGGGATATACCTTACCAGGTGTCTGCCTAAGCTGGGTACTACTTTGTTCCCATCGATCCAGATGCAGACTCGAAGACATGCTTCCAGACAATCGTATTGAATGTCAGGCTTGCGGCATTGTGTATTGTGTGCTTTCAATAAACATGTTTTAGACGGATATGGCCATATTCCAGCCTCCTCCTCTTAAATATATTTCATATGAAACAGGAATTATTAACATGAAAAAACTTGATTACAATGTTAAAAAAGCTGTACGACCATTTTTTTGTGGTATCGCCAAGCTTTCTTGCAAATTTGTCCATGCCTATTTGGTAAAAGCAATGATTGCGTAAATGCAAAAAAGAGTTTAGATCAAAAGCGATAATATGCTGTATCACAACACAACGCTTCGCACCCTCTTACTTTTTTTGCAAGTCTGCCTCCTTGCCTTTCATCATATGTATACTGTCCTTTACTTTTCTTTTGCACATATCGAATTGTAAGTACTGTTGTATTCAGGATTCACGCATCCAATTCGTGCCAAGCCATGTTCCTATCTACGAGCAGTTTTCAGGGATCTCAACTCATGTATGTTTTGTGTTCATGTTCATGTTATGTTGAAAATACATTGTCACTTTGTTCCCTTTATTGCTGCTTCTCGCAGTTCACTTATGGTTCTCATTGGAGGACAACACATTCTTATATTGTCATATAGATTTTCTGAGAACGGGAGAGTGAAGGAGAACCATTATTGTGCAACATTGTTAAGTAGTTATAATAGTTAAGGTCAACAAGATGGCTGAGCTTCGACGAATATCCTTTCCCAACGGAAGTCATACAGTTGAGGAACGCAATGGAGAAGGGGCTCATAATCATCACCAACCACAAAAAAATTATATTAACTCATATAAAAAGTCCTCCTACGAGGTGGAATCAATGAAGAAAAACGGAGTAAGGAATCATGGCATCGATAATGGAGCCCCGGCAGTGGTTGTTCGAAATGCTTCGAAACATTTTACAAAGGGAGTGCCAGTGCTGGAAAATTTTAACATGACAGTTCCAAGAGGAGCCATGTAAAAAATTTACTTTTTTCACAATAAAACTTTTTTTTTTACATTTGAGTGAAAAGTCAATTTTTTAAATGCAAATCACTGAAAAAATATGTTTTTGTTGAATTTACAGTTACAGTCTGCTAGGGTCGAGTGGGTAAGTGAAAATTTAAAGGAGATGTCAATATGTCCACATTTTGGAAATGCTACAATTTAGAAGATTTGTTTGGAGTCCACCTATATATTTCTGTTTGTTTGAAGATGTGGAAAGACGACCACTTTGAGTTGTATTTGCGGCGTAAGAAAGCTGAATGAAGGCAGTGTTTGGGTGTTTGGTGCAAAACCAGGAGTAAAAGGAAAACACGTTGGATACATGCCACAGGTGATTGATAAGACAAGGAAATAAGTGCATAAAAATGTTTTTTTTTTGTACAACACCTTCCAACAACAAAAAAAATGTAGTAGTGCATCCAGAAATGCACTTCTTGTTAGTTAATTTAAGAAAACGTGACAAGAAAGAATTCGTAATTAATCCAAGTGTGATATTTATTTATTTGAAGGAAACTTCCTTATACAATGACTTTTCAATTGCTGAAACGTTGGCTTATTTTGGAACACTTTGCGGCATGGATCGAGATGCGGCTGCAAAAGGGACAGCCTTTTTAGTTGAATTATTACGTCTTCCATCAAGCTCCCAACGAGTTGGAACTCTGAGGTTAGCCAAACATGCATAATTTGGGTACTTTGCAAGTGATGAAATGTCTACACAGTCTAGTCTCATTTTGCATTTCTATTTATACGCTATTCCAACTATTTGGACAAAAATTTATACTCTATTCAAAAAACAATTTTAACGTAATTTAATCTAATTATGCTGACAATTGATTAATGATTAATTAATTATTTAACATCCCAAGCGGTGGACAACGTAGAAGAGTTTCGTTCGCTACTGCCCTAATCCATGATCCACAGCTCCTAATTTTAGATGAACCGGTAATTAATTGGAACATATGCATAAGAAATAAAAGCATAAATTCACCCAAAACTTTTTATTGATAAATTGATGTTTTCTTTGGTTAGACTGTTGGTGTAGATCCACTTCTTCGTGAGAGGTAAAAGATACAATTATATAGTAATTTAGAAAAAGGCCACCTGCATGAAGATGATTTTAACAATAAAATTTTCATGTTCAATCATAGTATTTGGAACCATTTAGTGCGCCTATCAAAGGAACGAGGTACCACGGTTTTAATCACAACGCATTATATCGACGAAGCCAAAGACTCGAATGCTGTATGTCCTTTCTTCATAAAAAAGATTCTATATAATTTGCAATAATTCTCTACATTATTATTGACACCATCAACCATCTATTCAACAAACCATGTTACTTATGTAGGTTGGCGTGATGCGTGATGGTCGTCTCCTTGTGGAGCAAGATCCAGCCCTTTTATTACAACTATATAACACCACCTCGCTAGAAACCGTGGTTCTTCAGTTATGCCGTAAAGAGGCAAAGAGTGGTGTCGACGAAGATTCCAATATCAGATCCAAATCTACAGAGCTTAGACAACTCAAAAGTGATGTTGAATCTCCTCCAGATGATAGTAAATGTGAGCATGTAAAAATAACAATTTCATAAAATTCTCAAACCACTTGTAATTAAGTGCACGCAATGTAGCAAAGCCTATCATCAAGTAGAATCCCGACACTGACTGTATCATAATTTTTATTTACTTCACCTTACAGTTACGCCCCCAGTAGATGATGAAGATACAAATGTACAGATTGCTGACTCTTTTGCAAGAGTGAAATCGCTTGTACACAAAAATATTGTGGTTTTGCTCCGCAATTTGCTGTTAGTAAATTTCAACTAAGCTTTCAACTTTTTTGTTGTTGAAAAAAATATAACTTTTAGATGAAATGTTTTGTTTTAAATATTTTGTTTCAGTCTCTTCATTTTCACCCTTACCATCCCTTCCTTTATAATCTTAGTTATGTGTATAGCTTTCAAAGATGACCCGAAAAACCTTGACTTTGGCATTGTCAATTTGGAAGTACCAAATGCGACTTTGTGTCTTGATGAAAGACCACCCCCTGGGGAATGTGATATAGAGAGATTGAGTTGCAAATTTCTTGATAACATTCCAGCAAATGTTATAGATATGGTATGCATTGTATTGTGGGTATACATAATATTGAATGTCACATTGGAAAAAACAGAAAAACTTCATTGATGAATTTCATTTTATCAGATTTATTATAAATCTGAAGAAGAAGCAGCAGCCGCTGTACACTCTGGGTCTTTGTGGGGCTACATTTTATTTCAAGAAGACTACTCCAGCTTTTTTTATGAAAGGTCTGCGAGTGGAGCCAGTGTTGATGAGGAAGTATTAAACAAGTCGGAAATTGTTGTGAAAATGGATCAAACAAGTACTAAATAGACTAAATTCAATGAACGAATTATTGCAAATCAAGTAAAAATTAATTAACTTAATTTGGGAATTTATTTTCTTTTTTGAAATGCTTATCTAGGTAAAAATATAGTCAGTAGGATTAAAAAAACTTTCCATGATGGCTTTGAAGATTATGCTCAATCTATTTTGAGGGATTGTGGGTTTGATGAGAGACAAGCAGAATTCACTCTAAATGTAAGATTGCACAACACGACATGCACAAATTTTGAAAATTTATTTCGCATTTTTAAATCTTCACTTTCCCTTTTAATTTTAGTATCATACGCCAGTTTTTGGAACCGATGATACCAAATTTATTGATTTCATCGCTCCAAGTGTCACTGTTGTGTAAGTTGAGAATATTATATTAGCGAAGCCTTTTCAGGTTAAAATTAAAATTATTGGTATTTGGTATTAAGTTTTGCTATTTTTTCTATTGCGTAGATGGCTGTATTTCTTTCCCATTATTGCTGCCGCTATCCGATACATCAATGAAAAAAAACAAGGGACATTCGAACGGTCTTTGGTAGCTGGAACCAAGACATGGTAAGTCCTATAATTTATTTTGATTTTTTTTATTTTATAATATAATTTATAGTTTATAATTTTATTTATAATTTATAGGGAGATCCTTGTCGCCTATATACTGGCTGAATGTTTTGTTCTTCTCCTGCAATCCATATTGGCATACTTTGTTTTAACCGTAGTGATTGGAATAGAAGTACTAGGTTCAAAGCTTCTTGTAGTCCTCTTATTCCTTTTGTGTGGTTTCGGAGGAGTGTCAATGGGTACGCACAATTATACCAAAAAAATATTCCCAAATCAAATCCTATTCTTACAAACTTTAACTGACCAACAAGGTATTTTCGTATAGGTTTCTTCATTGGTTCCCTTTGTAATGAAGAAATTGAAGCGGCACTCTTGGCGATGGCTCTTTTCTTTCCCAACTGTTTTGTTTCTGGTATGTCGTTTTGACTTTCAAAGCTTATTGTGATGAAAACGGGTAAATATTTTGGTAATTATTCATTGTTAAATTTTAACAGGTGTTCTTTGGCCAGTGGAAGGCATGCCTTTGGCACTCCAATACATTGCTTACGTCCTGCCATGTACCTCACCTAGTGAAGCAATGAGATCTATGTTTGCCCGTGGATGGCCATTTACACATCCAAATGTCTGGCGAGGCTTTGCCACACTCTTTGCATGGATTTTCTTTTACTTTGCTCTCACTGTGCTTATCCAAAGGGTTAAAACCAAATAAGTAAAGTAGAAGAATCTGATGGGAATGATGATAAGATTGATAAGCATCTGGCAACTTTGATGAGAACGGAATCACACTTTATGTCTGTCATAACTCATAATAAATGATGTAAAAATATGTTAAAAGAGCTTTTATACTTACTAGTCTGGATGGGACGCACAGAATTATGAGATTTATGGACAAATATATGTATATCTTGAGTTGTATTATTAAATATAGTCGAATTATGAACATTGTAAAGTATAGGCCAGTAAGCAGCATTGTATATTAAATTTTTAATTAATATGGAGCAGCAGATAACTGGGTTAATGTTGGGTTTCACCATACATTGGTCATATTACGTATATCATATTTTTAAAACAAAGAAAACTTTCCACGTGATTTCACAACCTGATTTTGACTTTAGGAGAATTTGAATGATTTCAAAAGTGAATCATGAGGTTGTAAGTTAAATAAAACCTGAACAATTATCTTTTTAATTTTTATTTTCCCATGAAACAAATTTTTGGTTAGAATTTGTGCCACAAAGTCAAGGTCATAAATTACTCAACTCAATTTTTTCTCGTTTTACCCATCATTTACATGAGATTATGACATGATCATGTTCCTCAGTCTTGGGGAGTTATCATCGGATCGTCCTTTGGGATTGTTGATACAAGACATTATATATAAAATCACACATAAAACTTCTAAAATATAGAGATACCAAATTGTTAAACAGAAAGGATATGGTGTTCCCACTAGCACAAACAAGGCTAAACTTTTCTAGACATGAACCACATGCAAAATCGAATCAACTTTCTTATCCTTCTTTATCCAGCAAAGCTAAAAACTATCAGACTACTAAACATGGTAATTTAGAGGCTCTCAAGCGTATAAAACGCCACGAAATAGTTCACACACACATATCAAAATGGCAAAGCAAACGCTACGTCTAAAAGACCCCCTTGAAAGAATGAAAATTGCAACTCTGTAACAATTAATTACTGGGAGATTTAACTAGGAAGGAAATGACTCGTTTTATTCATTTGTGTCAGTAATGCAATTACAAAAAATATTCCTTGGTGCATTACTATATATTTCAATTGTTTGAAACTGTAGACAGGTTGGCGAGTGCATCTCTGAGATTTCAGGAATGATTATAAACATTAAAAACAATTTTTTTGTTTTTTATAAACTTTTGCCTGAGCAAATAAACGTTCTACTTCATATTCTGTGACTATAATATAACAAAGTAGATGACATGTCGTGTCTAGTATGCACGATAAGCAAAAGCGCAAAAAGCTATTTACTTACTACTTCTGTTCCACCGTTTCTCCAGCGTAATTACATACATATTTCGTTTAGCCAATTATTCAGCCAACTAAGCATATTACTTGTACTGCACATTTAGTTGCAGATACACTATATTTTAGTCTTCAACTTTTGATCTTGAGACCGTGTGCTCTGTGATGATACTCATGCTTGTGCTGGACCAGGATATTTCAACGATGTGAAAATATGAATACAAGTCAAAGATCACCTAATTGATATACACCACATTCCTTCAAAGCGCTGCCGAAGCAAAAGTTCACAAGTTATTTTTACGTAGTCTATATACGATAACCATCTTATTTCCCATTCCGTACCTATTAATTTTGTGTTCACGATTTCACCAATTCTCAACCTTTACTTTAGTGTTAATACAATATGCAAACGAGAACCACGAGGTAAATTATTCAAACGCTGGAGTTGGAAAAGACACGCATTGCCGGAACGAACGGCAGGGAAGACAGTGACTAGTTTCTAGTGCAACTAATTAAAATGAGTACTGCTCAGCTGAAATCTGCAGCCTTTTACATAGGTGATGATGAGTATTTTGAGGAGCGGAAACTGAAATCAAGATTCTTTTCAGAAGGGAACTTTATCTCTTCGAATAATAGCTATTCAAACCAGGATTCTAAGATACCAAAACCTTCCGCGGTTGTTATTCGCAATGCCACAAAGTTTTACAAAAAAGGTGTTCCAGTTTTGGATAAGCTGGATATGACAGTTACACAAGGAACTATGTAAGCACTCCCTGAAGATTTTTTAATTAAAGATAATTTAAAAACAATAAGTTCATCTTATATTTTTATCGCTATTATACAGTTACAGCTTACTTGGTTCTTCCGGTTGTGGGAAAACGACGCTTTTAAACTGCATCGTGGGAATAGGGAGGTTCACATCTGGGGACATGTGGCTTTTTGGGAAAAGGGGTAGAGACTGTGGAATTCCAGGGAAATCAGTTGGCTATATGCCTCAGGTTGAATACCGATTGTTCATCATGTCATCGTAACATGACTTGTTGATGAGATACTAATTAACTGGTGATGATCTGTTTTACTTCATTGCTTCAGGATATCTCATTGTACAAAGATTTCTCTATTAATGAAACATTCGTCTACTTTGGAATGCTAAATGGGATGGACACGTGGGAAATAATGAAAGCTATGATTTTCTACTCCAATCTATTGAAGCTTCCCCAACCGAAAGCTCGTGTTGGTACTTTAAGGTAGCCTTTACTCATATGATTAATTTTTTCAAAATATTATTTTACTACCCTTAATTTAATCTAATTATGCTGACAATTAATTAATTAACTGATTAATTAGCGGAGGACAAAAAAGAAGACTCAGCTTTGCGATTGCTCTTATGCACAATCCAGAACTTTTAATATTGGATGAACCGGTAAATGAAATAATAAAAAGAGACCACTTGATCCGTTTTTTCCTTGTCTTACGTTATGTTTGCATTGTTTATAATTTTAGACTGTTGGAGTTGATCCCCTACTTCGGGAAAGGTATAAACATCTGAATTATTTTGACATGCTGCTCTGATGTTTCATTGAAAATAATAATTGTCATGTTATATAAATGTCCATACTCTGACTCCACAGTATTTGGAAATATTTGGTTGATCTGACAAAGTCTAAAAATACAACAGTGATCATCACAACGCATTACATTGATGAGGCCCGTAGTTCGAACAAGGTAAGCTGCTTGACTTGCAAAACTAAAGATAAACCTATTGATTTTATTTGATAAATGCCTCAAAAAAAGCTGTACCATGTTATCTTTCTAGGTAGGAATCATGAGGAATGGGAGATTGCTCGCTGAAAGCTCACCTAAAACTCTACTTCGTGAATTCAGCACCACCTCACTAGAATCCGTTGTTCTTCAATTATGTCGGGAAAATGAAATTACCCAAAGATACACCCAGTTTGTTCCTCCATTTATTGAAAAAAATCACGACATATTCAAAAGAAAGTCAATCAGTGATCACGTTGCTGGTGTTGAACAACCATTATCATCATCATCTAAAACGATATTACCAGCAATGTCCTTAATTGAAACAAAGCAGAGTACTGCTTCAGACTGCAGAAGAAGAATCCACGCCCTTGTAAAGAAAAATACATTTTTAATGCTGCGTAATTTTCCGTAAGCAAAGCTTTTAACCTGTATACCAATTTCAAGGTTGAAACTTTAAAAGTTTCACTTTGTTAATTCATGGATTTGGTTTCGTTCTGCTCAGGATGCTTCTTGTCATAATTATTGTTCCAACTTTGGGAATCCTTTCAACATTCATTGCTGATGGGAATGATCCAACTAACGTTAACTTCGGGGTTGTAAACGCTGAGCTAAATGATTCCATAACATGTGAAGAGGCGAGTAGTGTATGGAATGGGACTTGTGACGTGGATTTTATGAGTTGTAAATTTATGAAACATTTAACTTCTCCGTCATTCATCGTTGTAAACTATACTTCTGTGGAAGAAGCGGAAAAGGCTGTGAGACGAGGAGACATTTGGGGATTTATCTCGTTTCCGAATGACTTTTCATGGGAATTTTATCAGAGAGGTGTTGCTGGTATTGATGTTGACGTGATGGATTTCAACAAGTCGGATATCATAATTAGAATGGATGAATCAAGTGAGTTTTTTGGCTAGTTTAATCTATATAGTTTTTCAACCAAGCTCGTGCTCATCTGTGTTTCTGTATTAATAAAGGTACCATTGTTTCAAGAACATTGAAATACTCTCTGTATAAAATTTTCCAAAAGTATTTGAAGGAACTTCTTCAAGATTGTGGGCTTGACCCTAGTAAAGCGGAATACCCTTTGCAGGTAAGTAATACGTAAATAAATACATTTATATCTGTATATATTTATTAGTGTTTTGTTACAAACTTTTTCTGTTCGAAATAGTACAAGAAGCCAATTTTTGGATTTGAGGACGAAAGCTTCCTAGAGTTCCTCATTCCTAGCAATTACGTAGGGTACATGTTCTTCTATCCAATAATAACTGCTGGAATCCGATATGTAAATGAGAAACGGGAGGGTACATTGGAGAGGTCGCTGGTTTCTGGTGTCAGGATGTGGGAAATCTTCTTTGCGTATAGTATCTGTGAATTTTTCATAGCCATCCCAAGAACACTTATCATTTACGGAATGTCCGTTTGGCTATTTGACATGCATAACATTGGGTCATTGGGTTTGCAGTTTCTCTTAGGAATGATAGACACCTACATGGGTGTTGCTGGAGGTAGGTATAACTGGAATCAGTTTTAAATTTCAGCCCCTGATGATGTAGTTTTTAATAATTAATTTTGACTATTTCAGGATTTTTCCTTGGAGCCTTCTGTACTGAAGAAATCCAAGTTGCATTGTTAGCAATGGCCATATTCTTCCCGAACTCTGTTGTTTCTGGGATGGTTTGGCCATTGGAAGGGATGCCATACATTTTGCAATCTATTGCATATTTCTTTCCATGCACTTTAGCATGTGAGTCTATGAGATCAATGGCATGTCGTGGTTGGGAGTTTACACATCCTAATGTGTGGCCTGGATTCGCCTCGAGCATTGCATACATGCTTGTCCTTTTTGCAGCAGCAATGTTTATATCGAGAAGAAGACATTAAGTAACTACAATCAAGACAAGTTATAGCTGTTACCAAATGTTTTAACACGCTCAAATTATTTTTTAATGACTGACTTTTTCGTATTGCCTCGAAGGCAAGTTGATATTTTATATTTTTCGATCAATAAACTCCAACGCATTTTATACACACAGAATTGTAATACATTAATAACAAAATGAATCGAATTCTGTTATTTCATTAAAAATCAAAAGGATGCTCTATACTGTTTCTTGAGCTAATTTGAAATAGCCAAGTTACAATAGTCATAGAAAACCTTCCCATTCGTTAAATTCACAATTAATACACCAGAGGGTTTAAAAACAAGCGATTGCTCACAAATACATGTACGCAGTTTCAGTATGAATAAATAATGGCACAAATAAATATCATCCGTTTCATGGAAGGTTGGTTTCAGAATCATCCACGAGGTTTCCTCCATACTCTTTTAGCAACTGACTTGGGTCAATGAGTGTCTTCAAATATTTTTGCCATTCTTCTTTGTTCGTTCCGAAAGTTATTTGGGATTCCCTAACTTGTTGAGAGAGAATTGGGCGAAGCAATCGCATGGCGACTTCGAACACGGTTGGAGCTATATAGTTTATTTTTAAAAAACAGACTCAGACGAATTCCCTATGATCGTATGCAATAAAAGAAATTTGTGTATTTATAGCTCTTGTGAATCATTATAAAAATCATTACCATTCACCAATATTGCTTTGTCAGTAGTCCAAGGAAAATGCCCTTGCAATGTCTGGACATAATATAAAAACAGCGGCATGCCTGCAAACAATAAAAACATTATGGATACATTTTTCTTGTGAGCATTCAGTTCAAAGTATATAAAAACTTGGTGAAATTATCGTAAGTATGAATCAATCCGTAAATTAAGTGCAACAGCAACTTTTTGCGTCAATTAGAAGAAGCTTTTTGTCTATTCACAAGTGAACAGTTCCTCCCAATCATAAATATTTTTGCAATGAGAAACAACGAATGACTTCTACTTACATGAAATGCAACCCTGTTGCACCACGTTGTAATTCTCCAGGTCTAGAATCTATGAAAAGCAATAAAAAGCATCCACAAAAATCATAATTTATAGTTTGAGTAATAATAAATACATAACTTTGTACTTTGTGCATCAATTATATTGCATGAAAGCAGGCAGATACACATAATATGATTAATGAGTGCTTATACTTACCAAAGAATATTGCGTCGCGTTTTTACCCTCCTGTTGTAATTTAACCACAGTTCTGTAGCCATCATCTAACATTTTGTCGATATAGCGCCTGGCTCGATTCAGTTGTCCTGTCACCACTGATCTCCTCACGTCCCATTCACCAAATTTGATGTAGACCACTAAAAAATGTCAGTGATGATGTAAACATGAGAAGCGATGCGCATAGTGTTTTTATCGCTTCATATAAATTGCACATTGATTTTGCAATCGCTATACAGATTAAGTAAAAAATTATTTCACAAACTTACGTGGTTTCCCTTCTTTATCTTCGCCTTTGACTATGTAAGGGTAGAGTGCTTAAAATATAAAAAATTATAAAAGTTGTAGTAATTTTACCAGAGAAGTTTAATTCTATAGCTTTAAATTTAATTTTTTTTTCATATATATATTCTCATAGAAAACCTTTCATATCTGAAAAGTCTTCATCATGAATGGTATCCAGGCTTCTCTCTTTCCTCCATTTCAAGTTCTAGATAATTTTGGGAACCAAAATGAATAGTAATAGTTATTTTACGCATGTTCGTAAACAAAAATTGTTGCTTAATTGCTGCAATTTCCATGCGTGTCTTTATGCAATCCAAATTGGCAGCAGCATCTTACCTCTAAAATAAGCCGTTCTGCAACGTCTACTTCTGCATTGGCAGCTGAAATTTAAATAATCTCAAAATATATAACCTAGCCACATAAAACTCATTTCAAGTCTGTGGTTCTGTATATAGCATAAAGAATTACCTCTGACCCACATAATTAGGTATACATCTTGTTTCATATATTCATGCTTCAGTTTAGGAACCACCCGTTGCTTCACCTGAGAAATTGATTACACGAATGAACTTTTACATTTTTTCATTCAGTTTCGCTACATATAGCTTAATGCTTAAAACATGAATGTTAACACACTTGCCTTATCTAATGCGGTTTTTTCTGCGTATGACAGCGTTAAAAATCTTTCGGTTGAGACGGTATTCACAACATGACTAAAATAACTTACGCACACAAGCACTAAAATAACTAAAGATGAACAAGAAGTATCACACCGTTTTCTACTCATTTTGCCTTCGGGGGAATTTTAGCCTTTATGCTAGAAATATAATTCAAACTCTATTTTCAGATGATTGTGATGAGACAAACTGAATCAAATGACAAAGTTCATCAAAATAATTGTGAGAATCCATGTGTCATGTCACCTCACATCACATCACAACGTGCTCACACGATCCAAAGGCTAAAGCTAGAAAGAGCAATATTAATCACTTGTTGTACTCTCTGCAAACCCTTTTTTGAGACTAAGAAACACAGGGTTTGATTAATCCATCAATCAAATCAACACAATGATAACTCTGTACTTATATAACCATTACCATTAGGGTAGGTACAACGCTAAGAAACATCCCTGATCTTATTTTGTTTTGTGAGAAAAGTATACTCAAGTTTCTCACCAGGTCTATGGTCAGTCAGCAGCAACAGAGTGTCATGTTTAGTTAAAGTTCCACAACATGGCATGCCGTAGTTGAGAATTGAGCTTTGAGTGAGTCTAATTAAAGGGTACACCCTATCTATAATTACAGACAGATTCCAAAGGTAGTTGTACAGAGAAGCTTATAAATAATTAGTACTATTGTAATGCAAGCTAAGGATATAATCAGTCCACAGTGTATTTCATAAAGTTATCTTCAAACCAAAATGCTTATGCACGAGCTAAACTTTTGAGAAAAATGTAGAGTCGTATACCTATGTATGTATTTATCTAAGGTTTCTCATTGTAAATGATTACCTCAATTTTGCACAAAAAAGACAAGAACAAACAGAAAAAGATAAAGATCGCTTCGCAGTAAGCGTAGACGAGCGATGCTAACAGCTAACAACAGCTCTAACCTAACCTGTTCTCTTTGCAGAATGTCCGATGCAAATGAGAAAATAAAAATGCACTGGACACACGTATATATATGCTCAATTCAATAAGGTGGTGAAACATACATTCATAATATATTGTATTAGAACAATATAGCGAATTTTTTCTCGATTCATAGTTAAATTGTTATTCACAGAGTTGGAGATGTGAGAAGGTCATCAGCGGCATTAACGTGACGACTACGAGTTGATGAGTGCAATTGTAGCATGCTTGATGAAATACAAAATCTTTATGATAAAAGGCATGACTGTATTTTAAGATGCATAAATGGTTCTCATAAAAAAATTCATCAACAAAAAGTCAAATCAGAATTCCTGGGCAGCTTCTTTATAATTGGGTTGTTTATGTCTGAAAGTATGAATCTATAGTTTGTATTCTTTTTTACCCATGCCATATTGACGTGAATGAGATTTAGCTCAATTCGTGCTGTGGGAACGGGTTTAGTTCAGTTGGTTAATATGAACATTATAAACATTTTCAGTGAATGTTTTGTCATCTTAAAACTAAAAGAGGAAAGAGGGCAATTATGGAGGGTTGCGTGTATTTCCTTACATGTTTGCTTGTACCGGCATGCATGGTATTTCTAAGGAATGTATGACATGTTAATAATATGATTTTAATTAATGGAGATTTGAAACATGCTACTTTTTGCTAATGAGATTGTAAAGGAAAGAAAGTCATTCACTTTCATTCCTATACCGGCCTAGTTCACAAAGGATAATCAGTTTCCAGTCACTGCTGGACGAGCGATGACTAAGACTCAACTAAAAAGCAGTTAAAAGTTTATAAGTCGAAGGTAATGGCATGTAGAACAAAGGAATACAGGTAAATACATAATGTCAAAAATAATTAGGTATGTACGTACATGTGATCAAACATGAACTGCATGATGAACTTTGAATAGCAATAACAAAGACAAATCCATGGAAAGCATGTTTTTCTTACAAGTCTACATTTTATTAACACGAAACCTGTTTAGCATGAATGGTTTTGTTTGTAGCACGGAATGCTTTTTCATTGTAAGCAAACAATTTTTGCAAAAAAATTAATACTTGTTAATACAGTTTCAGACTTGTTATCTTAAGTAATTGTACAAGTAAAACACAGACATCATACTCAAGAATGAAATGATATTTATGCATAAAATAATATATCCTTTAGGCGGAATGCCAGCATTTTTAATGAATCGTTATCACCACCCTTTTTCCAAGAAATCGCAGGTGACGCATATGGGAAAATAAAGATATTTAATGAAGTACGTTTAAAAAGCAAACATCATGTGACTGTAATGTCTAACTTGTCATATGATGTACATATGTCCACAACCCCGACTTTGTTCAAGGTCAAGATGCAATTTCAAGAGGTAATAAAACAATTTATGCAAATACAACGAAAAATGTAAACAATCGCTTCAAGTTCAACTTCTTCCTTTGTCTATCACATCAGGTCACCCTTGATTTTTTCTGTCCACATCCACGGATGAGATTCATAAACAAATTTGAATAATACTTTCCTTTGTTTTAGGCCGAGAGAGATAACCTCGAATGGATCAAACATCAAACATTTTAAACAACCACCACTCGCTGAGCAATTGCTCACCTATTTAGCTATCTAGTTAGTACTACAAAAGGTACTCATGTTCGTGCAATAAAATAAAATACAAATTGGTGGAATTTATGTTGAAATCGCCTTTTATTAACCTGAAAATATAATGACTGGAAAATACATCATGTTTCTTATGAATGGGAATCATATATTATACTGGTTAGGTATGACGTAATAAGTGAAACAAAAGCATCTTCTCGAGCAGCTTCACCTAGAGCTTAAACAGACACTACAACATTAGGAAAGTGCGTTCCAACAAACGCAATAAACTCATCCTTATCTGTCACTCCACGTGGTAATACATGTGGAAGAGGAAGTTTCTGAATTGTATATTTTATCTCTCCATCAATTAAGCTTTCATAAGCGCCTATCGTAACCTGTAATCAAAAAAAGGAGTAAGAAATTAGTCGATTCGCATTACATCACATTACAAAGACGATTCACTAAAAACACTCATTTTCATGCTCTGTTTGGTTGGAAGTGTAATAAAATGTCTGGACAAAAACTATTTGGTAACATTGCTGGGTTCAACGAAAGCAAAGTAAAAAAGTTGTTTGGCTAGTCGCTAGTCTAAAAACTTCAGGTTTAAAGAAAAGAAAGAGTTGTTTGTCTTTATCTTTGATAAAAAAAAGAATCTTATACTTACATGGAATGACTCAACCAACAAAGATTTCAGCCTCATGTTCATCAAAGCATGTTCAAAACATTCGTCTGTGAGAAAGCCAGGATTGTTGCGATTTCGTATCTCCAGTCTTGTCAAGTCTATTTTTAAATAAAATGCACACATATAACTCTGTTGGAAGGAACACTAAGAAGAATGAGCTTTAAGTAATTTATTTAGTATTTGCTTTTTATATTATACTTGTTAAATTCATTATCACCGGCTGAGGTAAATCCGATGACCCCAACAAACCGTAATCTGTCAGGTTTATGCACTCCTCCAAAATCAAAGCTTTCAACTTGACTAATATCGAACATATCAACAAAAAGTCATCATCCGGAGCTGTCCACCCGGTAATATGGAGTTTGGTCAAATTAAAAAAATTTCCGACAAAATCCTGAGCTCGAATATAATCTTGCGGGGTGTCATGGGCAAAGAAAGGCCATTGAAGATGAAAATCCTCTAGATTCTCCCTTTGTGTCATGATTAAGAGCTTTACGAGCCTTTGAAGCATTTGAAAGTTTGGATCCTCTCTACCCCTTGAATCCACAAGGAGTGTGAGACGCCTTAGCCTAGGATATGCTGTATATTCTGGATATTCATTTCGAACATCACATCTTGATGACCGCACACAAAGCTCTTGCAAGTTAATCCATTTTTCGATTGGTCTTCTATCATCAATTTTCTCCTTGAGAGAAGCAATCCTCTGAAGAATGTCACCTTCTTGAGTAAAAATATATTTGACATGCTTTTCATTCACATTTTCAAATAGCGTCACTGAGCCCGTTCTCACACAGGCTTCAGCAACAGTTGGAAAATGTCTGGAGAATAAACCGTCGACATCCAAAATTTTAATATCAGTTTTGATTGGGGATGTGACAGGCTTTTTATGCAAGTATTCACTAATTGGACCAATGATGGATTTGAGTTGGATGGTTTTCACAGCTTCCCAACTAATCGTGTTGGGACCTTGGGGTCGGGGCACGTTTACCTTTTCCAGCTTTCTACATCGTTGAAGAAATGTTTGATAAAAAGGGAGTTGCTTTACGTTTTGGAAAAATATTGTTCCTATTACGAGGGATTGTAGTTCAGTAAATACTTGCAAGAGTTTGGGGCATTTTGATTTTAGCGTTTTGTCAGATGCCACGAGAAGACTGGGATTATCTCTAATATCCATTTCATCAATTTTTAAATGCTGCAGAGTTTCACATGAAGAAAGGAACAGAATTTGTGCAAGGCCTCCATTAAAGTAATGGATGTGGAGGTGGGTGATGTGACTACTAAAGTTGGAAACAAATGATGGGAATGATTGGTGGCTTGCAAATTGCTTCTCGGTAAAAGATATTTTCTTCCATTTCGTTGTGGGAAAAGATTTGGCAAACTGGACCAAGTTTACCATCTCAGGTTCGGTGCTTATCGAAACGTGAAACAAAGACATGAGTGTTGGCGTTTCAACCCATTTTTTAGTTGTGTGACAGGTAAGACGTAAGGAAAGCTTTGTGTCGTTGTCCACATTCTTTAATATCTCTTCAAAGACCTGAGCATACAATAAATAAAAGTTGCAAAAAATTTAGGATTGCCTTTTTTGCGAAAAGCAATTTGACAAGCATGTTATATGGCCTTTATAAAAGCATGAACTCAAATTATATGCCTAAAGGTTACAATATACAACGTAAATGGTTATTACCAGATCGGGAAGCTCTAGGAAGTGTACAAGACTTTCAGGATTGCACTGTAGTGCAATCTCTTCAATCCCACATAATTCTGCAGCACATGCATCAATATCTTCACCATCAATACCACAAGTAGTAGTACCACCATCACCACCATTACTATCTCTACCACACGTACAGATTTCATTGTCAGTGTCGCAAGTGCACTCTTGCTTCAACGTTACAGTAGTATCAGCATCAAACTTTGCTATTTCCTCCACTTCCTCAGCTACTTCCTCTTCTTTTTTAATATCAGAAGGTTCCTCAATGTTTTCCATGTTCTCACTATTGTTAATAGAACAATAATAAAATTGCACTACTGTAAAGATTCTCACTACTACTCGTCTATAAATGTTGTAGTGTATCACTTATATCTCCCACGAACTTTAATTGAAATTGGCGTTCCCAGATCCTCTCCATGTAGCTTTTTTCTTGTAAAGAATAGTTTTTTTCTTAGTTGTCTGTTGTTGTTTTTATTTACATTACCGAAGCAATAGACTTAACCAGAAAGAATGAATGAAGTAGTAGTAACAAGAGTTACTTCTACTTCCGTTTCAGACGATTTAGTTTTTGATGTTAAATACTAAAATCAGATCAGAGTCACAGCCATAGCCATTGCCTACTACACACAGTCTACTTCATATAGACAGAAAAGGCGGAACGTCATATCTCTATCAGCATACTCCTTGAATTTATTTTTGGAAATTGGCAATTTGCTTTTTTCATACTTGGATATACTTCTCATGTAGTAAAACCTCTTTAATTTTAGTAGACAAGCACAAATGACGTTAGCAGGAGTCTTCAGTTATAAGAAAGGTATGCCAAGTATTACATACCATGACCAAATGATATTATGATACTATTAAAAATGAAGAATCAACGGCATCACATCTCACAACCCGTAAAACAAATCGTCATCTCATGAATGAAGTTAACAACTATTATGCAAGAAGAATGCCAAATGTAAGCGCGTGTGTGAGGCAAATGCATATCATGCACCTTTTTGCCGTGAAAACGGCACCTATTTGCATGTAAAAAATTCATCATGATATTCGTATTAAAATTTGAGTTTGCCTCATCTAATATATTTTAAAATGCCATCTCCCTTTCCTGAATAATATAGAGATAGTTTTCACAATTAAGGGATTTGTATGCACACACTGCACCGCGTTGTAGGGCAATTGGCAATTTAATTTATAATACTGAGTAAATAAACACTGTTCATATTACTTTATTTTTTAAAGCGATTTCCAGCCTTGCCTGCAATCAAACTTAATGACATTTCCGAGTAAAATGACATTGAGATGATCATTAAGCTTAACAACAAGTTTTGACACATCAATTTCCAGAATTATAAAAGATAAACGTTTCACATCATAATTCAATCCCATTAATCATAAACCTGTTCCTGTTGACTTTACGACAGTAAATATTGTCAGCTCGAACATGATACTTGAGCATCCATTCTGTGGAACTTTTTATAGAATGACACTCAAGTTAGTTTGATAAGACTGATGTTGATTTGGGAGCTTAATTTGGACTGGTCTTCGGGCTAATGTGTCAGTCTGAGTCGGAGATCTGCTAAGGACACACCCTCACCCGTAGAAATCTTACTAATTTAAAATGAGAAATATTTTTAGTTTTTCAGCGCTCGCTGTACTCCTCATTGTAGGAGTAACAGCACAAGATGACTTTTTGTATGGTACTTTCCCTCCAGGATTTATGTGGGGACAAGCCACCTCTGCCTACCAAATTGAGGGGGGATGGAACGAAGATGGTACGTAAATACAAAGAAGATGCAATTGTGTACCTGCGTAAAATATGATTGGGAACGGTTTTCTAAAATATACTTGGTTTCCTTTTTAGGCAAAGGAGAAAACATTTGGGATGCGTGAGGATATTTATGATTATCAAATCTTGATTCTAAGTTTAACTTAAGCCACGAAAATATATATTATGTGTAATTATTTTTTGTTCAGGTGGAGTCATGAAAATGGCGGATCCAACATTGCTGATAGAAGCAACGGAGACGTAGCTTGCGACTCATATCACAAATATGCTGATGACATTAAAATTCTCAAGGATCTTGGAGTTAACTTTTACAGATTTTCCATTGCATGGTCCCGTGTTATTCCTACTGGGCGTGTTGCTGATGGCGTCAACCAAGCTGGAATTGACTATTATAACAAGCTTATTGATGGCCTTCTTGCTGAAGGTAATATTTATTTATTTTATTTCAATTTTTACAGGTATCAATAAATTACAAGATTGTTCTTCCAACCCTAACTAACTTTACGCTTTTAAATTTGCCAGGAATTCAGCCATTTGTTACGTTGTATCATTGGGATTTGCCAATGGGTCTTGAGCTAACTGGTGGATGGTTAAACGACACGATTGTAAAAGACTTTGAAGACTACTCCAGAGTTGCTTTCAGGGAGTTTGGAGACCGTGTCAAGTATTGGCTAACGTTCAACGAGCCTCACGTATTCTGCCTTGCCAGGTGGAATTATCTTTCACAAAATCCCTTTGTTGAACCACCAGAAAAACCGTATGCATTATATTATGTTATAGCTCAAGAATATTTTTTTGCAGAAGGTTATCGTTATCAATGTTCATAATCCATTTTTGCATCTGAATTTCTAGATACATCTGCGCTCATAATATTGTCAAGGCACATGCTTTGTCCTTCCGTCTTTACGACAAAGAATTCCGACCAACTCAAAATGGTACACTTGGTATCACTCTGAACACAAATTGGGCTGCACCAAAGAACGAAAGTAATCCTGATGACCAGGCTGCTTCATTCCGATCCATGCACTTTTCTGTGAGTGCTGCTTTGATTGAAATAATTTATTTTATTTTGATGAAAGTTTTAAAAACATAATGTGTGATTTTTTTTAGTTTGGTTGGTGGGCTAATCCCATCATCCGAGGAGAGTATCCACCCATCATGAGGGAACTTGTTGACAGGAAGAGTGCTGAAGCTGGAAGGAATAGTTCAAGACTTCCAACTTTTGACGCTGAATGGACAGAAATCATCAATGGAACAACCGATTTCCTTGGAATTAACCATTATTCTTCCCATTTTGTCGAATACTCCAACACCAGCACGTGGATGGATGGGGATGCTGAAGTTAAAGGAAGTGGAGACCCAAGCTGGGAACAAAATGGAATTGGTTGGTCCATTGTTCCATGGGGATTCAGAAAATTGCTGACTTGGATGCACGAAGAGTACAAATTTCCTATTTATGTAACGGAAAATGGATACGGAGGAAGGGGAGATGAAGGTCTTGATGATGAACCAAGAGTTAGATACTACAGGAATTACATTAATGAAATGCTCAAGTCAATCAAGTTGGATGGAGCTGATGTCAGGGGCTATGCTGCTTGGTCACTTATCGACAATTACGAATGGGAGTTGGGCTACACGTATGTTTAAAACACATATACATATGTAGTACTTCCGAAGGTTTAATTGCATAATTTTTTCCTGGATTAATTTTTACAATGGAATTTTATTTACAGCGCAAGATTTGGAATCCACTACTTGAACTACTCAGATCCAAATCTCACCCGTATTCCAAAGGATTCTGCATACTCACTACGAAAAATCTTTGCTGATAATGGTTTCCCAGCAAATGAATCCCTTCTCATAGTACAATAAAATGTATCTATCGTGCAACTATATTAATTTATAAATTGTATAGTCAATCAGAATAAATGTTTGATAAACCATACGTATCCTTAATTGTCATTGATTGACGCTAAAATAAACACTTATTCCATCATATTTTCATCAGCAGATAACATTCCCACTTGTCAAGCCACGTCCCACTGTCATGTAGATTGTCGGCTTGCTAAAAGCTTCTACTTCGAAGAATCAGGGTAACAAGGAACGGAATCAGTTACAAAAACATCATTATAGCCACCTTATTTCTATATAGTGACAGTATTGACGGATTGATTAGATATGTCAGACATGCAAAAAGTTAAGCTGGTAATGTGTCCAGCTTGTCGTGTCGCTTTTTAATTTACTAAGTTTGACATTTCAATAAATCAAGTAGATAAGGAAGTGTATTATGATATGACTACTTACGAATGATACGGATTTACGGATACTAATTTTTATATGGGCCAATTGCTTAATAAACAAAATCTCTGATTACGCGTATTTAAAGATACGCATTTTAACATGCGTTTATTAGAGCAGTCCATAATTGATCGTTAACGGTGAAAGCTCATTCGTCTGTTGTATGTTATTTGTTGTTTATTTCCTTTTTGCTTAATTGACATTGAGCCTTGAGCCACTAGTAATTAGGATTTGTTGCAGCACTATGGCTATCAAGGGTCTTTCCATTTTAGCCATTGCACTATTGCTTGTTAGTGCCGGAAGTGTTGATGGTCAACAAGATGATGAATTCTTGTACGACACGTTTCCTGAAGGTACAGTAATTAAACAAAACGACCATATCAATACACTATATAGCTCTTACGCTAATAGCTAAAATCTGTTTTGCATTTTATTTTTGAAGGTTTTATGTGGGGCACGGCAACCTCAGCGTACCAGATTGAAGGCGCATGGCAAGAAGATGGTAATATCGATCAATATTACGAATTGTGTTCCAAATTCACTTATGCATCTTTTAGTTTTGGATTCATTGATGTAATTCTTAATGATCTATGATTTTTAGGAAAAGGAATGACGAATTGGGACTTTTGGTACATCATTTTTACCTCATGCACCGTTTAAAAATATAAGTTTTATGCTATTGTTATATTGAGACTTCATATGGAATATTTTTTTTAAATTGCAGGGCTCATGAAAATGGTGGTATGTTACTTGTTACGGTGCTGGTAGCATCTGCTCTTTTCAAGTCACTTTCACTACTTTCCCTTTCAAGGTTCCTACGCAGATATATTTTGAGTTGTTTATCTTTGTAGGTGCTAACATGGCAAACGGCCAAACTGGAGATGTCGCCTGTGATTCTTATCACAAGTATATGGAAGACGTCGATTTGCTTAAAAACATGGGTGTTCGTACTCTAAACATTTTAACAGTATTTGAAAAATTAAACAATGTACATATGTATTTATAGTATGATTACCTTGGTTTGATATTGTAGGCCAAGTCATATCGCTTTTCTTTATCATGGGCACGAATCGTCCCTACCGGAAGAGTTGCTGAAGGAATCAACCAAGCTGGAATTGACCACTACAGTAAGAAGTGAATTTTTACTACCAATTCTTCAACCAAAGTCACTTTCACAACTTTCCCTTTCAAGGTTTCTATATAGATATATTTTGACTGGTACATCTTTCTAGGTAAAGTCATTGATGCACTACTAGAAGCAGGAGTTCAACCATTCGTCACATTGTATCATTGGGATTTGCCAATGCCCCTAACTCAAGATGGTGCCTGGCTTAATGAAACCATTGTCGACCATTTCACAGATTATGCACGAATTATTTTCAGGGAGTATGGAGATCGAGTCAAGTTCTGGCTGTCTTTCAATGAGCCCCACGTATTCTGCCCTTCAGAGTGGCAATACGCTCAACATGACTTTTTCCAAGATCCTCCAGTGAAACCTTATATTTGTGCTCACAATGTTATCAAATCCCACGCAAAAGCTTATAGACTGTATGATTCTGAATTCAAACCAAGTCAACAAGGGAAAATGGGAATCACACTAAATTGTGACTGGCCAGAGCCTAAGGATCTCAACAATGCAACTCATGTTGAAGCCTCTGACAGATCTATGCATTTTCATGTACATTATAAATTAACATCATCAATCAGCAATTTTACAAAAAAATGAATTGATTAAAAAAATGACTGAAAATTTAGTATGGATGGTGGGCCAACCCTTTGTCAAGAGGAGAATATCCACCAATAATGCGTGAAATCTTGGACCAAAAGAGTGCTGCCGAAGGAAGAAATACTTCGAGGTTACCAACTTTTGATGAAGAGTGGACACAGATTATTAATGGTACTGAAAACTCTCAATAAAACAATTTTAGGCAATGCTTACATATACAATATCGAGTTAATTGATAATTTTAATTTGGGTTAGGAACACTGGATTTCTTTGGTCTTAATCATTACTTTTCATACTATGTGCTACCAAGTAATGGCACCAATGGGTGGCTAGACGGTGACGCAAATATTCAGCAAGAATATGATCCAGCATGGAACTATACTGCCGTTAATTGGCCAGTTACCCCATTTGGACTAAGGAAAGTTATTACATGGATTTCCAGAGAGTATGGCTTTCCCCCAATTTATGTTACAGAGAACGGATATGGTGGCTACGACCGTGACGGAATTGATGATCCGGAACGTGTAGATTTTTACAGAAATTACATTAACCAAATGCTCAAATCAATCAAGTTGGATGGATCTGATGTCAAAGGATATGCAGCATGGTCTCTCATAGATAATTTGGAATGGGTTTCTGGATATACGTACGTTTAATACATGGTTTAACTAGTGAGAGAAAAAATATTTAGAAATTATGACTATAAAAGTGTTACTAACTGGAGTTCAAATTTATTTTGTTGATAATAGTGTTCGGTTTGGAGTAAATTATGTCAACTTTACCGATCCAAATCTTACCCGAACTCCAAAGCAATCTGCTAATCTGCTCAGGCAGATTTTTGCTGACAATGGCTTTCCACCACCACCATCAAGTGCTTAAGAAAATTATTAAACTCATAATTTAATCAATACGTGAATATTGTGAGAATAAATGACAAGATAAAATATGTCGTTTTTATTCATATTTTAAAATTTTGGTTGCACATGCCCATGCTTCTTTAATTAATTCTTAGCACAAGTTGTTTCACACTGTTCCTTTGAATTGAACCTATTCCTGTTTCCCTTACATCCACCGTAGGAAAATGTCCCACAAGACTTTGATTTTTTGTTGTAGTACCATTGGGGAATGATTCCTTTGCATGGTCCCGATTCAGGAGGTGAGTTACAATCCACTGCCAATGGGGCATCATCGTCCTCATCAGAATCTAGACTATTTAATTTTTTCCCCTTTTTCTTTTTATTGTTATTCCAATCAGTTTGGCATGAATCTACGCAATCATCTTGTAGCGTGAATCGATTTGAATTCCCGTCACATCCTTTGTACAAAAATGCCTTGCAACTTTCCGCAGTTGTGTCAAAGTAGTATTGTAGCTGAGAGTTTGCTTCCGGGCATGAAGATCCTGCGTCCATTGGCAGCATGCAGACCTTCTCCAAAAAGCTCGATTGAGCTGGTCTCCAAACTGTTCCAATGAAAGAAATCCAAAATAGATATTCTAATTTCAATCTAATTATAAAAATACATAGACTTAACTTACAGAGAAGCGTCAAAAAGACTGTCGTTGTAAGATATGACAAATACATTTTGTTTGAATCAATGAAAGCTGATGGATAAAGAAGAACTCAAAATATACTAAACTAAACTTTAATATCAGTTTTAGTCATATAACGCAGAATGTTTAAATACATTTATACTGTATTGCGTAATTCATATAGCTCACGATGAGGCAGTCTAATTGATCTGCGTAAAATAAATGAAGTAGTTAATAGTCCATTATTATTCAGTAATTGTCTATTAATTTATTTATGCGTAGTTTATGAACGCGAACGGAAGAAGGTTGGTATAAATGATGCCCAGAGGCCCGACTCATGATCCATGAGCATATATGTACTTTACGTTGACATTCCGGTTTAATGACTACAATTTGCAGACAGTAAGATACGTAATCACTCAAAAATCCAACTAAAAAATCTTAAAAGTCTAGGCAATTTCACTTTGAACATTTCTTGTGAATTTTATTTGAATCCTCCTGTGGTAAATACCATCGGTCGCGTTACATTTTACGAATACTCTTTGAAGTACATGTCTGATGCACAACCGCACAGTATGAATGCGAAATAATGGTAATCATATAACTATTATAAATACAACACAGCTAACACTAACATGGTAAAATGAATATTTTTTTTATACAATCTATAATGTACTACATAACTAGATACTATCCTACTATTCCATGCTTTTTTAACATTTCATTAATAACAAATTAATAGTTGCTTCTGCATTTGCAGAAATCAATAAAGTTTTGTTGAGTTGAAGGTGACAAGAAATCACATGGAACTCAATAACCTGTTCATAATCATAATAATCCATTAACACAACTAGTTCCTTGTCAATCAATACTCAAAATACAGAAACAGTTGTATCTTACAATTCATAAATCATAATATCATTGGTGAAATTGTACGTAACAAAGAGTAATAATAATTACATACTCTCACGAATGGTAAACACGGAATAAATACTATATCTGTAAGGCTACGAAAGCAAAGTACAATTTGTTTAAAAACTTTGATTACAACGGTGGCGTCAGGTCACCCCCTCCTTGGCCTTGCTGACCTTGATTGAGTCTCTCCCAGGAGGATGACGGTGGTTGTTGGGAGGTGAAGGGAGGTCTCATACGTAAATTACCGGCAGCTCCACTTGCTGCCAACATTTGCTGAAAATCAAGGGGATTCTGCACTCCTCCAGGTTGTTGTGGAAGAAATGGAAATCCGAGCATAAGAAGATTTGGATCCATTGGAGCCTGCATGTTGGGTAACTGTTGTTGCATTGCTGCCATTGCAGCAGCCATGGCTTGAATCTGTGCTTGGGGGTTACCACCAGGGGGTTGATTCATGCCCGAATTTTGCCCACCAGCTCCACCACCTCCTCGTGGATCTCTATTAAACAACGACGGAAAGTCATTTAGACCAGGATTCGGCAAACTAAAAGAATAAAAAACGGCAAGAAAAAAAGTGAGCAAATTAAAAAATAAATAAAAATAAATCACTACACTACTCAAAACTTTGCAAAGATCATGCTCGTCTTAAAAAACACAATAATAATATAATAGATGAATAAGATAACTAGTAGTTTAGATTGAAAAATAACAGCCAAAATAAAAAAAAATGTGAAAATAAAATTGATAAAAAGCGTGTATTCAACCAACCTGACAAACCTGTTATCACTATCAAGGAACGGATTGTTTTGTTGTGGAGTGATTCCAGGTGCTCCAACATTTCTTCCAGCACCTGATGGCCCTTGACCAACACCTCTCATTGTGCGCGGATCGAACACTGGGGTGCCATCAGGAATAGTTAGAGGTTGGATACCTATATCTGGACCCGAGGTTTCTGTAGGAGACGCTGGGGCAGGTATCGAATTATTGCGCTTTGGACCTAGCCTAGGATCTAAGACGATTGATGAGGGAGGTAATCCTAATCTAATAGAACTGTAATCTATTTTGGGAACACCAGCAACCTTTCTGAGTTTGTATGTCATTGGTCCATTGTGAGCCAACGACGCGTCAATTTCCTTTGCGGGTTCAATGTCAATCTTCTTGAAAATACTGCTTGGGTTTCTCAAATCTACATCCTTGAATGAGGGTGGCTGACTACGAAAGTCGGTGTCACCATAAAATGATGGCGGCTTGGGGTCTGACACCGGTGGAAGCGGTAAAGAGGAAGGGAGCACAGGAGATTGCGAAGCTTGGGGCTGAGTTTGCTGGCGTATTTGATTGAGCACAGAGCTAATCTTATCGCTTATTTCAGTTTTGTCTTCCTTCTTCTTGGACTCATCCTCGTCTTCGGAAGAATACCAATTTTCCTCTGGTTCTTCAGGTTCTGATTTGTCAATATTTTGCTAAAATAATAAAACATATAATTGGTCAAATATATTATCTAAGTTATTTTTGTAATTGTTAATAATATTGAGCTGTAATATTATTATACCTTTTTCATTTCGTTCTTTTGTTGTTGCTTTTGAATCCTCATAAATAATTCTTTTTGCATCTTTGGCAAGTGATCTGGAATAGTTTTATCAGAGTTAGAATCGTCCGATCCTTGACTAGTTGACATGGGAGGAACATTGCCAGCCGTTGTAGGATTTAGCTGAGGAATGGATGCAAGCGTAGTAGGAACCATCGTTGTCGGGATGTTAAGACTGGCAAAAACGTTAGCTAAAGCTGGATTGTTGACTGAATTCCCTTGACCTTGAGGTAACAGACCAGGAAGCATTTGTGACATGAGAACAGGATTTAATGGAAGCAGAGGAGGCTGCATATTAGAAAATGGGCCTGGTGGCGGCCCTTGAGGTCCTCCTGGAGGTGGTATTCCAGTCTCAAGAGTATCCTTGTAAAATCCAGATATTCCAGCTTCTTCCATCAACTCTTGAAGTTTTTCTTGATCGTCACGTGTTGGCTGTTGTTGTTCCCACCGGCTGTTTCGATTATTTTGATGAGGATCCATGTTTCCTCCACCCCCACCTCCTCCTCTACCTCCTCCTCCTCCTCCCCTAGCGTCATTGTTCCCTCGCGGATTGTTGTGATTGCCGTGACCATGATGAGCATGATGACCGTGTCCACCACCACCACCACCACCACCACCACCACCACCACCACCATGATGATCGCGATTGTTCCGTGAATGTCTGTCATCATTCCTACCATGATGATGCCTTTCATGCTGCATTTGAGGAGGTGGTCCACCTCTACCACCGTGATGATCTATTTCATCATAAAAAAGGCTTTGTTTAGTGATTGAGTTAGGGAAGGGTGTTAATTTTAAATTTTTGCTTCGTTTCTTGACATGATATTGGAGAAAAGTTTGTTGATATATATTACAAGCTTAATAGTAATAATAAGTCAGAAACATAAATGTCGTAGTAGTAGTAGCATACCATTTTGATTAATTTCTGGATATCCATCGTTGTCATCATCAAATTTCTCTCCTCTTGCTCTAGCCTCCATTTTATTAATGAGATTAATAGCCCCCTGTCTATTCAAACGCGGAAAATCTCCCAGGATTTCTTTTGGCGCAGTTTCGATATGCTAAAATATTGTCAACAAACGATAAGCATCATTTTTTGCCATTCTAAGCGAAAACTTAAAAATAATAGTCATCATTATTCATTCAGGGATAATCCCGCATATAACAACACATCATAAACCAGTTGTAATAATTGGGTTGGTCATTTACATCTTAACATACATATATACTTTAAAGCATTTGTAATATATGATAAAAAATCATAAAGCCATTGCATTGAAGCTATCATACTTTTAGTGCATTTTTTTGGATCAATTGTCATACCTTAAGCAAAACCTGTTTGGTTACATCACTTAGAGGAGAGTGACTGAATTTACAGCGATCTCCAGCCTTGCATATTAATCCAGTATGAAAATACTTGCATGGGAAATCATTATGAAGGTATAAGCATTTTTCTTTCTTTGCGCAACACTCCATCATCCAAAACTTGCAGAGTTCCATTTTTCTGGGTGGAACAGCATCATGGGAGAAAGAACACTCCATTGCAGATTTTTGACATTTTCCTTGCATAAAATAAGCGCATATAACATCGGACTTTGGTTCTTTTCGCTCTTCTCGCATTGGTCGTTTGTTTCTGTCCATGCGTCTTCCAGGTGGTGGAGTGGGCTCACGTGGTGGCCGACTGGAAAGTAAATAATAGAAAATTAATCGATATAGTTATTATAATGGAGAAGGTGAAATGAGAGTCATTAAAAATTAATGAGTGAGTTGTACCTTGGGTGATGATGATGATGTGGACTGCCATCGCCATCGCTTTCTCTTCTTCTCTTGGCTCTGCTTACTTTGGAATCATCTCCAAACTCCTCTACCGGTGGACCCCAAGGGTCAGGTGGTGGGGGAGGAGCTGCAGATCCAGGGGAAGCACCACGAACAAACAGATACTCTTCCTGTTCTGATTCTGCTTCATCAGAAGCCTTGCGTTTCTTTTTCTTGTTTGAGCTTGATTCTTTCTCTTTTTCCTTTTCTTTCTCCTCCTCACGTTTAGATCGCTTCTTTTCTTTCCTATGCTTTTCCTTCTCTCGTTCCTTATCTTTATCCTTTTCTCGACTCTTCTCCTTATCTCTATCTGAAGACCTTTCTTTTCCGGAGTTACTACTAGATTTAGCTGGCTTTTCTTTCTCCTTCTCTTTTTCTTTCTTTTCTTTAGGGGGTGGAGGAGCAGCCTTAACCTCTTCTTCTTCATCATCCATGATCTCACCATCTTCCAAGTCAACATCATCCAAATCGTCTGTATTAGACCGAGACCTGGACTTTGACCTGCTTTTAGACGCCGTGCCATTTGCATTTGCTGTAGATTTTTCAGATGCAACAATGGATGATTGTTGTGACTCATCATTGTCCATTTCAGACGCGTCTGGAGATTGTTGGGTTCCTCCCTGAGAAGATTCAACTTGAGATGTGTCCATCGTATCATCCTCTTCATCCATCCTAGCGTCCTCTTCCAACTTAATCGTGCTACCTTGCGATTGCGATGACTGACTTTTTCCAAGGGAGGACTGGGATGTTATATTGCTCAAAGTAATATTTGAAGTCGAAGTATCAAACTGAGAAAAGTTATCTTGTGATATAATCGTTTCAGTCTGAGGGCTCTGACTACCAATCACCTTAGGTGGCAGACTGGGAGTTACCGGTTCTGGTGTTACTGATACTTCATCAATTTCTGGACTTTGGGGAGGACTCTCCGTAATTTTATGTTGGGATGAAGCATCTGGACTACAAATAGACTGCGCTTGACTCATAGGAGGGCTTTCCGGACCAAGTGGACTTGCAGGTGTAGTAGTCACCGGATTAGCTTCAATACTATCTATATCAACATCATCATCTTCCGTCCCTTTAGTGATTTTGGCGACTTGTTGTTGCTCTTGAGAACTCTCATTACTGTCATTTTGCTGAGCAGTTGTTACAGTTGTCACTTCATGATTCCGAACAATTGAGTCAGATGAGGTGGTACTTACAACAGCCTGCTGTGAAGTAGTGCTCAAAGAAGTATCATCGTCGTCATCATCATCATCATTTCCCATCCGCTCATCCTCATCCTCCTCATGCAAAGGTTTGCTTACAACAGCAACTGCATCCTGTTCCACATAGTCACTCGAAGCCACGCACCCATCTTCTTCATCCTCCTCTTCATCATGGATTTGATGGAGGGTGCTACTACTAACAATGGCAACATTGTTGTCACTGTCATCATCCATATCAGCAGTTTCATTATCATCATTATTGACACAACTGTCATCAATCGTCAACTCATCCGTTTCACTCTCTTCGTCAACAGCAGCACTACTGGAAATGCGACTGGGGCGAGCATCTCCTCCAATTCCCCCACCACCACCATCAAAGTTGCTGCTAGCTGCTGCTGAAGAATTATTCTGATCCATTCCAATGATTTTGGTATCACTCGATGAGTCTATTGCTGATGAAGAGTCTCCATCCATTGTCTTTCTCGTCGATTCTCTGTTAGTTTAAAAAGGAATAAATTCTATATGTGTAAAAAGCATTTATCTCCTCCTCCTCCTGCATTTCTACAAGAAGAATACCATTTTAAACATCACACCAGACCACCAAAACATGCAAGAAGAAGAAGAACATATGACATTGCATAAACAACATACCACCCTGCCTATCAAACATTTATACTAGAATTATTGTTAGAACCAATCAATACTGCAAGTTGTTGCAGTCGTCAACAGTAGTGCACACTCAATTCCCAAGGTCAAAGTTCATATCATTCCATACTCAATTTTTTTCTCTCATAATATATTCCAAGCCTAACACACGAAACATTATTGAACATACTCCATTTAATACTTCACACGGAGAAGAGCAGCAGCTACTAGGGGAAAAAAATTATGACTCTCCTTTCTTCAACGCCTGCTGCTGATACGCCATTCAATTCAATTCACATCCACAGTATACAAAAAAAACTAAAGTACATTCTCTACCACCCTAGCTACTGACTCGGCAAACAAGTATAAAGTGTCTGCTTCTACATCCATCCACCATCCACCACATCCTTTAACATTTTAAGCACACCAACCAACATAACAACAGCTCACACAAAATGTAATACGCAACGCAGTCATGTCCTTCTACTTTTTCTCCTTCATGACTCCTCGTCTATTCCCTATTCTTCTTGTCCATTTCCATCCGCAATGGCAACATTTTATGTATAAAAATAGCATGGTTGATGGTACAACAACGCATATATTGGTACATACATATTATCCTAATAATACTGTATTGACTCTATAACGTAACGTTTCTCATTTCATCATATGTATAAAAAAAATCACCTTAATTTTTCCATCACTTTTCTCCTGCCTCTAATTTTCTAGAAGGAACGAACATTATCTATAGTATTTTTTAAACATAAGTAGTTACATTCAACATTTAAAACATGAACATAATATATTATGTCGAACAAGGAACATGATTAAATTGCAATAAAAAAAAAGCTTTTGAAGGCACAAAAAAGAATGACTAAAATGCGGATTTTGTTGTTGTTGTTCGGATCACCTCCGATTATTCAGAGATGAGATGATGTAGCAGAAAACTTAGAGAGAGGCTACTACTATTTAACTTACGACATAACGATGATGAAGGAGGATTCAATTGCGTTCAGAGAAGTTGTTGGATAGTTAATTATGCGCCGTCGTACGTAAATACTTGAATAATTTAAAAACTGTTCATTTTTTTCTCGATTTTCGTCAGTAGTAACCACCATTAAGAGTACCTCATGTCTCCTCTCTGGTGTATAAATAATGATAATGAAGAAGAAGAAGGTGAGGGAAACGGGAGTTTTAAGAAGACCTATTATAATATCCTATCATTTCTGTTTAACTTATGAACCAACTAGAAATATTTAAGAAGTAAGGAGTAAGTAATATGTGGCTGCTATACTCCTCATACAGAGTTTTAAAGGAAGAAGAGCGAAAAATAATTGAAAATTAACAAAATAATAATCAAAAATGTTTCTTTAAAAAATTACGACTCGACGACTGACTCAAGGGAATATTGATTGAGGTGCGCAGATTTTCAATCAGACTTATCAAAACTAAGGAAGTTTTGTTTGATGAGAGAGAGATTTTGTTTTTGTACAAACCTGCCTGGCTGGAAGTTAAAATTTTCTGTGTGTCATTTAACAACTTGAAGAAAGGCTTAAAAAGTTAAGTGGAATATTATCAATCAATAAATAACATTGCACATTTTAATGCTGATGAGATGAGCAGTTATTTTTTTGTCTTGCTTTTGGGTTTGTTTCCTATTATAATATAATTATTTTATCAGTGTTTTTAGTTGACTTTTCCTTTGCAGATTATAAACATAATACGTTCGTTCACATTCAACTCTCGCCACAGACTATTCTCCTTTATCTAAAAACACTAGGCATTATGTCTTCGACCAAACACACCTAAATTTATCTGCTGCACAGAACAGAGCTATATAGAATAGAGAACGAACAACGAAGGAAACTTCAATATCCTTTTTTGGCTTCGTTGGAGGTTGTTGAAACCAAAAAGTATATAGCGTCCTGCTTTCCTCACTTTCGTAATAAATGGGGAGCCTTCAGATATTCTTGGGGGAAGAAGGGTGCTCCAAATAAGCTACCCTTTGTACACTTTCCATATGTTGAAAACGGAACACTATACTCCTTATCTACAGTACTCAAATGAGGAAGCTACTTAATATGCTATATGTATTTACATGCATAAAATTTAAAGGACCAAAAAGTGCATTTGCAATTTCTGAAAATGTCTTTTGCATTTTGTAGCCGTCCCCCAACTCCAACTCATCATCAGAATTTCCCTTACACACCACCCGTCCACGTCCATTATACAAAGTGTTTAATGCAAAGGAGGACACGGCGCATAAAATATCACGAGGGGAATCGGACCAGCTACGTCAGAAGCGAGAAGGAGTATTCAACATCAATATCCTCAACAACAGAGTTAAAGAACCAAGATATTATGTATATTTTACAAAAGCAAGTGTTTATGTAAAAGACATTTCATTCGTACAAAATATTCTGCTGTAGCAATTGGATACGCCGCAGCGATTGTGAAGGGGGATCTCTCTTCACATTTCACAATGAACTCGTCCAAAAAGTGCTGAGCTCGTCGGAGCCTGACATCAAAAATCTCAAAGAAATATATCCTTTCGCTCGCTCACTCGCTCCTCTCTGTGTGTGGGATTTTATGCCATCTACCGTGGACATGCTTTTCGTCTTGTTGGATAGAGTTGCGGATAGAAAAATGAACAAAGGACAAGACGCTACTAGCTGTACTTACGTACTATATATAGCTACTTATGTACGATGCTTTAGGGATATATTAGATTCTTGCTTTTGCAAAGAAAAAGTGTTTACAAGTAGGTGGCTGGCCTTTTGGTCTCTGGTATTGAGTCATCATCCGATATATATAAATTTTGTTGTTAAAATGTCATGCTATGCGAAAAAGATGAAATAAATGATAATATGTAGGTGTTTGTGGTGCAGAATTCTTGTGAACAGATTATTATCCTTCCTTTTGGTATTCTAATCCAGATGTAATGACGCCGCCGCATGTAAATTGCCAATTAGCGACACACTCTTATTATGATACAGCTAATCCTGCTAATTTTTTGGCTTTCTGGACATGGTTTTATCCTGTTTTATTTTAATGATTTCGTTTTTAGATGTGAGAGTGAGCGTGTGTGGCATAATTGTAGGCTTATGATATTATGTATTTGAATGATGATGAGTGTATTTGACACAGTATTTGGGCTTTGCTCCTTGCTGTTTTAAAAAAAACAGATTTTAAATTGAGACAAATAACAGTGGGTTTAGTAGTGAAGCCACAGGATTGTTTTTGCAGTTGTGTTACGCAGGTCATGGTGTAACAAAATGTATACTGCAACAAGTGGTCAATTGCAACTAGATTTTTGGACTTGTTTCTTTTTAGATGAGAGATTGAATACTACGTTTGAAAACGGGGATACTAGAAATTCAAGTGGAAACAACGTGTTTTGTAAAGCATATGGAAGATATTTGGGCGGAAGTGATCCTCAATCAATTGTCATTGGTCATATAACATGTGTTGCCCTTTGTACCATTATATTCATAACGTGCATATTTGGTGTTCTTGCGAACTCACTGAATATCATTGTTCTCCGTCGCTCCATCACCCAAGGCTCTCTGAAGGATTTACTGATAATTCTAGCAGTTGTAGAGTTGCTGGGATGCCTTTCTGCAATGATTTATTCATTTGTGATAGTAAATATTTTAGGTATAGTGCAGTTTCTCTTCAAAGTTAAATCAACTGCAACTAAAAGCTAATAATTGCAACTTATTTAACTTTATAGAAGATCTGGACCGAAGCAAAGCTGTCTTCCGGTGCTTCAGAATTTCAAATATAATCTTTTCGATTTGTAAGCTAAAGTTAAATTCTTAAATATCTTGGATTGCGTTCGATGTGAAGAAAGATAATATAACAAGTATAATTTATTGATAGGTCGATCAGCATCAGTATACGTCACGATTTTGATAACCATTGAACGATGCCTCGTAGTTGCATTTCCAATGAAATCGAAACAATGGCTGGAGCCGAAAAAGTCGTTGTGCTACTTGTTACTTGCTTTGACTATTTCAGTAGTTCTGAATCTTCCATGGGTCCTAACCTCTACTGTTGCAAAGAATGAAAAATTCTTGGCACCAAATACCACACTGGAATACTTTCCATATATTTTTAAAGACATTCATCCCCAGAGTGAGGGAGTTACAGATATTTTACCACAAAAGTTACAGGAAGCTCTGATAGTTCTCAATTACGTTGCACCATTTCCCCTTCTTCTGATTTTCAATTTGATGCTGCACAAATCGGTGAGTAGAAACTAGACATTGTTAACTCTCCATCTTGCTTTCACTTTAATGAGAACAAAAATATTTTGATCATGTTGCAGATTTACATTTGGAATAAAAGGCGAGCTCGATTCAGTAACTGCCACCATGAGATGAATGCAGCTAAAATGTTTTCTGTGGTTGTCCTGATCCTCCTATCATGTCATACAATTTCCTGTGTTATTTTTTACACCTCTAGATTTAAAGAAGTTATATTCCGTGAGTTAATGCTAGTGCAATTGTTTTGTGTGGCTTTTGGAGGAACAGCTAATTTCATGGTATACTACCTGTTTTCTCATGGCTTTAAAGATGAATTTTGGAAGTTGATGGTGAAACCAAAGCAAGCATTTTCTTGTTAATAGTCCCGAGTTCTTGCTTTACAAGGTACCATTGAAAAGTATTAAATACGTATGTACTTACATATTATAATGCTTACAATTTTGAGTGCAATGGAACTGCAAGTTTATTTCAATCGCTACAACATTCTTTATCATCAATCTAAACAATTTGTTAAGCTGTTGTAATACTTTTAATCTCTCATAATAAACCGCATTGTAATCTATATAATTACTTATTAATTTGCACTTGTCATTCGAGACATTGTGCTCGTTCTTGATTTCACGCTAGAACCCGAGTCCACAAATTTACTCAACTTCTCCCGAAAATATTTAATTGTAGCATAATAAATGAAAAAGTTTATACAAGAATTAATGGCCATTGACATATAAATCATGAATAGGAGCTCATGGTAAAACACCCCTGTAGCTTGCGTGATGAAAAGATGTGCAACTCCAAAACTATGAAATGTGAATAAAATGGTGACAAGCGTTGCAAACATTTTTGCAGAATTCACTTCCTTCGCTTGAGATCTTGTTAACTGCTCCCTTCTCTTTGTACATTTGTGAATCTGAAAATGAATAATTAAGTTTTGGCAAAACTGGCAAATATTTGAGACAAAACTGAGGACAGGTCATTATTTTACGAGAATACTAACAGAATAATACAAGATTCCATTCAGTACTAACAAAAGTGGAATTGGCAGTAGTGTGTCAATAACTGTATCCCAAGGAACAATTTTAGGGTATATGTTTCTTCCAAACCATGTATCAGCAAAAATAAATGGAAACTTTGACATTTCCGTTCCTGGAAACTTCCATGTCTCATTTTCAATCAGGACATTGTTGAGCCATGAAGGAGAATTGAGTGTTACAATGAAGAGCAACCATATACCAATTATAATTCGGACACGACGACAAGTCATCCATGACTTGAAATGGAGGGGGTAAGATACTACCAAAATCCGCTCGATAGTGATCAGAATTGTTATATATATTGAGCCAGTTCTACCTAAAAATTGATACGAGTTATCAGCCGAATTCAATATTTATACTTGGCAAGTTGTGTTTTTGTCTTATTTTACCCAACGCGAAAACTGCATTTGATATCTGCACAGCATCCAAAACGGGCCTTCCTCGATAGACATCGTCTGAAAAACAAACATTTCTAATATGTAAAACTTATATGTTTCAAGAATGAATAGCATATTTTGATTTTGTATACTTTTGTCTTCATAACTTACTTAAAACAATCTGCCCACAAATTGTTGTAGAGATCGAAAACGTACATACAATAAAGTCAAAAAATGCCAAAAGTATGAGAAGCAGGTATAAATTGGAGTTTTTAGTGAGTTGCTTTAAAACGACTATATTTGCACAATTAGCTAACGCTCCTGTTATCCCAATGATTCCAAGTATTACACACAAAATCATATTTAATAGGGGTCCCCTTCTTCCCAATAGATATTCGGACTTGAGTATGCATCTGTATATTGTTTCATTATTTTCGTAAGGTGAAACGAAAACCATGTCATCTCCATTATCTGGAGACTCGAAGAAATAGCAAGCCCACAAAGGAAGAATGGTCACGTTCTGCATGCTCAACACGAAATTCTCACACGCACGGATTAAACTATAGCACAAACCTTAATACAATGATAATTGTTACTCCAAACATTTTAACAACTTCTTTCCTTGTGGGCTTGTGCCAGGTAATGTAATTATCCACCACCGCACAAGAAATGAGTATTTTTGGAACGTAATTTCAGCTGTCTAAACTGTTTCACGATGCATGGGTAAAATATATATTGTTTATAAACCTGTTTTGGCATAATTTATAATAAGATCCAAGCAGTCTTAGTCACAAAGGAAGGATACTTTACTCTTTTCTACGTATGTAAATATATCTGTTATCGCAACTTCTTGATGTGGTCAAGTCGTGATCATCAAGGTGATGCGTGGTACTTGGTATGCAAAATTAAAATGTCTGGATAGAAGAAGATGCACATTAGTCCAGTGTTATTCACTCGCTTAAATTTTTAAAAAAAATGAATGCCTTTTGATCAACAAAAGCATATTGCTAAGAATGCCAAGCCTGAGATTTCTTCTTTGTATAATGTGAGCTTGTAAAAGAAATCAAGCGATGCATTTAGCATTTGTACGAGAGGGCAATTTCTTAATGATCTGTTGTGCATCAATTAATATATGGACTGTATTGCAAGTTTCAGTGGTAAGCTGCGGCCAAGCATGAAGTATCAAATAAATGCATTCAAATTAACTTGAACATTATGAGGGCAAATTTTAAGAATTTTTACGATAGGGAATCCCTATTTAGGATGGATTTTTATTCTATATTATACGATGCTTATATATACTATTACAATGCTTTCTTGAACGAACATAAGAATTTTCCTCGAATCTTAAGCCACACCACATCCTCGATTCCAATATTTTTGAAGGCATCCGAAGAATATTGCGAACATTTGTTGGTTGGTTGGGGGAAAAGTGTTCATTGGTTGCTTGCATTTAGTTTAATCATACTTTTATTTATGTCATGGTCAAAATGTGTCCACATACTGGAACTCATTCACAATCCCTCAGTTCATCCTCCTTCACTTTTCTTTCCAACAAACGACATTGCTCACCACGCTTATCCCTTTGGAAATGTACATTTTCCTGGAGTACATCCGAGGATTCTGGCGTACGAGCTCTTTCATGTAATGGCACAGTATATTCCTTTCTTCCTAAAATCTTGTTCCCAAAAACATACCAAAAATGATCCCGAAACGATTGTCCAAAGTAGTAGTAAACAAAAAAGTTAACTGTAGCATTCAACGTGACAGCAAGTATGATGGACAAAAGTAATTCACGATACATAACTCCAGTAGTTCGACCAATTATGAAATTAATCACTCCAAATGTATGACATGAGAAAAGAGCGATGACAATGACTGCAAACATTTTGGCTGAATTTATTTCCCGAGTGTGCTTCCCAGTGAGGGCCTCTCTTCGTTTGTTCCAATTATAAATCTAAAATAATATTTTTGCATTTCTTATCCAAACGTTAAGCAATTTATTTTGTCAATTATTAATTACAAAACTCACTCACCGATCTGAATAAAAGCCCATTGAATAATAACAGCAGTGGTAATGGCAGCACAAAGTCCACGAAATTGTGGAAGGGACGCAACCAAGTGTAAATCCCCATTTCAAATTGGGTTCCAACAAATATGTAAGGATACGTTGATATCTGGCCACTAGGAAACTTTTTAAGATCGGTTTTTACAACGACGGCATTCAGCCACCAAGGAATATTGATTAAAAGGATACCAAACAACCACCCAGCTATTATAACAATAGATCGGCGACCAGAAACCCATATTTTTGCTTGAAATGGGTATGCAACAACAAAGTATCGTTCTATTGATATTAAAATGGTTATGAAAACGGATCCCGTTCGTCCTGCGATAAAGTAACGATTATTAAAAATTGAGCTAAAAGGCGCATTGTCAATCGATACTAGCTACAATAATGTGTAACAATCACCTAAGGAATATAGCATGCCCACTGCCTGCAAAGCTGATAGAATGGCTTTGCTTCGATTGACATTGTCTGAAATTGCAAATTGAAAGTTAATTATTATTGATTTAACAACGTATTCAAAGCCCTGTATAATAACTTTTGGCTAATAAAAATTTACCTATGATGATTTGTAAAAATATGACTGTCAAAACCGCAAAAATACTTATGAGTATATCAAACACAGCCAAAATGATAAGTAAGCGTTGCAAAAAAGATCCTTTCATGGAGTGTCGTAGAACAACAATATTTAAAATGTTTGCTAAAAGTCCGAAGACTCCAGCGATTGTAATTAGGACACATATTAGTATGCAAACTGTTGGACCTGCACTTGCTCCAGAAAGATATTGTGAATATTTGGAACACTTGTAAACTGTCACGTTATCTATTGGCGAAATGAATATTTCTTGGTCACTGTTTTCTGGAGTTTCTAAAAAATAGCAGCTCCAGTAAGCTATTGTTGTTGTAGACGATTGATCACCTAATCGTAGGGGCGGCAACGGGGCAGGCATAGTTGACTGCTAACGTGAGCTGTGAGCTATTTTCTCATGTGGATTGAAACATTTAGCATAATAGACTAAATTGATATTTTATATAAATGAAAAAACTTGAAGTATTCATAACTATTATCATGAGTAATGCACAGACATTGAAATCATCTAGTATGTGTCAGATTCTTTTACCATCCAGGAAATTAAGTTGGTTGACCAATGAACCTTTAATGGTTGAAGGGAGGAAGATCAGCACTATCGTAATACAACCCCATATTACGCAACATGCATAATATGCGTGGGTAAAAATAAATACATTATGTAACCACGTAACCTTGTTGAAATTTAAAGTACGAACACGTATAGTGAGGGGAGGAACAAATTGTTGTGGTTGTTTGTGTTTTAATACATGATTTAAAGGAGTTTTTAGAATATTTACAGGTTTTAGCAATACTGAAAAGTAATATGGTAAATATACAATGTGTTATGCTTAAAATTACAACCTAACATACATTATTTGCGTAAAAATAAAATCTTTAATTTGAACTTTATTGGCTATTATTATTTCTTATATTATTTTCTTCCTTGGTTGGACTATCCTCTAACTTTTTCGCATCAAGCATAATACCACCTGAAGAAGTTTCCCTATCATCTTTACTTGTTTGTGTCGCTATCGCTGTACCCGTTGAAAACTTTTGCGTACCAAGTGATCTCCATGTAATCATCAACCTCCGGAACTCCTCCCTGAATGCTTTTCCAAAGCCAAAATAGACCACAAAGTTAATGGCAGCACTTAAAGTTACAGATAGCATCTGAAGAAGCATCATTTCCCGGTATATAACTTTTAGGTAGGTGGAAGAGAAAAATATCATGCATGACACTGTGTGACATAGGAGTAAAATCAGCACAACAATTGAAAACATCTTGGCAGTTCCAATCTCCCTTTTTTGTTTCCCACTTAGGTTCTTTCGGTTTTTGTTCCAGTTGTAAATCTAATGAAGGATGAATAACATAAATATAATATTTTGATACTTTGAATCGAAAAAACTTCTCAACAATAGTAGAAACATTTTATACTTACTGACTTGTAAAGCAACCCGTTGAAAATTAGCAGTAGCGGAAATGGAGCCACGTAGTTCATTACTAATGGCACATATTTTATTTTAGGATACACCGTTCTGGCAATGTAGGTTCCGTTGAATATGTATGGAAAATTTGCCAAGGTAGTATTGGGGGAAAATGAGACATTGTTTTCAACTATCGTTGTGTTCAAAAGCCAAAAAATGTTCAGCAATATTGTCAGCACTATAACACCTAATATGTAGAGTCTGGATCTCTTTGGTGAAAGCCACGTCTTGGATTTCACAGGGAAAGTAATCACAAGATATCTTTCGATTGACACCAGAATGGTTATGTAAATAGCTCCAGTTCTACCTGAAAATGTTAGAATACGAATCAATATTACCAACTTCAACAGAAACTTCCATCAGGTTTTAGTTGTAAATTTGAATGCGTACCCAATGAATACAATATATGGCAAGTTTTGAAAAATATGAGGATTCCTTCGCTCCGATCGACATTTTCTATGAACCAAAAAATACAATATTTTGAGTTGGAACAATGTGACTTATGTATTCATAGTAAATTAATATTCAAACATGGTTTATCTTACCCAAGATAATTAATATAACTGTTGAAAACGATATTGAAAATACACAAGCGAGAAGCTCAAATACAGCCAGGATAATCAATAAATTCCTTAAAGACGACCCTTTCAATGATTTCCGAAGCACAAACACGTTCAACACATTTGTCACAAAACCAAAAGTGCCAATGATATAGATTAGCACCGTTATGAACACCGAAATGGCATGACCGTACTCATCATTCCCTGCAAGAAACTTTCCTTGGGATTTACATTTGAAAACAAAATTTGGATTTATCGTTGGATACGTCCCATCCTCTGAATCTAGAAAGTAGCATGTCCAAAAGTTGAGGAAGCCAAACTTTGTCTTATTCATCTTGTGGCTGAGGAAGGTCTGTCAGCAACTGACTAATATGATGTGATGCCTATCTAGTGTTGGACAGGTTTTGTGTTAGTTTTTGCTATTAAGTTAGTCAAAGTTAATTATCATTGCTGCGTGAAAAGGTTATTGAATTTAGGTTCTTGTTCTTGCGGTTGCTACAAACGCATGCCTTGCTTAGTCGCTCCCATAAAATGAAATGGAATAACTTTTCTTTGGAAAACTGTCTGTAAACGATGTAAAGTAAATAAACAATCCAACCGCAAAAAGCTTCGCAAACTATCAAACTATTGAATGCCAACCACCACCACCAACGGAAAGGAAAGATGCACTAATAAAAGGTGTGATACAATGTGGAATACACTCAATCACCATGTGCGGATAACCTATTTATTTCCAAGCGGTAGAATGTTTTAATACTGCGGCCGCTCACTCGTGTAATTTTGTGAGTATGAAAGCATGTCAATCATCAGTCTTCGCTTCCACTCCAGCTCCAGCTTCGTTAATGCTGTCCGATCTCTATTCTTCGTTCTTTCAAATACACCCATAAAAGAAAGATGACAGCAAAAAGTTACACCCTCATATTAACTCGTATTTTGATGATGGTGCGAATGTAAATGAATGAAATAATAGAGCAACGTGACAGTGACAACATCATCAATCTATAAAACTCATTTTAAATGTAATAAAAATACTTAATGTAATCATGCCAGGCCATGTGTGTTGCAGTCATTGTCTTTTCATACAAAAGCTTCTTATTTCCTTCGTCCATATGTTAAAATATTACTTTCTATATAGTGATAGTGTTGGACTAGACATGTTTCCGTCGCTGCAAATACTTTTCGCGAAGCTGTGTCAAAAAGTATTGAGCAAAAAATTTAATCCGTATGGGTACAGCATTATGAAATTATTGTTTATCCTCATTTGCAATTCGTATTAGTTTTTTATTAAACTGTGCCTTATTCACTTTTAATGCATTTTATCAAACTAATGTACATGTTGCATTCTACATGTGACAGAAAAATTCAAGAAAATTAATACGTTCATTCATGTGTGACGTTTTGTATTTTGTTTAGTTCCACCATTTTGTGCCCTCTAACTTCTTCCGACGTGGCACCAGATGAGTCTTTGTCTCTGCTAGTTTGTGTTGATGGATCCGACGCCGTGGAATTCCCTCCGAATGGTTTACAATAACCTACCAACTTGTTAAACTCGTCCCTAAATGCTTTTCCAAAACCAAAGTACACCAAAAAGTTGATTGCCGCACTCAACGTAACAGACAACATTTGGAGAAGCATCAACTCTCTAAAAACAGCGCTGAGGTACTGTGACGCGAAAACAATGACACAGGACACGCTGTGGCATAACAGTAAAATCAGAACAACAACAGAGAACATTTTCGCTGCACCTATTTCCTTCTTTTGTTTTCTGCTTAAGGACTGTCTATTCTTGTTCCATTTGTAAATCTGAAATTATTACGAGTAAAATCAACATGACGCTGGTTCACAGTTTAAACAACAACAAAAAAAACAAATGCATATCAATTAAGATTTTTAATCTCACGGAATGATACAGCAATCCATTGAAAAACAACAAAAGTGGAAATGGAGCCACGTAGTTCATGACAAGTTGGAATAAGCGCATATTTGGGTAGATGTTGATTGCAAAATCCGTTGCTTTTAAAATGTACGGGAAATTCGCCAGAGTCGTGTTCGGTACCAACGCAGTGTTATTTTGGGCTATTGTAGTATTCAATATCCACGGAAGGGTAAGAAGCGTGGAGAAAAGTATTACGACAGAAAGGTAAATTCGAGATTTCATCGGTGAAAGCCATGACTTAGATTGGATCGGGAATGCAACTACAAGGTAACGCTCAATCGCTACCAGAATCGTAATGTAAATGGAAGCAGTTCGTCCTACAAAAACCGGAACAAAATCATGGCTTAAAATATACCAGTCAGCATTCTACTTTCATTAAAAAATACAAAATAAAAAGAATAAGAGCACAAACCAAAAGTATACAGAACGTGAGCTATTTTCAGGCAATAAAATGTAGCCTCACTTCGGGTGACATTTTCTGTAGATAAACATTGACGTCTTTAATGTTAAAACATTATTTTTATATATTTTTCAATTTGAATAGATATCAAGGTCGTTTATACCCATAATTAGTTCAACCATGGTGGAGAAAAATATTGAGAAAACGCATGCAATTAGCTCAAAGACAGCCAGTATAATTAGTAACGTCTTCAGGGACGATGTGCCCTTCAATGATTTACGGAGAACAATCACATTCAAAATATTTGTCACAAATCCAAAAGTGCCAATTATATAAATCAGCACTGTGATCACGTCGCAAACAAGGTGGCCATAATACTGACCATTCGGGCCATTTCCAGTAAGAAATTTTCCTTGTGCAAAACATTTGAAAATCAAATTTGCTTTCACCGTTGGATAAAACCCATTCTCAGAGTCTAGAAAGTAGCAGGTCCAGTAGTACAGGGGGATAATCTTTTTAGTCGCATTCATTTTTGGAGAATTTATTTTTTGGGTGCTGATTGGAACGAAAACTGTTAGAAAATATATATGGTAGAAACCAATCTTAAAAGATACGTCTGTTGGTTCAAAATCCCACTAATAAGTAAAGTGGAGGACCTACTAATGGCACATGGCTACTAATTACTGTTGTGCATGTCAATATTGCTTTGGGTTGTTGAAACTGAAGTCAGATAGTAGTTAATCGTCAATTGACAATGGCTGCTATAATATTAGGCAAACAAGTAAAGTTTCTTGTAAATGAGAAGCTTATAATCCGCAGTTGTGTATTGACGAAAGGTTAATGTCATTACGACACACCATGCATTGCTTCCGCAAGCGTGGCAAAAGGCATAATTCCCATTGAGTCATTAGGCCACCAATATTTTGTATGGACCAAATGACCAAATGTTCCATACTTATTTTGAAAGGAAAATTATTACAGCATATTTTCGTCCTGTATACTTCATTGTATTAACTACAACCAACTAGTTTAATTTTTGCCACAAAATCAAAAAGCACAATGTGGCCTTATTTCCATGAATATAATGGAAAATGAATGACAAAGCTATCATCGCATGCAAGAAGCAGATATTATTCCGATGTGTTAAATCCTTAGCAGTAATTACAAGTACAAAGAAAATGTTTGAGTAATCGCAATTGCAATGTCATTTTCATTTGTATTGAAGATATTTTTCCAGCAACTTCATTACATTATCTGCTCTAAATGAAACTGGAATTCGATATCCTTGCAAGTATGTAATATGCTATGCACAATAATTTTCTTTGTATGTCCTCTGGCAAACAAGAAGCTCGACGACCTCAAGACAAACTAAAAGCATATCATATACCAACCTGACGAAAGTGACTGACCTTCTACGTTAATAATAATGTTTGAAGAATGCTTTTATTACGAATTTCAGATATAAAAACAAAGTCATATATAGTCATGAACAAAGACTATAAAAAACAAAGTCGGCGAATGTTCACCTTGTGCCGGAGATCAAGATCAGCGAGCACTCAACTAACTGAGCATACATATGCATTCCAATCCAATCGATCGGAATATCTAAGCAACATGCACGGAACAACAAAAGACATGGGCAAATGAAAGGAAGTGGACAGTAGGGGACAAATTTCACCATTACTTTTCGGTATCACAGTTGTGGCTGTAGCTGGTCAAGCATCCATCCATACTCCGACAAGTTTCTTATAGCACGTGGGTGTGAATTTTAAAAATTAATCAGTATTTCTTGTGAATTTATTCATCACATCACTCACAGCATGGATGAGCCGGTACCTTCTTCTGAGTACTATCAGCTCGAGCTTCCATACAAACCCTCCTCTGCTTCGGTGTACTGGAAAAAAATTACGATTCCCAAAGGTCTTCCATCTCTTTTGGAAACATTTGTGAGGGAAACGATTCGTGAAAATCCTGATGACACCTACAAATTTTTGGCTGAGCTCTCCGAGACATTGTTGGGTAAGTCTTTTTTAATTTTTTCGTGTGAGCATAAAAATAATAATTATTATATTATGAGCATGCATTTACGATTTACCCGTGTCTGCAATTTCGTGAACCTGATATCATGATGTGATGTGACGTGATATCCTTGATGCCACCCATTATGAAAAATTACTGCAAGCATCTGCTCTCTACTGTAATCTTTTAGTATAGCATGAAAAGTGCCTCCACGACGAACAAGTGCAAATTGCAGAATGTAATAGACAAGAGCAGCTGAAACCACCATTCAATTTGTCATTACGACCCACTTACACCAGTTTCTAATGACGTATGAAAGAGTGTAAAACTAAAAAAGCTTGGGAATGGTTAAAATGTTTACAAATAAACTGGCTTGCGAAAAACAAACCTTTGGGAATTGAACTTGTTATTTATGTACACAGTAGTACAGTTTAAAATGTACGTATATAAGAAGAAGATGCATTCCAAAATTTCCTCGTTGAAAATAATACGATGTGCTACATATAATATGTGGTTATATTGAATGTACTCGAAGAATGGAATGAAGTTGGACTCATTCAATACATATGAAATTAAACATACATAGGAAAACCTCAAAATTAAATGTATTTATTTGTTCTATATAAAATCCGCATCCTTGCTTGATTTTTGTAGCAGTAAAAGTGTTACTAACGAATGCTACGTATGTCTTTCTGAATTCCACATTCCTTCTAAACTATCTTCCGAACAGAAAGTCTTTGTTCTTTTAATATGAAGCCTTCCAAGCTGAACAGAGCATAATATTATATTATGACGCAATATACATATATCTACAAAGGCACAGTTTTTTAATTAGTTTCTTAATCTTCTCACAGCCATTTCCAAACGTTTCGTTGCGGAAAGACAAAATATTTAGTACACCTTTGGCATTCCCTTTTTTGCAATTCCATACGTAGAGAATTGCCCTTCTTGGAACGCGGCCGCAGTCGCTGTTCCATTCACCATTATCATTATTAGTGTACATTAATTGAGGTGGTGTGTGGTGTTGTAGAAGCATTTCCCATTCATCACTGTTGATGTCTGATAATAACATCCCCTAATTTAAGCTCGAGGTTCACTCTTGGTCTACGTGCGCAATATTTTCTCTAGCTTGTGGTTTTTATGAACCTTAGCTTGCATATATTAATTTTATTTCAAATTTAACTACTTAAAAGCACTCTCTTCGAAAGCAGCTTGCTTGCTGTGTAGTATATTGGACATTAAAAGTGTTTGTTTTTTTCAAATTCAGATTTTTCTATCATAAAACATAATGGATGAATAATGTTGACTGTTCTATGTAAACTTATGAGTATTTCAATTTCCTTCTTCAGTTTTTATCTTTATACTCAATTTTATCTCTGATGGTTTATAAATAGGATCTCTTCACGTGTATGCATGCATGCTTCCATACACACTTGACTAAGCAAACTGGATTCATATAAGATATGATGATGATATGATGATGAGATGATACATAAGCCAAGCCAAGCCACTAGACCGAGAGTACATTATATTATACGTGTTGTGTATGCAAACTAATCATAAGCACTCACGTTTGACGTTCGTTCAAAGTTGCATCGCATCCTCTGTAAATTATAGTTGAACCCATTAATGCAAAGAATTTTGCTTACTCAATCTCAATACTATCATTCATTTACTATTATGTACACATTTTACATTTATTTCCTTCCTCCTTTTTTCCTCATTTCAGATGACATTAACTACCCTGACTTTGCACAAACTTTTGTGGCTAATGTGAATGTGTTGTACATATATTTTGTAAATATAGGAAACTAACTGAACTGAACTAAGGTTCCAGTTTCAACCTTATGAGTTTCATCCACACATTAATTTAATATGCATAAATTTCACATACGTCGGTTTGTGGCAAGGATGACGATGATACTGATGGTAATATTATGCTGTTTTTTTTCTCAAGCTCTAAATCCATCTTTCATTTGGTTTTCTTTGTTCAAAAGCCAAAAGTTTGATGCCAAGAGTGAGTGCAATCGACTTTAACTGGTTATTTGAGAACACGATTGCCATTTGAGATTTGATGATATAACAGATGTATACTTTCCTATAATCAAAATTAAACCAGAACCAGTACTGCCAAATGCTGCTCAATAATATAAATATATATGCATTATCTACTTTGTGTCGCGTTTGCAAAAGCGTATCTTTTTCCTTCGTCACTCCTTCTACTGTTTACTTTTTCATGCTTCGAATTACGTCGTACGTCTGCTGTCTCATATACTCACGTTCAAGTTAAGTATAAAACGAACTAGAGAAAATGAAGGATTCGTCTCGTGGCAAGGATTTCTTTCTTTCTTTCTCATCCTGCTCAGTACATTTCCGCTATATGTTATGCAACGTGAAATGGAGATTGGAGTTAACCCCGATTTCGGATTTTGAATGTACTTCACGGTTTTCTTTTTCTACGCAAAAATGCATAACCAGAGAGAGAGAGAGAGGAAGCATGTTTTTTTTTTCATTTAAAATACTCACAATAAACACAAGAGTCTACACGGCAGTCTAAAAGATAGCAGATCGACGTTTCTATTGCGTAAGCACACAAGTTCACATGTGCATTATAGCAGAGCAGTAACAATAACGAATGGGAGAATATGGAAGAACCTTTACTAGTTTATCATTTTGCCAATAGAAAGACACACTCACTCATTACATATTATATGTATATTTGTGTTTCTGTAAAGTTGTAAGATATACCACAGTTATCCACTATTCATCCATTCATCCATGTGCGGTATTCCTTTTCGAAGATATTTTTTTTTTCAGTGGTGGTATTACTACTGCTGCTGCTACTAATACTGCTACTCTATTGATGAAGCTAATGATATGATGCTGACTTGTCTTTGGCTTTGCCTGCTTCTCATATTTGCTGTATCCCAACCCAATCTAATGGTGAATGCAATAGGATATGCACACTTTTTTTCTTCTTTAACCATATTATACGTCCCGTGGTTTTTCCTAAATAGTAAAGAGTTTATAGTAGTTAAGCGAAAAGCCAAAAGGCATGCTATAATTTTGGGATTGCAAGTACTTTTTGACGGACTGACTCCTTCTGTACAATTATAATATAGTAGTAGCTGTATTGAAAAGTAAAACCAGAAACATCCGTTTTCATCATTATCCACATCATCATCATCATCATAAAAAAAAATCTATCACTCAAACTAAAACACACAACACCAAAAATCTATATTTTGAGCCTCCAATCCAAATCCTATCCACTGCTCCTTTTTTCACTCTGGGTCACAGTCAGTAAGTCAAGCATGTACATCACTTGAGTTAAACCGTAACGTGAGCTATGAGCTGTATGAGCCTTGCCTTTTCTCCTTCTCTATTGTTTATTGTGATTGTGCGTACCTCGATTTCCTAAACAAAGTCTAGATATAGATGTTTGTAGATGAAGTTGGAAAGTGCATGTGACGTGACGTTTACGTTATCAACTTGAAAGAGACGTATTTAGCTCAATTAGTCAATTAACAACAAGACAACTCTCAGCACATCATATAATACAATACAATTTATAATACTACGCATAGTAATCTTCCACTACTACTGACTACACACACTACGGCTACGCATTTGCATATCGTCAACTCGTGACAGCTCCTTACTTAAATTCTTCTTGTTGGGTAGATTTTTCCTTATCTCAAATCTCCTTCCCTTTTCACTTGACTTTAACTCATTGATCTGAACTCAAATTCTGGAATGACAGAAAATAGTTTGAGATATTGAATCACGTCTTATGTATGTGTGTGTGACATCAGATCGGCTAATGTGACCAAGTGCTGAATTGAAAGGGTTGAGTTGACTGAGATTGAAGTTCATGTACTACTACTCTTCATCATCAAAGCTCCGTCTTGTGTGTGGGTTCATTCGTTAAATTGTTTTGCGTTTTGACTTGTTGGATGACTCACAATCAGTTCAATCCAGTATCAAGAAGGACATTTGCCTGTTTGACTAACTAGTTTCTCTTCATTTTTGACTACTCTTCATTTTTATTACACACACAACACAGTTCTGTCATAATATATTATTAAGATATTAGAGTGCATAGGACATAGGAGCTCTGCCAAAACACACAAATTTTCATTTAGAATTTTTGTGAGTCAATTTTTTTATCAAGCCAAATTCAATTGCCGGAACCTAAGTAATAAATCAACCACGACCAACAACACAACTCAAACCGGCATCCCATCCCCAATCTTGGGTAAATCACCCAATCTTTAATTTTAACCGACAAACTGGAGGAAGTAAAGCCAACCTGGTATTCGAGGATATTCCAAGTGATTCTAAATATGGGGTGCATGTTCAGCTTCTTCTCTGGAGGACCCATCAATTTCTCATGGTTTAGAAAAGGTCGATATATATGATGACAACATTTTACCATTTTTACATTTCTGCATTTAATTTATGTGCTCCAACTCCAACTCCAAATAAACATACATGACGTTTCTTTTTAGATTGAAAAGAGAGAAAAAAGTCTGCGTAGGTTGTAGGTGGTCGTGATATTAGTGTTGATATTGAATATTCACAAAAACTGATCGAGTAGTAAAGAAAAATAGAAACTTTTTTTAAAAGAAAAAAATGCCAGAATATTCTCTAATCACATCAAAATGAAACGTGTGGGTTTGCCCATTACATATTTACAACTCAAACCACAGTAGAGTCAAGTGGATTTATTGGAATGCACTCAAAATTTCTTATATACAACACTATCTAATTAGATAACAAGATAAAAAGTAATAAAACCCATGTTTGCATAGTAGACTTACAGTAATCATTAATAGTGAAATGCAACTTGAGTTGCATTTTCATTTTTTTTTATATATGCGAATAAATATAGAGCCAGCATGCAAACAGAGAAATGCACTGCATGCTCGTCTTATCAATACCAATACCAATGACTTTTTATCAGCATTGAAAATCGTCTACGTTTCATTCGTTCTTTGGTTCATAGACTAATTTTCTGCTATAAAAAATAGCTGTGATACAAATACAAATGATACTCGAGAGAGATAGTAGGATTCTACAATCTACAATGTGATAAGGGGAGATTTGCTGATTTACAGTATTTTTTATAGCGTACTTTGTATATATTTGTATCAAGTTCGTGTACTCGTGTAATGTACTAATGTACACTGTACACACAGTTTTAGTATAAGATTTCATTTGATGATAATACTACTTACTACTTGCTTAATAGTAAGTACTGATGACTTGAACTTGCAAAAAAAATCTCTTTTCTTGATACAGCCAAACGAGCGGCGGAAGAACAAGAGGCGGAGCAAGCTGCAAATTTCAAGAAAGAGAAACAAGCAGCCGATGAGGAAAGTCCTTTGCTTGATTCAAAACTTCCAATTCCAACCTCGTATAAAATAGAGGATCAAAAAGAGGAAAAAGAGCCGGTAGCAAAGGAAGAAGTTGAATCCGTAACATCATCATCAATATCACCAACAACATCATCACCACCTCCTGCAGTTGTTGAGCAGGATGATGATGCATGTGCATCACCATCATCATCCGCATTACTAGCTGAAGAGACTGCAGCAGCAACCAAAATCCAATCACAATTCCGTGGATTTAAAACGAGGAAAGAGTTGAGAGAACAAGTCCAACAACAAAAATCACAAGAGCAACCAGGTACGTTTCATACTTATGAATGGCTTGTTTTTTTTATAGTCATCCTCTCGTTTTAGTTAAATTACAAAAATATTTTATTGTGTGCTGCATGATTGACTCGCTCAGTCAGTGCTATTTTTATTAATATATGGATTCCATTCTCACTCTTTCAAATAGCTTGAATTGAATATAAATCTAATATGCATGTTTATTGTCTACCTAAAATTATGTTCTTATGCCTTCTTATGGTGATTTCAATCTGATCTGATCTCTGATGCTTGATATTTTACGGGGGTATGTGCTTTTTTAACATTCACACGCAAACACACAACACAGCATATATATAGTCATATAGCCTTGAGTTGATGTATTATGTGTTATATAATTTCTAATTTTAAAATGAAGGCTTTTCGGTTGTGTCTTATCGATTCGTGCACATGTACACCCACATGAACATCTTAATACTCAAATACTTCAGTACAACTATTTAGCTGATGAGAATGTTTTTATGTTATGTTCTGTTTTTAAGAATGTCCTTTCTCTGCTCGTAAAATTTTAATGTTTGTCATCTCATAGTCAAATTCTTGTTGTTGTCTCAATTTACACTAAAGGGAAATATGCTCTAATGTTGAATGTGTTTTGCCGACATGTTCTCAAAGGGTTTGTCTTTTGGGTTGTGTTCTGTTCTGGTCATTCTAAAGTTAACTGCAAAAGTGTGCGCGTTGAGCACATCTCCACTCCATTAAATACTCTCTTATTTTCATGCAGATGGCTGTTACACTTTTTCAGTTCTGCACTAATTCTTGTTTGCATGCTAGCTCATGTCACTTTCAGTATGCTTCATTTATGTAAACATTTTCTTTTACCAATTTTTGGACGTTTTCTCAACTATTTTAAGTTATCACTGGCTCGATCTATAAAAACTGCACTTTGGAAGTTGAACAATGCTTTCTTTTATCCTTAACATAACAAACATGCTTGTTGTGCCATGTGCCAAAAAGAAACATTTACATAAAAAGTACTTATACCAAGTTAATTTGGGAATTCCAACTCAAATACGTTGAATAAGTTGAAATATAATGAAAGTAATTTACATGTATTGTATAATATTAACCAAAAACTCCATTAACTTTTATCCCTTTGTCCCCAAAAAACAACCATCGGACACCAAATTGCATATGAAACGATATTCAGGATCTCCAACAACAATCCCAACTAGTCCAACAGCAGAAGCCGAACCTGAAGAAGCCATAGTACCTGAAGCCGAACAGACTGAAAATAATGAGAATGACATTGACAACGAAATAATATCCGCATCATCTCCTCAACCAGAGGAGATTGCAGCGGCAACCAAAATCCAATCACAATTCCGTGGTTTTAAAACTCGAAAGGAACTTCGTGAGCAACTCAATCCAAATAAAGAAGACTTGAAATCAAATTCTCCAACCATTCCAGAAGAAGAAGTGATATTAGAAGCAGTAACCATTGCCCCGGTGGCTTCGGCACCACCTCCCCCAGAAGAAGTCTCAACTTCCCCCACAGGTAATTCACTTGAGAAAGAGGTTGATGATGAAGAAATTGCTGCGGCAATCAATATTCCGTTGGAAACGATTCGTGAAGAATCCTTTGATCATTCATCAAGTGCTCCCCAACCAGCCATTCCATCTGCATCTTCTCCAACATCCCCTGCTGCAGCAGTTGATGAGGGTGACGGTGATGCAGATGCAAAATCAACAGCGGAAAATGAGGCGGACAAAGATCAAGATTCCGTTCTTGTTGAGGAGAATGAAGAGTCCACATCTCCGGATGGAGACGACGTCATCATCATCAATGGGAATGAAGAGGAAGAAGAAAATGCCGACAAAGGGGCATTAGAAAAAGAGGAATCCATTGAGGTTGACATGGAGCGCTCAAGCTCCAAACCCAACTCTGCAACATCTCAGGGAAGAAGTTACCAAGTGGAAGCTGTTTCAAATGAAGACATAAGTGCTGCATTGGCCGCTCTCGCTGACAGTTCGGAAAGTGGAGATGATCCAAGTTTGAGAGAAGCTGGTCGAACAAAGGGGCCAACTAGTAGTAATGACATAGATAATAAAAATGATGAAATGCCTCATGAATCATCATCACCAACAGGATCAGTTGGAGGAGAAATATTATCGTCGTCATCTCAAGATAAAAATGATGATGCAAAAGATGAGATTCCTGTGGTAGTAGCAGATGAAAACTCGGCACAGGGCCAAAACGGTGACCAACCGAGTGAAACAGCAGGATTATTAGAGGAAGGAGAAGAAGCAGGGGAAGAGGTACAACCAACAGAACCCATATCATCTCCACAGCCACAGCCCATTACAGATAATGAGGATGGTATTCCGCCACATGAAAATCCCGAGAGTACCACGAATGACGCTCCCGTTCCTCCCGTTGTTGATGGTGGTGATGGTGTCGAGGACAAAGCGGAGGAGACGCAGAATGTGCTCCCACCACCACAAGAAGGAGATGATGATGTTGATAACGTTCCACAACAAGACTCAAACGAGGAAGAGGCATTAGGGGTGATTAATTTATCATCTGATGATGGGGCTCTAGTCATTTCTGATACTGCAAATGTTTCTGAGGCTGATCAAACTCCTATTTGTGCTGAAGGAGAGAGTGATAAAAATAAGAAAAGTGATGTAGCAGATGATGATGGTGATGATGATCTTGTTGCTGCTCCCGATAAAGATGATGCCGTTGGTATGCAAAACATTGAAAACGCAGAAGTGGAAACCAATGCGGAGAAAAATACCGAAAATATTACTGATACTGCGCCACAGTTTACTACAACTGATGGTGAACAGCCAGAAGTAGGTCAACCAGTTGAAGAGGTTGGCGTAGGAGACGACGCTGAGAAAACAGAGTCAAATCAATTGCAACAAAGTCCTAGTGCACTCACATCAGAAAGTAGTGTGGACAGAGAAGACACGGATATCGCGACTCCCACTGACTTTTCCGCTGCTGAAGAAAAAGAAGAGTTGAATTTAGACGAGTTGAAAAAATTTGCATCAAATTTTGAAGAAGAATCTCAGGAATTTGGGGATCAACAAGAGAATAATAACGGAATGGAGGCTGTGAGTAGTACTGTGGTGGAAGAAGCAGGTGTTGTTGAGCCAGAGATTATTAAAACAGTGGCTCCTGTAAGGAATCAACAACCTTCCCAAGAAGAATCTACTACTTCTGGGGAAACAGCTAGTTCTGGAGATGCTGGAGTTCTTCAGGTAGAAATTAAATCGAGTGAGCCTCCAAGTCCGGCTCCTGCTGCTGAGGGAGATGCTAGTAGTAAACCAGCATCTCCAGAGGCTACTGCAACGGCGGAGGTAGCCGAAACTGTTGCTTCTCCAACACCATCAACTGAGCAGAAATCGGAGGAAAGTGCGACTACACCAGAAGTGGCTTCCCCAACTCCAGTTGAGGAGGCAAAGCCTGCTGGGGCAGAAACACCAATAACTAGTCCCGCCCCAGCGGGTACCCCAGAATCTGTAGCATCTCCTCCTCCAGAGGTTGCATCTCCACAACCAGAAGCTGTGGCTAGTCCTACAGCCGATGAGGCAAAGTCTCCAGAACCTCCTGTTCCAATACTCCGACCAGGTAGTGGAGAAAGTCAATCTGCTGAGCAAGTTGCTTCACCAACACCAGCAGAAGAAAAACCTGCTGAAACTGTGGCTTCACCACCCCCGGTGGAAAGTCCTGCGCCAACGGAAAGCCCCAAAAGTCCAGAACCAGCAGCGTCACCCGAAAGCGCAAAGAGTCCCGAACCAGTGTCTGCTGAAAGCCCAAAGAGCCCCGAACCAGTTTCACCCGAAGCTGCAAAAAGCCCAGAACCAGCTTCACCCGAAGCTGCCAAAAGCCCAGAACCAGCAGCGTCACCTGAAAGCGCAAAGAGCCCCGAACCAGCTTCTGCTGAAAGCCCAAAAAGCCCCGAACCAGCTTCACCAGAAAGCGCAAAGAGCCCTGAACCAACTCCAGCCGAATCTGCAAAAAGTCCAGAACCAGCTTCACCCGAAGCTGCCAAAAGCCCTGAACCATCTACACCCGAATCTGTAAAAAGCCCAGAACCAGCAGTCTCCTCGCCAGCTCCAATCGACTCCCCTCAAGAACCTCAATCCCCCTCAGCATCAGAACCAGAACTACAGAAGACTGAAGCAGCATCTCCAATCACATCACCACCACCTTCTGCTGCCGCCACCCCAGCTCCCGAACAAATAACTCCATCTCCCCCTCCCGTTTCAGAGTCTCCCACAACCACCACCCAAGAAACTGCGATCCCAGTCAACAGTTCCCCAACATCCCCTGAACCCTCTAGCACTACTACTACTAACCAACCAGAAAAGAGTGATACTGAGACTACTACTAATCAAACGCCAACATCAGCAGCGGCTGGTGCTGAACAACCTGGTAATAATGTTGACGCTAACAACTCACCCTCCTCTCCTCCTGCCGCTGAGCCTGTAGTAGTGTCCAGTAATGCTAGCGTGTCCCCCGATGTGCCTGTTGTTGAAAGCGCAGCTGAAACTATTACCACTCTTTAATCCTTCTTTAAACATTTAAAAAAAATTACATAAAAAACATATTCTACATATAATAACCATAAGATTTACTCTTTCAAAAGTAAATTATTATTCTCTCATAATAATAATAATTTCATTTCAATTTCTTAGTGCAGAGCTAAAAGTCACAAAATTACTTTTACTTTCCTTTTGATCAAAATACTTAAATATATATCATCATCTCTATATACTTTTCCTCTCTTCGCAAACATAAAAATGGAGTCATGTAATAATTCTATATAATGTTGACTGTAATGTACTGTTGTTGTTTTAATGTTGTTGTTGTTAATGTCTTCTGCTACTAATCATTCTTCACGTGCAGCTAATAAATGTGCAATAATAAAAAAAACGAAAGAAAAAAAAAACTAAATGTATTTTCACAGTTTCACTAATCCTATCCAATTACATAATCTACATGCATAGAAAGTAAGCAAGAAGGAGAGAAGAAGGCCATTGGCACTGTTGTTGAAGAAGAGAAGAGAAAAGAAAGTATTGAGCCTGTGACGAAGCAAGAGAAGCCTCCTGTAGTTAAGAGAAGGTTAGGTTGGGATAAACAACAAGCACCAAGACCACCAGCAACTACTCCTACTTTTGATGCTCCTGTCAAGAAGGAAGAAGACGCTGTGAAAGAAGAAGGCGACTCTAGTTCTCTAGCTGCTCAAGTGGAGATCGCATCATCAACATCCATCTCTCCAACTGAATCATCTCTCCATCTCCCTAGTCCAACTGATTCACCAGTTTTACGTCGTAGCAAGCCGGGTTCTGGCAGAAATCGAAGTCGTGCTGCAACTAATAAGTATCGCTCTGGGTTGGTAATTGAGCAAGGGTAAGAAGAAGCCTTTCTCTTTTAGGAAATATGACGCTTGAATTAATTAATGCATTTTGTATTAATTGTTGGGTTGGGTCGGGGCTTGATGAACATTGTTGTTTTAGAATTTCAATGGACGAAATGGAGAAAGAGATTGAGAATGAAATGATGAACAGCGCTGCCACCAAGATTCAAGCAGGATTCAGAGGCTTTCAAACTCGTAAATCGATTACTGGGGTAAGTAAGAAGGGGAAGGGTACTGCTGCTGCTCTGGTAGCAGCAAAACCTTGTGATCCTCAGGATCAAAGTGCTGCTATTATTCCTGCTGCACCAGTTAGTACTGTTGCTGAAGCTGAAAATAAAGAGGCTGCTGCAACTGCACGACTTTCTCCGGTCGAGTTTTTTAGCAAGGACGCTGAGTCTATTGCTTTGAATGCTGCTATCATTGCTGCTGCTGCTTCCAGGGGTGGTAAGCCACCCTTGAGCTGCCTACGCTCTCGCTCTTATCCAGGTTCTCATGGTGGTTCTCATGAGGATGAACACCCCATTTTGGAATTTGACGAAAGTGATGAGGATCTTTTGTTTCATCCAGAGCCAGAAATTGATTTAGAGTTGGATCCAGACTATATTAACAGGGCTGCAACTAAAATCCAGGCCAACTTTCGGGGATATAGGGTCAGAAAATCTTTCAAGCGTCCAGCTGGTAACACTCTTATTTGGTTATTGAAAAATGAATACGTCCCCAATTCAGACCAATCTAACGTATCGTACAATTTAATTGGTTGAAGGAAAAGAACATAATGGCGACAAAAGTTTGCTAAAAAGTCAAAAACTTGCTGAAGCCGACAAAGCTGCAGAGGAACGGGCCAAAGTGATGGAAACTCATGAAAGGTTACAACAGCGTGATGAAGATGAACTATGCTATGAAGACTTTGATGCTCCAGCTGGTAATTGACATAAACTAGAATCGCTTTTGAATTAAGTTGTCAAAGTGTAATAAAATAATTAAATTATTATTTTTTCTTTGTGTACTTCTTCATTATTTTTCAGAGCCAGAGAAAGCTGCTGCAAAAATTCAAGCAAGTTTTCGGAGTTACAAAGAGCGTCAACGATTTCATCGAAAGAAAAAGGCTGCCATCACAATCCAAGCAAGCATACGGGGTTTCTTGACAAGAAAACGACTTGCCAATATGCGCAGGTAAAATATAATATACTAATAACCTTTTTGGCACGAACAATCATAAATGTTTCAAAAGTACAAAAAAGTCCACTCATTCATTTCAATTTTGATGTGTCTAGACGTTCGTTCCAGCGCAGGCGTTCATCTGCCAAAGCATTTCACAAAGAGCTGGAAGAAATAAAAAAGGTGAATGAAGCAGCTACCAAAATCCAAGCAGTTTTTCGTGGGTAAGCCTAAAGCAATTTTTCCAACAGACATAAATTTTTTTTTACATTTCCATTCGTTGTTTAACAAACCAGCAGCTCTAAAACTAAAACGTAAAATATTTTATTTTTATTTTTAACTAACATTGATTTCAAGTGAAAAATTAAAATGATCACCAGCTGCCACTCAAAATCTAGCGCTGACGTACGTCCTTTCATTTTTTATTTTGCAGATGTGATATTAACGATGATGATTACGTGACAAAAAAAGTCTATTTTTCTTCCTCCATCCCCCATAAACTTACCACCTACTGACAAATTCCAATAATAATATATAGAGTTTTTGCAATTGCTTCCTTACAGCTTATATATTTTTTGGCAAATGAGCTTTCGCTGTTTCAGCCCATTTTAATATCCATTACGCATATTCTCTCATCGTCATGAACATCACATCAGAATAAGTCACTTGTTTTCTTTCTCAACTTAAAGTATTGAGTATATCAAGTAAATGTCATGATGCCATATGCTCAGTTTTTCACTTCCTCTCACGTCTTTGTCGCCTTGAATTTTTCAATGCCATTCCATTTTATTTTCAAGAGAGAAAATTCTGTCTGATGTGATATGATATGATTGTAAGTAAAATGCATTTTCACAATATACAAAAAAAGTGAACAGGCGAAAATGCAGTTATATTAGCTTGCTTGCTTTTCTAATGCCATATGCTTGCTACATGCATGCACAAACTTATCTATCATGATTTCAAATTGTGACCTTTATGGTTTCACTGCAATAAACTTGACTCTCAATCTCTGTCTTCTTGTCTTGTTTCTTTCTCTTCAACAAAACAGCTACAAAGTTCGCTCGAAGATGCCGAGGAGCAGTATGATAAATGAGCAGGAGCAATTCATAGACGAATAGGAAACACACTCAAAACTAAACAAAATCGTGAATATGTACTTTAGTTTTCGGGGAGATTTGCCAAGAAAATACTTGAGAGACCTTCAGTCATTATTTTCACATCTTGTATGATACAAACAACACGATACGATGCAATACGGTGCAGAGAGACGATCATCACGACGGAGAATTTTGCTCGAGAGTCTTCTATACTTTTTTTCTTCTTCTTTTCAAAATATCGTCATTCGTCAGTGTAATATAAAAAAAACGTTGTTTTATGCCATAATATCATCATCTCTTCTTCTTCATATTATACAATATACATAATTTGAATGCGTTGTGTTATGTTATGTTATAGCTTTATGAAAAATGTTTCTAATAGCTTTAGTCAAACTCGGTTACACAATAATATATACATTCATGAAGATCATGGTTGGAAAATATTGGAAATTGGAAAGGTAACAAAAAAAATTAAAGCGGTGCTGTGTTTACATTGTAATGTAAATGTAATGTAAAGTAATAAAAACTAATATTTCCTTTTCAATTACAATGCATCATCATCAGCGTCTGGGGATGTTGGTGCTATGCTATGATATGATGTACGAGTATGCCTCGTATTTATGTTACAGTTAGAGCATAAGTTATTAAAAAAATGTATGTATTAAAGCTAAGAAAAGACTAAAAACTTGATGAAAGTAAAGAAATTATTCTAATATATCACTCAAGAGCTGTCAAGCCCATGTTTTTCGCTGGTAATGATCATCACACTTAAATTGAATTTATGAAAGGCTTTCTCTGGAGCAGACATTCATCATAATACAGAGTCATTTATGCTCATATGAAATTATGGTGCCAGAAGGCAGCCAAGAAATCATAACCGTTTCAAATTATATCTCTTTGCGTGTTGATGAATGATGAAAGGAATGAATACTATGTAATGTATGAGTTTATTACTAAAACTAAAAGCCATGTGGAAACGATAGCAAAAAAAACTTTGGAAAATGTGGCGGAAATTGGGCTGTGATAAAATAATTCATAAATGGGATGTAGGGATATAATTAATGCGTTTTTGAAATCCCTGGAGTTCTTGCTGGCGTTGGCTCACTAACTTGAAATTAGTCATATCGCCAAGAATTTGAAATGCATGTCAAATTTCACCCAGTGATGATTTTCGACTTGATTTTTATTGGCATTGGAAATAGTATATTTTGTAGTGTCACTAACAATAATGACTCAACTCAAACTCAAGGTTTAGTTACGGAAAAGATAAACTGCAGAGATTATCAACATAGCAATGCTGATAGTTGGGTGATGCTGGGGTTGCTGTGGGGGTGCTCCTCCTGTTCCACCGGATTGACGAGCTAGTTCTTCCATCAACAACTCCTCTTTGTCTGGGTCCATGGTAAAAATCTAATGAATACAAGAGCAATGCAGATGTGACTATATGATTACATAACATTAGACACGACTTGTTTATGCTTGAGGTTTTGGTATTTCAAACATACGTCGTCATTCCACAAAATGGGAACGATCATGGACTTGAACTTTTTGAAGTAATCAATTCCTTCAATGGGCTTTATCCATATGTTCCATTGATATCGCTTGTGAAATGCTATCACTGCACCGGTGACCTTGAATTGGTTCAAAAGTTGTTGGTTGTAAACTTTATTTTTGCAATGAGTCATCATCATGTGTGAGATTAAATAATACTTAGATATGTAAAGCTTATTATTATTACCTGCTCAACTGTCACATAGGTTTCATGAAGTTTGGGATCAGGTTTGAGTCCCACCACCCCCTGTTGATATTCAGAACTTGCGTGAAGAAAGTGGGCATACGACATGACAAATGGCGCACCTAAAAAGTATTAAAATATTATCGTTTCCGTTTGCATATGAACCAAAGCATCGTATGAATCTTTTTCAAAAAGTTTTGACAGGTGTATCGTACCAAATCGGCAGGAAGAAACGTCCAAAACACCTTCTTTAAGACACACGTCAGTGGAGCTATTTTTGGAGCAGTAGCAATAATTATCAGGGCTTGTAGATGGATCTGCCAAGACGCCCTTGCCCACGTTGTATTTTGATCCCATCACATTCTTATATTGAACATCTTCCCCGTATTCAAAATCAATGGATCGACATAAATCAACTTCAAACATGTAGAGCTCATCGGATGACTTCATATGAGGTGGAAAAACGCTGCCATCACTGCCTAGGAGAGTGTTGCAGGGCTCACCACTCCAGTAGGTTAGGCTTGGGAGCTCGTTGTAGGTCAGGATTTTCCCAACAGTTTTCTCAGACTTTAAACCAGAATCTACAGTGAATGATCCTTCATGAGCTCCATTTTTCTGTAAAACATCAAAACAACATCATTTTAGTTTTAGGGTTGTGTCTGCATGATAATGAAGCTATTTACAAGTGTAGGATATTTACCAGCTTTAATACTCCATAAAGTCCATCACGAAATTCATCAGTTAGCCAAGTAGAAGGCCCCATCAAATTAAGGTATTTTTGATATTTTGATACATCCATTCCATTGAAGAGAAGATCTTGTACTTTAACATTCTTTTTTACTAAAGTCTCACCCGATGCAACTAGTCCAGCGATGACTTGATTGATATTTGTTGTGCTAAAGCCATATTTAGCTGCCAATGTTGAAAAAATCTTAAAATATTACAATCATGCTATGAGTTAGATCCGAAAGACGTGGATAAATATTATTTCAAGCTGGAGATGGTGAAGAAGCATTAATGATTAAAATGCCCATACAATTAAACAATAAAAATATATAGCAGAGGACATACCACAAATGGGGCATTGATTACGTTGACCCTATCATTATCCGACCCTTTAGAGCCACTCGGATCAAAAGTGTATGTAAAGTTTCTCTCAAAATTAACACTCAAGTCCAAATTCATAGATACATCGAATTTGTAACGGTACTCCCTAAAAATTATAAAAGTCACGTTTTATATTATCGCATTTTATAGATTGAGCAGCATTAGTAATGTCACATTACTATCAATTTTACTTGTAATAGTATGGTCCAACTTGTTGCAAAGATGGCTTTCCTCCACGTTCCACTTCATCTGGATTTGTGATGTTGAAAACATAGAGTTGATAAGCATGAGTACCTGGAACAACATCCCAAACCTCCCATCTCCACCTGCTGCTTAACTTCTTTTGCACCACGTCCTTTTTGAACCAAAATTAAAGGAATTAATAGATTTATTTTATGCAGAACACAAGTGAAAAGTTAAAACGATTTAGTGTTAAATAATTATGTTTTTATTTTAAAAATTTGGATTACACTGGTGACAAGATCGTTTAAGAAGTTTATAGGGAATCCATTGTTAGTTTCATAAGTTTTTGATCCCACTGACGAAGCAAATTCTATTAAATTTATTCCTAAAAGAAATCCCAACAATGTTGAAGCCAAATGAACTTTCATTTTTCGATGAGAATTCGTAAAAAAAACTAATAGAGAAAATAATAAGCTTGGTTTGGTGAACCAGCTAAACCAAGTACTAAACTAGGCGTTGGTTTGTGTTGAAATATGTTGAAAAATATGAAAGTAGCATAGTCCTAAAAATAACTAAATTCTTATGAGGAATGGCATAATTAACCTGTTTTTCTTTTGTACATTTGGTGATGATGGGATTAGGATGAGCAAATGTGAAATCGTTAGATGAACAAATTGTAATATAATTTCAAGGTCTCATTGAAATGAGAGAAGAATAGGGAGTAGTAGTAACGCACTTTATACTCCTTCATCTTCAGAAACTGTCGTGTCTTAATCTCATCATCCAGTTCTCGCATGTAACTTACTTAAATTGCATTTCCATAGGATGTCTTTTGTTCGTAATAGACCATCTAAGTGATAATTACTTTGTTTAGACCTTGAACGCGCTTGCTTTTGACTCTACTCATGCCTTTGTTGCTAGAATAGAGGATTGTTTTCCTACGTTTTGGGTAGTTGTAGAGTCCATTGTACAGTGTACAATGGAACAAATTACAAACCAGGAGTCAGAATATCATAGCGATTTTCAGTTCTAGAATATTCAACACGTTAAGGCATAATACATGCAAATATCGTATATATTTATGTTAGTACAGGCCAATAAAATTTTGCAAAGTCTTTGGGAGCAATGGATTTTTATATGTATAAATAAGTAAAACTATTATTAGAAAAGAATTGGAATATAACTTCAATTGTTTATGCAGCAAATATGCATACTTAATTGAATGAATATAAACTAGTGAAACAACATGAAAAATGCATACGAAAACAAATACAGATATGCATATACTCGTAAGGATGAAGTTAGATACCAAATGCAAAGTCTAATCTTTCAATTTAATGTTGCATGTTCCCAGGATTTAGATTTTTCGATAAGAATTTTATTTTAATAACGCAAAGGTGGGAACTTGAAACTCCATCAATACCTATAACACCTTGTCTTCACAAGAAATAAAAACGATTTCGCAACATTTCCACAAAAGATGAGATTAATTGATACAAGAACATGACATTTAAGGAAATTGCATAAGATGTTTTGTTCGGATAAAGAACGTCTCTGAGATTTTCAAGTTTCAAGTACATTCTATGACCTGTTTGTAATTTTTAAGAATAATGCAGAATTCATGTACCCGAATTCATTTCCATCTGCCAATAAGGTCAAATTGCAACAAGGAACACAATCGGGTATCCCATTTTCACTGTATTGTGTAATAACATCATCGCCAATTATTTCACTGGAGGAAATAGTTCAGAAAAATTGATTATCGGCCTCACCATCTGTGAAACAAGCGTTATCTAATTATATAACACATAAAAAAAACATGCACCTGCATTGGAAATTAAAATACTTTCCATGCACCTCACCTGCATCATTCTCGGCATCAATCAACATTGTAATTGACCTTTGTCTCATATAAATACAAAATGTGCATTGTGCATGCATGCATACCAATACCAATATTAAGTCAACATGATAATGTTGTACTTTTGAGAAAACTAACACTCCACTCCAGTGCAGCAAAAATGTTCTTTCTGGACAACGAAACGAAGCGTTTTTTGCAAGCGTGAGAACTACTAATACATACATATAGTTGTAATTTGTACCCACTAAAGTTGGATTTTGTCTCTAGTCAAAAGATATGAGCATGTGAAAAATGTAAAACAGGGAACAAGACCAACAAGGCCGACTCTGAGAAGAACAGGTCTTTTCATTGATAACTTAAAATTATCAACAAAGATTAGTTGATGAAAAGTAGGGCTGGAACATACACGTGCAAACATCAATCGCATTGGTTCATCGACAATGGTCTCACTCATTTTGTAATCTTATCAAATACTCTTATCAGACGAGTATGTATATGTAAGTGGTATCGTATACCGCTAACCACACCACATAGCCTCCAAATGACCATGCGGCTGCACATCATAAACCTGATCATTACGTTGCATCCATTTGCTCATTGTCAATCTGACTCATCGTCATCATCAACTTCAACTCTTTCATTTTCTTGAGCTGTTCTTAATTTCCCTTATATATATTTCCATTAATTCTTAAACTTCAAAATGTCAGGAGATGGAAAAGAAAACGTTCAAGTTGCTAAATACTATTTACAAGGAATTTTACATGGATTTGTCAATGCCACTTTCAAGAATAAAAAGTTTCTCCCGTTCTTAGTTGCCGGTGTCTCGTATCAGTTTTACAAACTGGATGATGCCTCTTCTTCATCTTGGTTAGTCGACGGAGTTTTATCATTACCTTTCTTGGTAAAGTCATTGGCGTCCGCTGTAACCTTGGGCTTGAGTGCCCTAGCTCTTCTTAACTATGAGACATTGTATTACAACCTGAGAGCCCTGCCCAGAGATTTGAGGTAAGTACAAATATGATTGAAGGTTAAGGACCAAACAAAATATTATCATGTAAACATGTTACATTATTCAATTTTAGGGGAATAAGCAGATTTGCAAGGGTTCTTCGTTCCATAAGATGGGCAGGAAGAAATGACTTCACCGTGGCCAAATACTTGGACAAGAATGCAGAAAAGTTCCCCGATAAAGTTTGCTTTTACTTTGAAGATGAAAAGTGGACATTTGGGCAGGTTAAGGAATTCAGCAATCGCATTGGAAATCACTTTGCTAGTTTGGGATTTAAAAAAGGAGATACGGTTGCTCTTTTTATGGAGAATAGACCAGAATATATTTGTATTTGGCTTGGATTGAACAAAGTAAGAAATGATAATATTGAAGATAAATAATTATTATAATTAATAAATTCTTTGGCTATTTAATACATAATACTTTCATTCAAATTTGAATTAGGTAGGAGCCACTGCTGCTCTGATTAACTACAACCTTCGCTTGCAATCTCTGCTACATTGTATTGAAACAGTGAAACCAAAGGCTGTAATATACGGATTCGAGTTGACTTCCGGTAATAAAAGAGTTCTCAGTTTTGTTTGTAATTGCTGCTAATGTATCAAGACAAGGCTAAGATGACATTGTTAAATGATTTTTCCGTGTAAATTAGCAATTCAAGAAATAACTGAGGTGGAAAACCTTTTGTCCACAATTCCACTCTTTTGTTCCGGTCATGGAAGCAATGGATTACCAAAAGGGGTGCGAGATTTTGACAAGGAAGTTACATCAGCTTCCCCCTCAACACCACCACAATTGCATGATATGAAACTACATGACAGCCTTTACTACATTTACACCAGTGGGACAACTGGTATGCCAAAAGCTGCTGTAATTAAACAATACAGGTAATAATTTTTATTCCTTTAAATGCTGTCATGTAGGATATTTGGATAATACCTAAAAGTTTTAATGTTTTAGGTTTATGATGGCCGCAAACGGAATACATTTCATGAATTGTGTCGCAGAAGATGATATTGTGTATGATTCATTGCCTTTATACCACATGACTGGAGGAATGATTGGCGTAGGCCAAGCTCTACTTTTTGGAAGTTCCCTGGTTATTCGGAAAAAGTTTTCAGCTTCACAATTCTGGAAGGATTGTATTAAGTACAATGTTACGGTAAGATTGAAAATGCACACTGAAAATGAAATTGCTTATTCCCATGTTGTTGAATATCATTAAACGATAATTGTATTCCGTAGGTGGCACAATATCTTGGAGAAACTTGCAGATATTTACTAGCTCAACCACCCTCTCCGGAGGATACAGCTCATAAAGTTCGTTTGATGAGTGGTAATGGACTGAGACAAGAGATATGGCCAGAGTTTCAAAAACGCTTTAATATTCCTGAAATAGGAGAGGTAATGTAATAATAATAATTATGTATGTACTATAATATAATTAATATAGTAATGAGAAATAAAATTCAAAATTAGGTCTACGGTTCGAGTGAGGGCAACACTAATTTGGGTATTTGACGCTATTAACTTTTATACTTTAAAAGAATTAATTGTAAGTACTAGTAGGTAAAATACGAATATCTGTGGATTATATACAGCAAATACTGACAGTAAAACAGGCGCAGTTGGGTTTGTTCCAAGATTTGTCTACTCTGTTCTACCAACAGCTTTAATTAAAGTTGATGAGTATACTGGAGAGCCAATTAGGGATCCTAAAACTGGTCTCTGTATTAGGTGCAAGCCAAATGAGCCTGGCGAATTAATGGCCAAAATTGTTAAGCGACATCCCATCCGAGACTTTCAAGGGTACATTATTTTTTTTACTTTTGATGATAAAGTTGAAGATATTTGACATGAAGTTGACATTCAGAATTGATGAGAATATTTATAATTACTTTGAAATAATGCTAACAGATATACTGATGATGATCAATCCACAAGCAAGAAAATTATTCGAGATTGTTTTGCAAAAGGAGATTCTGTATTCAGATCAGGTTGAAAAAATGCATATATATTTTACAGCTATTTAACTCAAGGGAAGCATTTTTTTAATGAAATTATCTTACTTTTAACTGTGAAACAATAGGTGACATTTTGGTCATGGATAATCTTTGCTACTTCTACTTTAAGGACAGAACCGGGGATACTTATCGTTGGAAGGGAGAAAATGTTTCCACAGCTGAAGTAAGTGAAATAAATTTCGTCCAAATTGCTTAATTAATAAAAACCATTTAGTTTTTTTTATTCCAAACATTTTCATAATACTTTCCAGGTTGAATCTACCATCAGCTCATTTACATCTTACAAAGATGCTGTTGTTTACGGAGTGAAAGTACCAAACACGGAAGGACGTGCTGGAATGTTAGCAATCGTTGATCCCACAAATTCGGTCGACCTGGATATTTTAGCGGCAGGTATCTTTAAAGCTCTGCCACCTTATGCAAGACCGATATTTCTCAGAATACTTGATGAAGTTGATATGACAGGTAGTAATATTTACAGTCTCGTCATCTTTTATCTTTTGAAAAAATCTGTGTATTCACATTTTAATACTTTTTCATTAATTGCAATGATTATCTTACAGGAACTTACAAATTGAAAAAGTTTCGACTCCAAAACGAAGGGTATGAAGTCACTAAAATCAAGGACAAAATGTATTTTTTCCAATCTGGAAAGTTTAGATCATTGGATGAAACACTGATGAAACAAATCAACTCTGGTGAAATTCGTTTGTAGTGTATAGATTCCCAAAAAAGAATTAAGATCCATAAATCAATCTAACTCCTAACCCTAAAATATTCTGCTTCATGTGGTAGTTTATGTAAAAGCACTACTATCTGTAAAATAATTTTTCATCTGAATGAATAAAGAAAACTACTCTAATGTTTTAATTAGTAAGTACGTCCACGTTGCAGTTTTGTGTTACTTTTATCCATTTTTTAAGCCAAATCTTTAAACAGATTTGAACACTGTTATTATATCCTGCTAAAAACTTTATTACACAATGGTGAGTACAGGTTGTATAGTTGCATACCCTGCGTAGAAAATGTTCATAGTGTATGTTAGGGCTAGACTAGAAGCGTTTCGTTCTCCAGCAGAAACAGAAATAGACAAAGTGAGTATGATCTCTCTCATATTGCTCCTGCTTGAATGTGCGCGTTCTTGTCCTCCGTTTGTTATTTGGTTTGGGTGCTTAGCCGTCAAAGCATTATATTGCTAAAACAATATTTAGTTGATAATTTGTTTACGACCTAGGTTGAAGCTCACATAAACTAGACAACTTTTGCGTCTTTCTAAACCACAGTTAACTCTAATCAGGTAAGAGGATTTTCTGTCACTTGTAGTTCATAATTCAGTTGTCAGTTTTGTTATATGTTGGTATCGTTTTTGTGAAAATGCATTTGCTTGTCAGCAGCATTTACATTTTTCAATAATACGCGTGTTCTTGCTAAATGAAGTTATTTAGTTGTCAATTATTGTTTTTTAGTCACCGCTAATTAACTATAATAAATTTTGTTTGAAATATTATAGGTAACACGACATCATCAGTCAGTGTGTTAACAAGTCAAAATGAATCGCAAGGAGAAGTTACAGGAATATCTGGAGTCTATCAAGGGTCGGCCAGTAGTTGTCAAATTAAACAATGGAGTTGATTACAGAGGTAACTAAACCGTGTAATTTTTAAATGTAAATAATATGGTTTAATTTAAATTCGTTGGTTTAACCATTAACCGAACCAGCTAAAACATATTTTGATCAGATTCTTTTTATCCTGTTGTATTATTTTAGGTGTATTGGTCTGTTTGGATGGGTACATGAACATCGCTCTGGAGCAGACAGAGGAGTACTTCAACGGACAACTGAAGAATAAGTATGGCGATACATTTATTCGAGGCAATAATGTGTTATATATCAGCACGCAGAAGAGACGGGGAGGTTAACAAGCTATTTTTTGAAATTCATATTTTTAAAATGAAGAAAATAGTGTGTTTCCAGTCCTTCTGGATTGTTTATCAATTAATTCTTTTGGAATCGAACGTTTGACATTTTTCACTTGATAAGTCATAAGGTTGAGAAGATATGGTGGAATTATTTGTATGATTTAATTAGTAGTACTTTCAACTTTCTTGAAAATCTTTGGTTCATAGCGAACTACTCATATTGCTGTTGAATATATCTAAAAATAATGAGAGAATAAATTATTTTCGTGTACACATTAGCTATCCATTCGAATGCATAATTTATTATATTATTGACTCATCTTAAATAATCCAGATTCGATTGACTTCTCATGCATGCGTAAAAGAATTTACACATAAAATATACGTATGTATTCAAATTCAACTTTATTTTCAATCAATAAGAAGTTAATTTATAAAATAGTTGTTAGTGAAAGAAGGGAAATTAAATTAACAATGTAAATCCTAAATTGCGTCAAATAAATTTAATTAAAATATCTGCATACATCAACTTTGAATTATTAATCTTGACTTAATACCAGTAGGTTGCACTTAAACGAACACGGCATTTCATTGGTTAGTTTTTAGCATCAATAACTTAATATAGTAATACACATAGGTAAAATTATTGCACAAAGTATGCAATATACACAGCGAACAATTTCTAACTTAAATTTTTCATCTAAACAAACTAATAACTACAGTAAGTACTTAATTGCACCCCTAAACTTGACGATTTCCTAAGGTATATAAATGCTACCCTGGACTTGAGAAGTAAGATTTCACCGGAACGCCTTCATCCATATATTACGCACTCAAAGAAAAAGGTCTGCTTACAGTCAACTGTAAAAAGACCTTTTTCTATGTTATGCATTTATGCTAATCTTTTGCTTTTATAATTACACAGTTTCAAAAACTTATCCTATACATGAAAGGACAATTTTGTTCAAAGAAGTCAACGATTTTCTAAAATAGGTTAAGTTATTTCGGCCATACATATTTGCATTTGCATACATAATAATAGTGTAACTTGAGTAAATACTAGTATAATTCATAATTCATAATTATACATCTGAAAATTACAGCTGCAATTATTTTGAAGCTTGTGATTGCTCTGCTGATAGCGCTTCATTATTCTGCTTCTCTGTGATGGATGATCCTAAGGCATAAATCTGTTCAATGACCTCTGAAGACAATCTTCGCTGACAGCAGTTTGTAGTGGTCCATTTTTCCACGCCACATAAGCAGTCCCAAACGCTAAAGTCATCTCGTAGGTGACCACCAGCTTTTCTAAGTTTTTCTCGGAATACTGTTTGGAATTTGTGTTCATTGTCCAACTTGATTGTGGTCACGTTCAGCTTTCTCAGCCAGTAGGTCATTTGCTCATGGCTGAGTACCTTTCCAACTGGACGTAAACCAAGCAGTAGGGATTCGATGTAGAAGATGTGCTCCACTTGTTTAGCCAACTGCCCCACTTTTGCTCTTTCTCGAAGTTCCTATAGAAATACAAACAAATTAATAATAAATTGAGAACGAGTAGGTAGAATCAAAGAGATGGAGGAAGATACATGTGTCTCAAAGAAATTCGTTCGTAGTATTCAAACGTACCATGACTTTATCTAGTGCAAAACCAGTTAGCAAATTGTAGAATCCAACAGGAACAGAAATGAGGAATGCCAGAAAGAAGACAAGATGGACAACCCGATAGGTTAACTCTGCTCCCTTTGCTAATGGATTTCCAGTTGCATTTCTAGCCGCTTCTGCATCTTCCTCTTCGTGGTTGAACGTATCCTCAAAATCAATTTCTCCCGTCATCATCACAAGTATTTTGACAATAGGCTTTGGGAAAATACTGTTCAGTGAAGAGTGCTACAATAGCGGCATAAAAAAGCAAGAAAACATATATCTCTTTAAATGCAAACAAATGGTGCCATTTTAAGCAAAGTGGAATGCATATTCATACATATTCTGTAAGGCTATACAAATAATTAAACTGCAAGAATTAACGACACAATAGCTATCATTTTCATCATTTCATAACATAAAATAACACCAATGTGCATAAACGTACCTCTTCAAAAATGATCATGAAAGCAAGAGTGAATCCAATGATGAGTGGAGAGCAACACAAGAGCACTTGGGAGATCTGAATGAGAACTTGCTTCAAGACTTCAATAACGAGTCCGATTTTGCTTTGCAACTTTCCAATTTCTCTCATGCTAAGTACATAAGCCAAAAGTACGCCAGCCTTTGGGGAATAAAAAATTTACATAAACAAATTAAGTAGTCTCATACATACAAGCTTAATATTAAGTCAAACTTAATTATGGCAATTATGTCAAATAATTAAGTCATTTTTGACTAACCGCTGTCGTGTACTTTTGCCATTTCTCAGGTTCTGTCGTGGCAAAGACGGGCGCAACCGCAATGAGTGCCAAGACATTTTGAATGATTTGAACAGAGTTGGTAACACTTCTAAAGTATCGTAGTCCAAGGCCATATATTTCAAAACTCTCGTTGAGAATTGAAGCAAGTACATAAATGGACATCAGTGTGGCAGCAATAACTCCAACTACCGCACTGCTACTGGTATGACCACTTCTGTACGTCGATAAAACGAGGATTGTGTAGGACAGAAGCCATATAAACTGCAAAAATTACAATGGGGATTATCAGTGGCAAATAAGGACTGTTGAGTTATTACTCTGATTTTTCATTTCGATTTTTATGATCATCATCATCATCATCATATTGTTGGAGGAGGAAGGAAAAAGAGATTTGGGCTTTTGTAAACTAACTACTATGCTCAATTCTTAAGTACCTGCCAAACTATCCAGAATGTAATGATGGGACTGAGCCGTCTCCACTTTTTTATTACAAAAAGCTGAACGAGTGGGTGCAACAGGATTTCCTTTTGAGTCTCATATTTCCATGAGAGAGATTCAAACAAATACTTGGTCTCTTGCTGCCGGCATAGATTCACGGGATCTACGTAGCCCGTTATGGATCTGTAATCCATTTAATTTCATCATAAAAAGAAGCAATGAAACAAAAGTCTTCATTCCATAATAGTCGAAATTGTTTCTAAAGAAGATGAGTATCTTAATAGACGAGAAAATCACATTATATTATCGAATTGTTTTTCTACTTGCGTTCAACAAATTAAGAAATGAGATGAGAAAAGAGAAGATGAGATTGAAAGAAGAAGAATGAAAAAAAAGGAGCACAAACCCGTAATCTACAAGAAGAGCATCTTCCATTTCGTTATCCATCAGTGCTCGCTTGTCCTCACAGAATGAACGATCCATCAACGCTTTGACGGCCAATGGGCAGTTCTCATACAGCATCGTAATGTACTTTTCGCTTAACCTGTAATTATTATGGTGAAGGGTTTAATGAGTTTTGTTTTACTTCAGTTCACATATCTACTAGCTATCATTATTACATTTCCGTCATTTTTAGAAACATAATAACTATTTAGCTCCAGTAACTACATGCGCTAAATAATATTTGATGCAAGGGTTATTGAATGATGTACAGAGAGTGTCAGAGAGATATCAGTTTTTGCAATAATTTAAAAAATCATAAGAGGAAGCTCAGAATTGAAATTTTTCGTTACATGAAACCTGAAATAACTTTCAGTAAAACTAAAACTGTTTACTTTGGTGTTGAAAATGTTTTTCTCATTAGCCATATTAATAATTACTGCAAACAGATATGCATAAAAAAGGTTAACAAAATTCGTATAATTCATCCCTGGTCCAGAGGCATTTCTAAGTAATGCATTTTTTGTACTTCTGATATGCAAAATGCACAAAAAATGCATTCTTCCTGGGATTTACAAGCGAGCATTTCTCTAAATATATGTATGGGAAACTTCACCCTACCCTACTAAACTGCTTGTCTGCTGCTTTGCAAGTTTACCAGAAACCTCACTAGCATATTGTTATATTCATGTGCTGCTGCTGACAGTCCAAAAAACTGTGGTCTCACTGAAACGATGCACAACCCTTTCTTTCTTTTCGTACAAGCAACTGGCACTCATACAAACCAACACATCTCTCATACTGTTGCTGCTGCCTTTGCTTTAGGTTTTCTCACACTCCGTGTTTTCGCCTGATTATTGGGGTACAATGAAAATCTACTGGTGGTGAGAAGTTGAGAAGACCACATTTTTAATTAATCATCGTGTGGTGGTGGCTGACAGAAAGTGATCAAAACCATAAAGTTCCGTACCAGTGCTGTGGTTCAGTTGCGGCTGTGAGATACTGTTCCATAGTTCTCACAGGACAATTCAAACAAGCGAGCATGAACGGAGTGTCACCAACTTCGTCCTCATTCTTGAAAAGGTAGTTGATAGAATCACGTGTCTCCTTGAACTTTCGTGTTATCAGCACCTCCACACATTGATATCCTTTGGGATAACAACCTATAATAATCGGTTTGAAAGTGGTATGATAAAGGTCATATCGTGTTTTCTTCTGTTACGTTATCTGTGTATTTGTGTTGTTCGTGTAAGTAAGTACCAACCGTTTTCAGCTGCATAGTGTAACGCTGTCCTACGCTTCATATCTCGTTTCTGCACGTCCGTATCTTCGTGCTCTACTAAAGATTTCGTTATCAACGGCAATCGCTGAATCGCTGAGATATGTAATGCTGTCCTGCCTAGTTCATCTGCTTCGTTGATTTGCTTCTTGTTGCATTTTAATAGTAATGCTTTCACAACCGCGACCGACTTTTCGTTTTCACCTGCGTTATATAGTAAAGGGGAAAATAAGGAATTTTTAGAAATGTAAAAATTTGATCATTTCATGAGATCATAAGCCTTTTAGCTTAATTAAAGGTAATTCCTTACCTGGTCCAGCACAGGCATGATGGAGAACAGTTTTCCCTTCCTTATCTTTCAATCCTAAATCACAACCTCGGTCAATGCTGATCAAAAACTTGACCATTTTCTCACATTTTTTGGCAATGGCTTTATGCAATGGAGTTTGGCTCTCGTGATTTACCACATTTAAGATTTTTCGTGTAGGATCGCAATTCAAAATGGCTCGCACGCATTCAATTGCATTATCCGAGTCACCTATATTTTGATATAAAGTTAACTTAAGATTCAGTGACCTACATGATAATTTCATTAATTTGTGTATTTAAGAAATTACTTTCAGCTGCGAAATGCAGCGGAGTATTTCCACTCCTTCCATCTTGAGCCTTTGGGTCTGATCCCCATCGTAGTAGTGCTTGGACCAAGTCAGGAATTCGATTGCGTGATGCCAGGTGAAGGGGTGTGAGCCCTTGATTGTTTTGCCAAGTAAGGATTTCTTTCCTGGTCACGTTGCATGTATAAGGATATTCATCAGATTCCTCCACTCCCAACAAAATCTTTGCTTTCTCTGTAGCCAAGTCGTCACCTTTAATTTTAAAAATGCACACATATCGTTAAAATTAACACACACGCAATTAATAAAACACTTTTTGAAAACTGATTTAAAAACGCCCATATAAATTGTTTAAATTCAAACCTCGAAGGCAAACAGTATGTAATGGTGTATTCTGATCATCATCTTGATGAAACACCAACTTTCCATCTTCCTCTTCAGTTAAATCCCGAATTTCATCCAAATCCTCTTCACAAACGGCATCATGAAGTTTTAAAAGGTCATCATCGTCATCATCCTTTGGTCGGTTGTCTGGCTCCTTTTCATTTTGAATTTCAAGGAGTCTCGTCATTGATGGGGATTGTGTGGTTCCAGCACTAGTAGTCCCTTTTGAAACACCCATTTCAATTGCCATATGAAATAGATTTGACCCTTTGAGCTAAACTGCTAAACGTTAAGTACCAATCACCAATCTATCCTTTTAAAAGTAAAAGCAAATTCGTTTTAAAATACAAAACTGTCACTTTCACTCCCTCAAAGCATGTTTCCTTTTGTTTTTCTGTATATATTTTTATATGCATGTATTTATATGAGATTGAGATTGCAGTAGTGTTGATACAATATAAAACGTCTTGTTTATTCGCCCGGGTGTAAAACCACCGGACATTCCCCACTGTTGACCAGTCTACTATATCTTTTGAGTGGACCCTATCGATTTTTCTCAAAGATATATCTCTCTTCTCTCTCGTAAAGTTTACTCACACAGATACGAAAAAACAAGATCTTGATCTGATCAGAAATATCAACATCCCCCATATAGTCCACTAACACTATATATTTCATACATTCTTATGTTATATGCACATACTCGTTAAATACTTGTGGATTGTATCTTATAGTACTTTCCAAAGAAACTCCCTGTCCCTCAAAAAAAATCTCTCCTATCCAAATATTATGTAGGCTTATAGCCACTGTACTTCACTCACTCACATCACATCGTTTCATATGAGCTCATCATTTAGCCAACGTACTGAGTCACACATAAAAATAATATGGTATAGTATACTATTCAAGTAACTTATCCTTCGTTAGTCACAGACTTTTGTATTTAACTTACATTAGGATGAATTTTACTCGAGTACGTATGTATTTCATGTATATTTGTATATTATCCTTATTCAGATATATTTACCCTTGCTTTTACTTCTTCACAGACTTGGGGGTTCTAGGGGGCAACATGTACAAACTGCGTCAAGTAGTATGCAAATTGCTAATATGCATTTAAAGGCCAAAATTCATTTTCTATATGGAAAGTTACCAAAAAATTTGTATAAACTATGTATGTATATATCAGTTACCTACAGTTGTCGTTATACAGCTTCCCTTTGGAAAATCACTGGATATTGTAATGTAAAGTCATGTACACTCCACTTCCACCTTCCCTTTTCCACTCACTACTGGGGCTAAACTAACCACAAAACAAAAGGTATTCGAATCTCATGATGATGAGAGGTGGTGGCCAAACACACTTTTGCTATTTTACGGACATGCAATAGTATTTTGCAATAGAGTTGGAGTTGAGTTGACTAATGTAAAATATTCGCCAAAGAAGAAGAAGAAGGGTATTCTAAACTAGCACTACTACTGCTCACTAGTGTTACGATACGATATGATATGAAGGAGAATGAATATATGGTGTTAATAATGTTGCATGATAGAATAGACCTATCCCATTTGGATGGATGAGGTTTGCTGTGTGTATTGAATTCCATATTTTGGTGTAGCACTCTAGACTCTACTCTCTCAAAGTCCAACTTTTCACTTGGTATTGGCGCATAAAGAAACTATTCCTTCCCTTTCTTCGTCATCATTTTTGTTAACTTGTACATATAAAGTATATAAGTAGAGAGAGAGAGAGCTTTTAAAGCCCATCAGAATTTAGCTTAGCAAAAGTCACCTCAATGCGACGTACTGTTTTGTTAATTTCCAATAGTTTTACATTCGAGTAGTCAATGTTGATGTTGATGTTGATGTGAAGTCAGATATTCTTATATTATTGTATACTATCTGGGGTTGGGGTTCAAGATGAGGAGGGGAACACTAAAATACATATCTTGTGTTTGTGCCTCGTTTTCGTCGTCGTACGTGTGAAAAAGCACAGTAATAAAGATGACAAAGTCTAAAGTATATCTAGAGAAAAAAATACCATTTGGAGTCGACTGTAAATCATACAGTTTTGGCTCAGATTCGCACAATCACAATCATTGAAACTATGGAGTGCTGAGAGGTAAGTCTGGATGCGGAGTGGCATTGGAATGGTGATGTGTCACTAAAGAATTTGCAGGAGAGGAAAAGCATTTAGTGATCTATTATAATTTAAAGCGTAAAAACATCATTTCCAAGTTTTAAACAGTGCCGTCTTTCAAAAAAAGTGATTTAGTGAAGTGTGTGTGGTGGTTGAACATAGTAAAGTACGTATTGATGGGAATACTGCAAGAGAAAACATTTTCTGAGAATGTACGGGGTGACTTGAGACCACATCTGTAAAGCATTAGTGGTGCAAGTTTCTTCACAGAAATATGATGGAAACAGTTGTTTGCGTATGGGCTCAATAGATTTATTTTAAGAAACTTACTAAATAGTGCAAATGTAGGCGTATTTGAAGAGATTTTAGAAATGTTTGAAGTTTTCAAGTTTTGAGCTTTTCCCCAATACTTTTTACTTGATTTCTAGTGAAGGATGATGATGATGTTTTTGGAGAGTTTTCTTAAGAATATAAGCCTACCGTTTCGTTTTCCTACATAAAAGTTTGTTTTCCGGCCAAGTTTTTACTGACGGAATTATTGAGCTTTTCAAAGTTTCTCCTTTTCCAAAGTACACTACTTAGGCATGTTGGAATTGCTTAGGTAAAGTTTTCCATAAATTAGGAAGCAAGCGTTAAAAACTTTTTAAAAGATCGTATTTTAGTGAAATTTGACTCCATTGATAGCTTAAAGTATAGTAAATACGAATCCAACCAAGTGATCCAGAAGTTTTATACCTTAAATGTAAATTAATCAAAGTTGCTGGTGCACAATACTTTCATTTGTCACTATTTGCTTTACAGTTTTTCAGTTTGAGTCGTTAGATAAATTGCTTCGTTGTCCTTTTATCATATTAATTCCTCTTGGGCAGCACCAATTAAATTTTTTAGTAGGCTGTGATTTTAAATAATTTTATTATTTCATTGATAGGCTTAGAAAATAATTATAAAACAATAAGTTTCAGTGTGTTACAAATAACTTGGTTCCTGTATTTTACACAACTACACTCCTTATACCTAAAAGGTATCTCGGTAATCGGTAAAAATATATTAAAGGGAATACAAGTAACTAGCATGATTTCATATAAGGATCCATGTAATTAATCCAGCCATTTTGATTTTAAATGAATAAAAATGTAAAAAGTTGTTAAACTGTATATGTGCAAAGTCTACATGCAAATTTATTTTTGTTAAATTATTTCATTGTACTAATAGATTTTCAAGTCACTATAGTCCCGGTGCTACTGCTAACCAATCTGTGTGATTTGCTGAAATTTAAGCGCTGGAGCAAGTCAAATTTCTCTTTCTTCAAATCCTCTGCAAATCTTCAATTTGGAGCCAATACACCCTTATAATATGATATTTTTGTTATAAAATTTAAATAAACTTGAAATAAAGATGTAATCTCAAGAACTCAGAAACGAGGACTTTGGAGTAAGCTAACTTAATCCATTCATGTGTAATTACAGAAATGTATTCTTATGTCCAACTTTGGGCAACATGACATTTTGAAGTCATTAAATCGCACATGCTCTCCGGAAGTTGAACAAATATACATATATACATACTTATTATGTGATTAGTCATTATATGGTGTGTGTGTGTACCTAGATACTTGCAACCCTTCCAGCAAAGTATGTTGCACTGTTCATAATACAAAGGGCGTAGACACAGTTGTGATTGTGAGCGAAAAGCATAATATGCATTTACAGGGAAACTTTCTAAAACAAAAGGATATATGTATACTGCTCGAATTAATGAAATGCCATAAAATCTCCCTCATTTTCCCCGTTCATAAAGAATTCATGCTTTTCTAATTGAATTTCTTACGTCAAGTAGCGCTGGAAGAAGAAAAGCACAGGGAAAAGCTTATTAGACAAGTGAACAAAGCTCCTCAAAACCTTTTGTCTGGAAACTCGCCCCGGCTGCCTTTCTCAAAAAAGCGTACCTTACGGCAATATATAACTGATAACTTTTAATTATCCAGTCTTCTCTCATCTCATCAAGATCCTGGCTTCGTTTCAACGAGTGAAAAGCTTGTTAAGAAGTACGAGCTAATTAAACTTTAACTACTTATACTTATATCTATCTCTCCTTTTATTTCTCAACCCAAAATTCATAATGTATTATTGATATTTCCCTTCAAGAACACAAACAACTTGAAAAGTGGATAGCTGTTAATAGGTAGTTTTTTTCTTGCAGGAAATTTCTAATAATTTGAGCCGTCACCCATCATATCATTATTCGAGTTTTCCGTATGTTTTGTTAATAAGCTCAAGAAGGTGTGAGGATGATGATAAAGTGTGCGGCATGGAATGGCATATCAAGAAAACTCGAGGGAAAATTGCTTCGTTGGTTTGGTCTGGTCTGTCTTAGCCTTACCAAGTTTATTGCATACTTTTTCAGTTGAATATAGGGGATATTTCTCTCTCTCTCTCCTCTTTCCAAAGTCAAAGTCGGCAGCAAAAACAAAATAACAAACATTTGAGTATCGGTCGTCGGTAGCAGAAAACCACATCATCATAAGCTACTTGATAGTAATGACAGCAATGTAGAATGCAGCAGTAATGAAAGTTTCAGTAGTCAATGGTGCTGGTAGCAAATGTGGTAGCACCTGCAAAAACTCTCATCATTAACCTAAAGCATGCAGGCAGGCAGGCATCCAACTAACTTGACTTTGACTACTACCTAGACAAGATAGATATTTTACAGACACTTCAAATCCATTCTTGTTGCCACTTGAAATTCGGCTTTTTTTATAGTTAGATAATATCCTCTATTCTACTTGTACACTTTCCTATCTCCTATATTCTATATTCTATACAACCACAGTCATTCCAACTTCATCCAATTTATTTGTCAGAGTCTCATCATCAAACAGCAATCACCCATCCGACAAGGTGTGCTTTTTTATTTACCTTTTATTTGTGGTCGAATGTGTATATATTGTCCTTATAGTTTTTGGTTTGCCCATTATATTGGACCCGTTTTATACAGGTTTAGAATTTATGGTTATTTCTATTTGCAACTTGTCTCCAGAAGCGATAATGATAGAAAAGTCATTGTCATTATGCCGAGTTCTGAGTTGGACTTGGAGTTGGACCGGGGCTGTAATTTAATACAAAGTTGGACTCAACCTATTCAATTCAAAAGTCAAGCCAAGCCTTTTAGTTTTACATTCGTACACAAATGCAATTTGGCAATGGCAATGGCATAATATTCACAATTCACTGCAACTTCATAGTCAAAACAGGATTTATGCTTTGACAGGAGCAGAAACGGCAGTGATTTTTTTGTACTGTTGTGTTACTAGCCTGATTCTGCTCTCATATCGTATCGTAGTATTGATACGTGATTGCGATTAGTTAAAAGTTTTTCCTACTCTTTCATTCAACCACATTCCAAAATGTTTACGTATGTATTTTGAATTGACATCCTGCCTCTAGGGCTCATCTCCACTTCCATTAGATTGGATTTCAAGTTAAAAAAAATACTACTTATGTATTCGCTTTGTACTGTTTACCCGATAGTCAGAAATAATGTAATGCGGAATCCTGTCAGAGTTGGAAATGGTTTTGTCTGCCACTTTGATTGATTCATGAGTCTACTGCTAATATGACTTCTGTTAGGATTTCTTTTTTTTGAAGAAGAATAAATAGATCCACCGCCATGGGATGCAATACGTTTATATACATAGGAATGCTGTTCAATTCCGGAAAAAATGCCTGAGGAATATTGGCATTAGCACATAAATAAAAATGATATTGAGGAGATTCACCGAAATTAAAAGCACATTCTCCTTTTATTGCTGCCATTCATTCTTCAGGATTTTGACATTTATTTTGTAAAGTTGTTTTGTGTATTGCATTACATATTCCATGTCAAAATAGTAGACAGATATAATATTGCTACCACACACCACCACCACCACCGTCACTGTTTAGTGGAGTGAATTGGAATTTAATGGAAATCCAAATGAGCCATCATTTGTCAGCTTCAAGTTTGCTGTTTTTGTGTGTGTTTGTGTACATGGTAAACACACGTATAGTATTCATAAAGGAACATGAAATGAAATGAGCCACACGTAACTGCAACAGAGAATGAGAGGGAGGCTTTTTTTTGGCATTCTGCTCCGGAAAATAAATTGGTTTGCTTTTTCTTTGTAACTCGTGTTTTCTTTTCATTTCATTGTGTAATAGTAAAATAGTAGTACATACATATAAAACCGACCTTACGCAAATACTTGAGAAAGGGAGCAATAAGTAAAACCAGGTATCTTGCATGATAACTTTGTATCCATTTTTTTATTCCAGGTTTGAAAATGATAAGAGCACCTGCTACATTACATTAGATTTAGATATACCAGTTTAATATATAGTGGAGGATGTCATGTCATTTCCAGCTTGTATTGTATACGTAATATTGCATGATGCCACAATAAATAGGGACTCTAGTTTTAACAACCCTGGTTTGGTTTTATTATGTAAGGAAAGTCAATTTACTTTTCTCCGTGCGGAGAAAGGTCCTCACATAAAATAAAAAATTGCCCCTGGCCCATGGTGAATTGGATGGCTACTACCTATCTCACTGGATGGATAATATTACCTTTTTTCTGTTCATGTCCAAGAGGAGAAAATAACCACACGTTGTGGAATGAAAAAACCATTTACAAGCATATTAGAATTTATGTCGGTATACATATTAATTTTGTTGTATGTGGGGTTGCTGCTGCTGCTCTTGCACTGAAACCAGAAGGACTTGTGCTTGTAAAAAAAAGCTGGTGAATTCTAAAAGCAATATTCAGCTTTCCGTCCTCTCCTCATCATCCCGCTGCTGCCCTCCTCGTGGCAGATTGCGTGCATTTCTAATATTTTTTCAGGAAGCTCGGTTTCATATACAAAAAAAACGTACGCATGTAACTGGTTGTAATGCTGTTATTATCTTTTCACTATCATCAAAGTATCTTCATGTTCCAAGTCCAACCAACCCATCCCCAAATGCCGTTAATGAGGTTCGTCCGTGAGCTGAAGACGAGGAGAAATAAGCTTTTAGAATGTAAAAGCAAAGATCAATATTTTTCATTTCTATACGCACCAATGCATTCCTTTTCCATCTCTTCCTCTTTTAGAAAACTACACGTGCAATTTTCAGCTGGGATCCCTATGGATCATAATAATTCTCATTTCTACAATTTCAAAAAACAACCATGGTCTTTGAAAACGCGTGTGTCTAGTCTTCCTTTCATTTCTTTCTGACAAGGTATTTCCGCTGAACACATCATCTTTGCTTTGCAGAACGCCAATTTCAGGAGAAGTCACCCGAATCCATCCACACAGTGAAATGACAGAGACACGATCCATATGGGATTGTGGGTTTCATATGGAAACACAAGCATGCATCACCCTCACACAAACCATGCAATTTTATTTTCAGCAATGCAAATGGCTAGTTTTAAAACAGGAAAGAGGAAGTTACCAAAAAGTATATATTCCCTCTAATGAAAAAATATGACTTTTTATCATATGCCGAAGAAGCAGATGATTATTGCAAATTGCAATGTTTCATGGGATTTTTATGACATGTAATTACCAAGTGGGAAATATGGAATGTAGCCAATGGAGAAGGAGTGGTAGTGGTAGCAAAACCGAAAATAACATTCAGCTTGTCTTCACGTTTCAAATAAAAAGCATCATGATGATCATGATGAAAACCAAACCAAAACCAACTGAATAGACAAGGAGCGGTGGAGAGCAACAGTAAATTTGACAATTTGCCTTTAAGCACTACTTACACATGCCGAACAGAAGGCTATATATTCATTCCCGGTGATATGTTGGATGTAAAAATATAAAAAAGGCGCACTGTCATTTGCATGAATTCATAAATCTCTAAGGAAGAAATGGAGAATTACATATATTATTGCCTTACTCATCATCCTATCATAATCATCATGAAAAGGACTTTTCAATCGATCGACAGTTTGACAGAAAGACAAGACCCAAAGGCATGTATGTATAACTATCAATCAGTACAGCACACATTTGACGATTTGACCAAAACGGTAAGTTCACATCGTGTGTATTTGTATGTCCATGTCCTCCTGTCATTTTTTCCAACAAGTGATTTCACCATTACCATACCATATACCATGAAGAATGTCATCCCGTGATAAAAAGGTAGAGGGGAAGTATGTACACATATAGTGCTAATAACAGCAGTAAAATGGCTACTCACGACGACGACGACGACCAGATGGATGGGGCAATAGGGGATACTGCAAAGAATGATAAGTGGTAAGAAGAGAAAAATGTGGATTTTCGGAGGATGGATGATAATAGGATATTGGATTTCAAAGAAAAATACAGTGAAACCATAAAACACGAAAGAAGTTATATACATATTGTACCTTCCACTGAAGCCTAAGTAATATTGCATGTCCACTACACATTTACCACAATTTCATGTAGACAATGCAATACTATGCCTTGTACATATAATGTTATGTTGCATACAGGTTGGTTAAGTCTTCTTTGACATGCCTCTTGGCAATATTATCTATTATCTGATCGTGATTTGTTGAGATGTCAAAGAAGAGCTCTTGAAGGAATAAGAGAATATAACCAAAGAAAAAAGTCATGATTCCCAATCCCAATGTTGATCATCATTCTCATTGAATGTGAGAAGATTGCATTCGCCTTTTACCCACATGATAAAATGGTCATCCGTATCGGATCGGAGAGTCCAAAGAAAAACTGGTAAAGAGCGATGTACCCCATGGCTCAAAAATGAGTAAAGAAGGCTTTAATATGGCTTTAATTAATTGTTTTATTGTTGTTCACCAAATCACATCATTCACATCTTTTCTTTGCGTGTGGAGGAAGATTGCATTAGTATTGATTATCATCTTCATCATCAGTCTGTGTATCAATGGCTCTTTGTTTGCTATATGCTGCTAGTTTTTTGGCCCTCTCACTTATATTTCCCACTAATGAAGCCACAACAGGAGTAGTAAAAGTAATGAGGATGGAGGGTTATTGATGTTGATAACGTTGGGTTTTTATACCCCCTTTGCCATTTGCATACTGGACACTATTTAGAAAAGTCAAGAATGGGCTATTCAGTTGCCAATCCTCTTTTATCTCTTTTCTTTTGGGGTTTACAAGCTTGTTCTGTACTTGCTTGTATCAAGTATGAAGAAGGAAGACTTTGTGCTTTTCTCTATCTCTACTGAGGAACATGACTAAACAAGTTGTTCGGATTTATTGCACTCTCTACATCACAGTATAAAATGGATAGGTTGGTGGTGTTGGTTGTTGTCACCGTGAGAAAAGAGTTTTTTAACAAGCAATTTTTTTCTTCTCTCCTCTTCATAAGATTCAATAAGATTTATCTACGCATCTTTCATTTATATCCTCTTATCACATTCATCCTCAGCTGTGTTTTCTTTGCATGAGTCCAAAAACAAGTTGCATGGTTTAATAGAGCGTGGTTAGGTGCAATCGAGGGGAACCTCACTGGTACACAAAAAAATGTGTGCAATATTATTATTATGCCAGCAACAGCTACAAAAAATATAAGGATTGCATGCTCATGTGGTCTTTGGTTAATGCTGCCATCATTCGCTTCGGTTTGTATTTCGAATGCCTTTTTGTGTGACGACCAGTAATGCAATGCAAGGGACCGTCGTTTTTGTCGATGAATTTTCAAGGTTTAAGGTATAGATAAGCAAATGCGTGCGTTTTGTGGTGTGAATGTGGTAAGCAACAGATACGTGAATTTGCTGAAAAGCACGTTGTGGGTATGGTTTTGGTGGTTTTGTGATTATGATGCTTTCTTTAAGCCTTTTCAACAAGGAACACAAGTATGAATTCTTCAGAAACATTTTTAAGAATTCAACTTCTTAAAAATCTCCGGTATGAAATGTCCTTTATATAATTATTGCGAGTGAAACCAAAGAAATATTTAGCGATAAAAGTCGCAATACACTTGCTCGGTTGTTTGCAAAATTAGACTACATGCATGATTTAAGTCAGAACATATCCACCCACGCAAGTTTCGAATGCTATATAAATAATTATCTCTCTTAACATGCCCTACTGCGCTGTTGTCTTTTTAGTCTTCATCAAATGGCCATTACTGTTAATAAAGAACATGATAACTGTACATGATACACACACTTGTCATTGATTCAATGGTATGTATTTTAAAAGTGATATTATATGAGATTTACTTCAACGTTTGAATGGTTAACGGAGAAAAACATGACTGTGACGTCTTTTGGCTATCATGAAAGGTCACTGCTAAAATTACCACGAAATTCTCACTCCTGACTCAACTAACGACTCGCGAATAACACGAAGTAAAAGTAAAGATGATGCTTCAGTAAAAATTAGTTTATTTTCAATGGTACTTCATCTGTTTGTCTACTTACTAAATGCACAGCAAGAATTCCAAGTAGACTGAAGATAAGAAAAGATATTTGATTCATTTCATGAACGATTTGATTACTTTGATGATAATGATATGATTGATTGAAAACATTAAGACACACATATTTAGCGCTACGCTGTCATTTCATGTCCTGGACTATATACTGCAATTGCCGTATATAAAATACACACGTATTGCAACAAAATATTTCAGGATTGTTCATTTTTCTGACCAACTTGTTTCTTAATCGAGCTGTATACTTATTACTGAAAATATTCCTTGATTTTCAAATTTTTACTTTGAATTTTTCTACGATGAAGTATTATTTTTGCTTCCCTACTTTCCTGACATTAATTAGTACTGCACTTGCAGTTACATTTACAGTTTATGAAGATTCTGGTCTCACAAGCAAGCCAACATTCCTCTGGTGGGGTGGGGGTGCTTCTGAACAATTTACGATTGATGGAAGTACATGCATGAACTTTACTTTTTTTAAATACAAAATATCATCCATTGACTCACATGGAGGCTGCGTTAAAGTTTGGACCCTTGCTGGCTGTTCAGGTAGGTAGAATAATATCAGTTATTTAACATTACATATTATATAGTTCATTTATATCACGTTTTATATGTATATATTCAGGGTTTTCCATGATTGTAACGGACGCGTCTGGATGTTCAAAAAACCTTGAAGCTTGTGACATGATTAATGGAATCACTTCTGAAGGAGAAACAAATCGAAATTGGGACAATGAAATTTTATCAATTTCTACATGCACAAGCGCAGAAGAAGCAGAAGCCAACAGTCCAGTTGATAATGGAGACATGGTTGAGCATGACTTGGTCATTGTTAATTCGAATAATGCAAAAACTGCTTCAGTTCAGGTGACTTGTTGCTTAATGTAAGAAGTCTTTGGAAACACAGGGGAAATTATTTCAGTGTGAGACTATGCAAACACACTAGTTGCAAGAGGCAGGAAAGAATTCATGCTCAAGCTGAGAAAAACCAATGTGCAAATTTTGGGTCAACGTGGGACAGACAAGTGTCTGCTGTCTATACTTTGTTTGATTGTGTGGAAATGTTTGATGGGAGGGATTGCACTGGAGAATCTATCAAGTTCAAAAAATCATTTTATTGGTTTTCAGGTGAACAGCTTAATCCTTGTAGAACCGATTTATCAACCTGTGAATTAGAGAATGGTCAGAGTTGGTCTTGGAATAATCGAATTAGGTCAATGAGACGATGTTTGGAATAGTTAATAGTTGGGCTTTTAACTTTTCTCCAACTTATCCTGCAAGTCTCACAATGCCCCATTGGGAACTAGCTAAAAAAATCTCATTATTTTGCTTGCAACCAGCTTGAAATCACTTTCGTGGAGAATCTCCTTTTTACTAATCAGTCAACAAAATAGCTAATTACTACTTTATGAATTTTTTTTCTTTGCAAAAATAAATGGCGAGGATATTGATGCTTTCAAGTTTTAACTATGTTTTTGTTAGAGGATTTAGATTTGAAATTTTACTTTAGGAAAAACCTTTGCATTTGCTATACTACCACTCATGTAGGTATAGAATTTGGTATAATGGACCACACACGTGCATGCATGATTGAAGTCTGTTCATCTCCACCTACGGTGCAAAACTCTTAATCCTTCTTCTTTCCACTTCCTTGCCCCTCTCATTACAATACTATGTATATTATATTGTATGTATTAAGAAATAAAAAGTGTCCCCTTCATTTCAATCTCATTTGTAAGTATATACTGCATTCTTGACTCTTTCTTTATACAATATCATATTTTACAATCCTTTTTTGCTCGTCGGTATAAGCTGCATGCATAATAAATCCTAAAGATTGAAGATAGTTTCAGCCGTTCCTTAAGTAATAAAACAATGCTGCTGATGGCTTATCGAGAGTGGACATTGGATACCACCCAACAAAATCCTAAGAACTGCCTGTTTCAAAGCAAAGCTGGAGTTTCAACAAAAGCAGCGTGAGTGAGTGAATAAGCATCATAACTGCAAAACAAGCAGAGAGCCATATAGCCCACATAAATATACAATACATATACATAGTCTGTTGAACCGTAGCTAATCCACTAAACAATTCAACAGTCACTCTCATCATCAGCACTAGCAAAATAACATTATTTATGGCAATGTTCCCACACGCATGGATCCTACATCTTACTTAATATAATAATCTCCTTCCTTCATTTCATCTCCCTATCTATTTCCATATAATTAGCTCTCTCTCAGCCAACTTACTATAAAAGAAACCCTAGCAAAATAAAAAAAAGAGTGGAGAGCCAGAAAAAGGAATGAATCATTTCATTTCACGACTTTAATATCAAAACATGGTGAAATGTAAATGAGTTTTTGTGTATTACGTGCATATATTAAGTATTATGCAAGAAAATCCCACCCAATTGCCTATGTGTCTCTCTTTTCTTCCTCTTAAAGACTAATGATGATGGCAATAATGCAAGGATGCATAATAATGTTATCATTTCGAGAACAAGCCCAAGCTAATAATAATAATCATCATCAAGACTATCATCATCAAGATCAAAATAAAACGAAAAAAGAGTCATATAAAATGTTACACGCTGTTTATTTTCCTGTACTTCACTCTTCAAAACATTTGCAATGAGGAGACACGTCGTCTCAAGAAAAAAGAAGGAAGAACTTGATTTGAAGTTTGAGTATGGGCGAGCAAAAAAAAGAAAGAAATGGTTTTATGTATGCTCATGAACACTTGATCAGACACAAATAAAAAGGGAGAACATAAGAAGAGATACCCAAATATTCAAAGTAAGTAATGCATAACGAAAAATATTTATTATTGACTCCACCGACTCCGCTGGTGGTGGTCATAAACTAAGTAAAAAAGGAGGAAGGATGCTAAATGAATGATAATAATTTTTCGTATACTTTTTTCTCTCTCTTTTCAAAGAAAAATGTCGAAAAGAGTTTAGTGCATTTTTCCCTTATGAAGTAGTAATAATGCAAATACTGAACGCATGGAGTTTTAAGACTGTTGCAGTTTTTGTATTCCTCTCAACTCAAATCTCAACTCAATCTCTTCCTTCCCTCTTTCTCTTGTTGATTCGCTTAGCGTATAGCGTGCTCATTTGTTTATCACGAGAGGCACGACTGTACAATTACAATTTATCAGAGACATTATATAAAATGCCGGAATCTCAGTCAGATATAAAGAAAAGAAAGACATGAGAATTTCTTTGTATTTCAATGATGAGTTCTTATGTACATATTATGACGTGTCGTGTTACACGCATTTTTACCAAGTATACAAATTACTTTGTGGAGGAGTAACACTATATGTCACAGACACCTGATAATTAGGGTACAGTACAATCATAATCATTCAAAGAATTCAAGTTTTATCTAGAGACTGCTCACAAGCGATTTTACCGCCTTATATTGTGATTAATCAATTTTTTAAAGGGAAGGTAATTAGCTGTATATTTTGTTAACATTTCAAACAATTTCAACATTACACTCAAGTAGGTCCTTAGTTTTAGCTGGGATCTTTTTAATAATAAGTATTTGGATTTTCCCCTTGAAGCCACAAATTTTCCCTAGGTCTAGCTTGAGTATTGGCTTGTAAATAATGAGTAATTTTTAATATCCTCACGCATCACGACGAAAAAAGTTATTTTTCTCATCATCACGCATTCATCAATTCACGAATAATTTAAGCCTCAAGTAAGTTGTAAAAAAGGGTTTGTGAAAATTCTCATCATGTTACTTTATACCCCAAGCCTTGTCTAGTCTCTATCTCAAAGTCTCAAAGTATATGCATTCAGTAGCCCATAGCTAAACAGAGAAGTGTAGTAGCACTAACCTCTTGTCAAATGAACAAGCACGAAAAGACAAGAATTGCATACAAAAAGAGATGAGTATGAACAGACAGGTGAGGCAAAGCTAAAAACGAGAGGAACAACGAGAAAGAAGCAAAGAAAAAACAACAACACATTTTTATCTGCAAGCATGCATCTTTTAGGAAGCCTTTTTCTGACATTTCTGTGTAAATTACCCATGTCCTGTTTGTATTGCACAAAAGGATTGGGTTATTATTTCTTCTTCAGCATAAAATATTCTTTTCTTTACACATATATATATTATTTGATTCAAGATTCAACTCAGGTGCTGGGTACAACAGCAACAAAAAAACGTCATGTTATGTTGGTAAAGCTCAGTAGCTGTAAGCCAAGTTTCTTTTTAAGGTTTATGACTCCCTTCTCAAAGAATACTGCCAGTTTGTCGTGTTTTCACAACAGCGTTGACGGGGTAAAAGCCAATTTTCTTGTCTTTTCCTTAAAGAAAATGAGCTAGCCAGGAGGAAATTAAAGAGTGGCTCAATTGGGAGAAGAGATGGGAGATTTGAAGGAGGAAAAAAAGTGAGAGAAGATTAGATAGATATTGGATTCGTTGGTTTTTGTAGGAAAAGACAATACGAAAAGCAGTATTGCTACTAATCACAATCAAATCAGGGAATGATGAAGATCTTTGGGAAGATTGAAGATGAAGATGAAATCAAATTCTCAGTCTTAAATTACTTGGGCATGGTAATATCATATGAGCAGTCGTACTTAATTTCATGAATGATGAAAATGAATCCCCCCAATCTATCTGACTGGTGGGTAATTTACCGTATGCAATTTTTGGATTTCGTGTAATTTAAAAATAACTGAATTTTCTGCTGATGAAAATCAGAAGGCAGTAATATATCTATACATATTACTATACTACTCGCAAACTCGCAAAGAAACGTGATTTTGTGTATCTACTACTTGTTTACAAGAAATGGGTAAAATCATGTATTTTCGTGACTGATAGTGAAGTGATATATTATTCTTTTCTACTAAAAACAAACACCATTGAGTAACTGGTTTTCATCAAGTCTGCAAAATAAACGAACAGCAGATGAGATTCTTATATTGGGATTGGAAAATTCGATCCCAGATTTTGATTTAAAATACTGCACGCTGGCAATTTTTTCATATCGGCTTATGATCTCCAGTTATCTGGAAAATTTACACAGAGCATCAAATTGAATTTCATAGTTTTACACGGAATAGCTAAATGAAATTAGATCTTACACATAATATGCATGATATTGTACAAATGTAATAATATTTTTTGACAATTACACAGCCATTACGAAGTTTTGTATAACTCAAATAAACAGTTGCACGAAGTAGGTTGGGCATACGAATGGCTTGTAGCATTTTACGTAGGAAAGTAGTAATATGTATCAACTGATGAAAATACACATCCTCCATTTTCATGGATCGGATTATGGGATGGTCCATTTCTTGTCTATTTATTACATTACTGTTGGATTGTACTTGCAACGTACAAATGATTTTGTTCAAATTCGTTTCATAAATAAATGATCGACCCTTTTCCTGTTGTTCATATTACATGCACATAATTCTACTCGCCTACTTCCTCGCACATGGGTTGACCTGAGGTAGCACTTTGAGTCAATCCTTGTAGAAATTAAGCTCTAATTGCATTAAATCCAATTTATTCACTTGAAACGCATTGTATCTCATGTTTACAATCAACATCAACTACATCAACATGAACTTACGTATACTCTATAGAGAACAAAGTTTTTTTACAACAGCCCTGCAAACACAAGCATATGTTTGTTAACAATCTCCTAGTCTAAAAATCTGACTATGATGAGATGATCATCATCTTCTTCTTCCCATTTTGTAAGATATATCACAGGAAAACTTGTTTGAATGGGTCCAGAGGTTGGCCAGCACATAAAATATCCTAACGTTTTTTATTTGATTTTTTTTCTTCCTTTTCTCCATCCTTCCCTTACATTACCGTATGATTATCGCATCAATAAAGAAACTTTTCAGCTATTTTTTGTGACCAAATAGTCAGAATAATCATAATGATAATAACAGACAAACTGTCAGACACCACCACACCACAAAGAATACTTTTACAACATTCAACATTGCATTTTCGCCTTTTTCGTCGAAGCCAAGAAAGAACTGTCCATTTCATCTGATGTCGAGGTTTTTTTTGCTGATAATATTTTTCTGTACAATGCTCATCTCTCTGTGGTTGCATCTTCCTTTCTTCACCAATTTAATCCTTTTGACTCTGCTCATCTCTCTCTTCACCAAGACCTTTGTGTGATCTCTCTGAATGTTGGCAACAATGAAAAGGAGGCTTGTTATGAAGTGAATGGGCTACACGTTTTCATTGTTAAGCTTAGAAAAAGAGAGAGAGAGAGAGAGAGAGAGAGAGAAGAGAGAAAAAATATCAGACAAGAACCAAAAAGTCAAAAGTGATTTGATGATGATAATGATGGTAAAATGTGTTCGATGATTATTAGCCACAACACTTTATATGCTCATGTGTGTGAAACGCTTGACTTGGAATAAGCTGAGAAAAAAAATGTCGAATATTTTATGACCCTTGCTTGCTCTTGGTTAATTGCTTGTTGAGCCCCATTGAATACTCACGACGAGGATGTTTGGATTTGAATTCATGGGAAGAAACTGGCAATGGCATCGCATCACATTGTATATATTTTGATATCGCCAACGCCAACATGCACAGATTATAATTGGCACCGCATTGAAAATGAATTGCTTGTTATTACTTTTACATGAACAACAACAACGTGGCATGCAATAAAAGTGGAGTGAATTGCAGGTAATAATCACACACAATACTGACATTCATCTTTAGTAAGCAAATAAATTTAGTCATGGAATAGCCATTTTATGTTTCATCCTTGTTAGTTATAAAGATTCATCCTATCATCCGAAATACGCAAGATACTAAATGCAAAACTGAACTCATGGTGCGAATAGTTCTCTTGAGTCTTCCTTCATATGAGATTCATAAGAAAGGGTAACTGTATTCAATTATGCTAACCAAACCAGTGTATTACATAAAACATATAGTGTCATGCTTATTGTGCTTTTACTTTGCTGACTATAAACACAATGGGATCAAAAGGTTAGAAGAGGGGCTAGACGTTATTCAACAGCTTTCTTGTCTAGATTCATCAATTTGGTTGGTCCATTCTTCTCCATTTCATACTCATGTTACGGATGTTACATCATATGGGGATATTATGCTGATGAGTTCACATGAATTTATGAAAGGTCAAACTTTAAAGGATTTGCATATATAAGTAAAAAGAAGTTTCCCACAAAACCGAGATTTTTCAGTATTTTTTTTCAGCGCATGAAATAACGTATGGGGTACATACATTGATACATATAGCAAAGCAAGTTACGAACATTTTCTTAAATATCAGTTCAACAAAATACAACGTTGATTTTAAGTTATTCTGAACCGAATTAAGGATACAGTATGTATATAAAATAGACAAAGAATTAAAGATAATAAGTATACACTGATTATTGTTGGTAATAACTAACTAAATTGTTCCTATTTCTAGATTCTGCCTATAATTACTCTAGTTTCCATTTCCGGTATTTTTGCACACCAAACAAGTATCCTCGTGCAACAATTGAGGACCACCAGGTAAGCCCCATAGTAAAGAAAAGTATTGAAAATCCTCCGTCTATCACGAATATGCCGAATGTAGAAATTGCACCTAACCATAGGAAAGTCTTGGTGAGAAAATCAGTGTACTCTGAAATTTCCGGATCAACGTAGTAGAGCATGCCAGCAATAATAGCTCCTAGTGGTATGCTAGCATACATGATTCGCACAAAGATTAGGAATTCCACCGTACTCTGCATGATAAAGCAATGCTAAAACAAAAATGAGAAACGAGACAGAATTTTTGGTTAATTAAGAAAATGATAGGAAAGACACCAATATGCTGATATGCATCATTGAAATTTTGACTACATACTTTGTGCTTGCAAAAATGGGTACATACAATCGTGTCTTGCCGTAGATTGCTCGGTTTATCACTTACGATTATAGAGCTTTCCTACCTTCCAAGAACAGATTGAATTGAATATGTTTAAAAGGTATCTATCTACATATGCGATCGTAGGTTTTCATATGATAATCATCCATCCAATGAATGATATCATAACAATCATTTACGGCTCAATCCTCACTTCCGGTCTTTTGATTTGATAAGGCCACAATATCATTCAGAAGATATAACCATAGTCACATAATCAGACACTGAACAAGGTGCAAGTCAGCATGCCGCTGACTTTCACCCTACCACATTTGCGTAAATTCAATCTTCCAAACTATAAAAATGCAGCCCTCTCTAGCCGTCATTATACCAGTCATAAGTTTATGTTTTATAACCTGGCTTCATATAGCATCAAGTCAGAATGCAACAACAGTCACAACGACAGTTTCTCCAACAAATGTATTGGATGACTCCTGCCAAACTCCCCCAAGCCTAAAGGACCTGGGCATATTCAAATACGAAGATTACGAAAATATCAGCATTTATTCGAACCACCTTCGCTTTCCCTCTTACGTAGGATATCCATGCAGTCTAGATTTATGGAAGAAATACCATGAGCAGTTTCAAATGCCTCTGCTCCGTTGCCCATTCGGAAAGGATTTGGACCCAGAGTTTAACAATTTCGAACAGGACTACATAAAATTGGAAAAGAATCGTCCCCTTCATTTCCAACTCATTTGTCTTGGTAAACAAATGGAAATTTGCGAGCCGTTGAACCCCACTCCTACAACTGGGACCGACTGCCTTGGCGTTTGCAAATGCATGAACCCAATTAACATCACTTATCCCGGCTCACTAACTCCTCAGTCCAAGTACACGGCTAATCAAATTCTAGAAAAGGGTGTTAGATGCGGGGTCATAAACGGAAGAGCTTGCGTTCCAAGTTGGAAATTTGAGTTTAATAATAATAGCACAGACCCAACTGAAAAGGAGTGTAAGGGAATTCCAGCTTTGGAGGCAAAACACTATCCAAACAAGAAGAATTTTAATCTTCAGTGTGAACAAAATGCAGGGTGTCATGTACCGAAAAAGATTTGCGAATGTGCAGTAGGGTATACATGCTCAAATTCGGGTGAAATCAGTGAGAGGACCTGTACTTTTCTAATGATAACAATAATTTCACTTCATATCGCCTGGTTTTCACAAACTCATTTATTTTCTGTTGATTAAATCCGGTAAATAAATTATTCTACAATAGATCATTCTTTTTAAAACACAGTAAACGTTTTTATTGAAGAAACGACTTCACTTTCAACTTTATCAAGTCATTACAAAACATTTGCAGGAGAAAGTACAGAGTTCAGCTCAGAGAAGCACGAGACGAGAGAATAATATAAGGACTGATTGCATAAAATTCTTGATAAATGTATCATTATTTTAATTCGAAATATTCGAATGAATCTATTATGGAAAGTCCATTTTGATGGAAGAAGTTATTTTTATATGAAAAAATCTCATAGTTTCCTAAAACACTTAAGCATAAAACGCATGCATGCATTAAATTGCATAACATTATTATTAAGAGTTTCCAAAATACATATAACATCATCATTCTATTACAAGTCTTGAATTTCCGATAAATATTGGTTCTTCACACGCGACATTTCCTGTAAGAGATCCTTCGCTTCAGGTCCATAAGTTTCATTCTGTGGTCGATAAGAATGGTCATCTACCCAAAAGTGAAATGCATCCTTCTGGTAACTATACACCAATTTCATTTGCTCAACAATCAATGCCTGATCAGTAAGATGACCTTCACGTATAGAAAGCTCAGTCTTGGTTAGCAGTGAACGTGAGATGAGTAGGAGGACGTTTCCTATTCAGAAATATGAAAACGAAACGATTAATTTGTATGGAACCGACAAATACCATTCCAATTTTATTAAAACCAAGAAAGGGGCCCACCTCGAAAAAGAGAACTTCCTGGTGCCAACGTATTCAAAATCTCAAGCACGTAAAAACAATGCCAAAGAAATCTCTCCAACTGTTCCCTGCTCAAAGTATGCAAAACATGAGCATGTTGGGATAAAATGGAATTGGAAGCTAGGTTCAAAACCCAATGATTAGGATGCAGCGTCTTATCCCTATGCATGAGTATAAACATTTCCAGATCGTCAACAGAATCACAGTTTTCAACTTCATCAGCCAAAGCCTCCACAAATAGGTTAACTAAATCTCCAGGGAAAATGGAGAGGCAGTGTTTACACTTCCATTCGGACTTGATGTCCACAGGGTTCAATGGAAGGACTAGTCCTTGTTGACATTTGTAACATTTGATTACTGAGTTGAAAGTACCCAGTTCGGTGGGATCCAAGCAGCGTTTGCACTTGCAGTTGAAGGATTGCTGCCTTATTACTCGCCCGTAGGTTCCATAGTTCATGTGATCGTAGGTATAGGGAACACTGATCATTTCTCCTTGTTTTATGTCCACTGTTGCTCGAACTCTCATTTCGAAATCCGGGGAGCAGCCAATGGCCCAGTTGGCATTTGGAGCGCATGAATGACTAAATAGACTGGTGGTGAGAAATACGAATTCTGCAAATCTACAAAAGTACAAAATATTCAGAACCATTAAACTATTGATTGAACTAATTCTTGAGGGGGTAATACTAAGTTTCAATTTGTATTGAACTTACGAGGGGCTTCGATCTTCAGTTTCACATTTCATCATGAAGGAAAAACTATTCACGTTAAAAATTCCTAATATCTTGTTCCACAATGCGGTAGACGTTTCATCTGTTAACCCAAGAATATCTCTTCTAAACATATCCAAGTCAGCAAAGTCCCTCATTTTACAGCTTAGCTCAGTCCAGTCTTGTAATTGCATCAGCTCATGCCACTTTTCTGGATATTTGCTTTGAAGTAAAAATCCACGAAAGATTTGAATCCCCTTGTAGCACGTTGCTATTTGAACGTCTGGAGGAAATTGGATGTTCCTCTCGCTAAAGAATTTGCATTCGTTCTCCGCATGTGTCAAATTCTAAAAAAAACGGATTGGCACAATAAAATCAACAAGTAAATACTATAACTATGAGGTTTTTGTTGTTGAGATTTTCAAATTTTCTAATGAAATATGTAGCTTACAAGTTCACACTCTTTGGAGCACACAGGCCATTTGCATTTTGAACAGCGAACATTTTCATTGTCATCATTCATAATTATGCAGCAACTTAAACAAAGTGGAATTTCATATCCTTCACATCCATCTCCATCAGGTCCAAAAGCTGCTGGAAATTCAGACACGATAACTGTTCCAGCGGGAATATCTTGCTTTGCAATAATGTATCTTCCAAACACTTCATTTCTGGTAACTGCGATAAGAACAAGAAAAAACAAGGTTTAATATTAAGTTCTAAAATGGACAACTAAATGCAGGCAGGTTAAAATAAATATTCACCTAAAATAAGAGGACAATCTAATCTTTCACTGGCAGTTTGAGTATTATTGAGACAATCCATTTTCGGACTGGGAGAAGGGGAGGAAGAAGATGCTAACGATGTTGAAGAACCCGGACTGTTTGCATTTGCATGGAGATTCACAAGACTGCTGCTACTACTACTATTACTTGCGCTACCTCCGAACACTTCAGGGGATGGGGAAGACTCCATTGTTGAGCCCTGCATAAAATGTTAAAATTTTTAGTCAAGTTCATATGTATAAAACTACATATAAAAATATTTTCCTTGTGATGTATAAAATTCATCATTATTACCTGGAACAAATAGTTGGGAGGGTGTACAGATAATAATTTCGACCCGTTGTTGTAGTTCATGGCCATGTTATTTCATAACCATTGCCCAATCCAAAATAATGGTATGGTTTATTGGTCCACCGTGATTAACACATCAATCTTCTTCTTTTTTTTACAAGATTAGGAACTTGTGGCTCATGGCTCATGTTATGTTGCTTTCTAATAGGTTACACTGTAACTGCATGGTAGTGATGGATTTGTATGAACTGAAGTAGTGAACACAAAAAAGCGTTTGGGTATCATCATCATCATTGATGATAGTATTATATTCCTTCCTTTATGAATAGGATACGGAATTGATGAGTTGAGTTGAGAGGAGATCTATTAATGACTATTTTTGAGTTTAAGAAATACTGTAAAGAACAGATGATAGATGAAGATGTGTATATCTGGTTACGTTTTTAACAGATAACTTTTTATATATACATTACATTACGTTATCAAATCAGCAGCAGGTGAAGAGATGAATAGCAACAGAAGACATAATTTGCACTGATATTGCTACATGCTACACAACAAACTCGTCTGCTGTCTAGACTTGCAAGGTAACTTGTTCTCTGAACTTAACCCTTTCCATACGATGATACACTGAGATCATCTTATGCATATGAGGTACAGTACAGAGTACGCTGACGTACGTACTAGTAAAGTACATCATCCTCATGTGTATGTTACTGTATCACGTAAGTGAGCCCGATGATGTCTTATATATTATGGATTTTTTGTCAAGTGTGTTCAGAGGACATAGGGTACACTGCACAAGCTGCAGTACATTAAAAGAGTGAAGTGAAGTATTAAGGACGAGAGCTGCATACCCATCTAATTTGAACTTTGAACATTTCTTACGATCGGGAAAACATACATATTATGTGTATGTGTACATTGGCATGAATATAAGTAAATTTTGATATTATACCGTATTACCTAGTTTAGGACTGGTTATATTACGATAAACATGCTACACGAACTGGGCAAAAAACGTCCTCATGGCTTACTAAAAGCATGTAGTTGCAACAAGGACGCTTTCTTTTTGAAGATCTTTACTCAAAGTAAATGCAATGTTGTAGTGCTACTATTAGTGATTTTTCTTTCTTTTATGAAGTAAAAACATGGGACATGATACATGCATCCGAGGAAGCTTGCACAATGCATTTGAGGGTTTAAAATTACAATGAAATACAATTACAAGAATGTAGTGAAACTGGGTGGATGAGAATATCTGTAGAGATGCATTTGGTACATGTTATATTGGAGAGTAGCATTTCAAGAAGGACAAGTAAATTGTAGTAAGCGTCATCGCTTAAGGATCTAGAAACTCCACGTGCTTAATTTGACCTATTTTTACTTACATGCATTTCTACATTCTTGCTCCGGTGTAACTTGCTTTACAAGATTTTACTCACCAACATATACCACATCAGATTGATGATAATATGATTTATTCATTAATTTACTTTTGTCTTTTAAAAGCTATACGATAGTTGGTCACCTTTCTACTAATCGATTATAACTTAGTCACAGGGCCACACGAGGTGGGTTCCCAAGGTATGGTAGGAAATGTGTCCAAAGTTGCATTTCTTCTATATTCAATCTCACCATCCTGATCAATGTAAACAGCAGTATCTGGAGTATTGAAATCCAGCACCGTATCTGACAGTGGCTTGCCACCGTTGTAAGCATAGAACAGGCTGAGAATTTCTCCGAACCATTGTATTTTGTAAACATTTGCTTCTTCGGTTTCAATCAAAATTCCAGTGCCACGTTTGCCATATTGAATACTTAATGGATAGGTTGAATTTATTTCGTCATAGTTTATGACAAAATATCCTGTCCCAAAAAATGACATTAATTACCAGATCAGTAACAAAAAGCATTCATTCGACTGCATAACGATTTATGAAACAGACGAGTCTAACCTTCATACGGATGTCCATACAGCCCTTCAAGTTCACTGGCAAGAATTTTTGGCAAATTTGAGACTGCTCTTGGAGCTTTTACTTTTTTAGCTTTTCCAGGTTCGACTTTTGACAATGTTACACCGACTTGCATTTCTATCTCTGAAAGTTGTGAAACAATGAATAATCAAGTCATTTATACATAGAAGAAAATAAAACTGAAAATCACAACACAAATACTTTTAAAACTCCAAAACACTGACCCTCAATCACATCAAAGATTCGATTCCCTAAATATTCATGCCCAGATTCGGAAGGGAGTGGACCTGGACCATTGCTGAATGAAAATACACCTAACTTTTTAGCTGGAAACAAAGACATCCTTGAAGTAAATGGAGAAAGGTCCCCATTGTGTGCAACACGCTGCCAGCCTTTTTTTTCAAATCGAAAACATTCATAAACTCTACTTTCCTTTATATGAAAACTTTTCGTTAGTTAGCAATCTCATGTTACCCCTGTAAATCCCTAAGTCAAGACAAAGTCCGTATGCAAAATCTCCACTGCTGCTGTCCCCACTTTCTCCACTGCCGGCTAATCGCCAGCCATTAAATTCAACAAAATTGGATGGAGAACGCAACCACTGCATAACTTCCTACAAACAATTTACCAGTTTGGGTATCTCACTATTTATAAACATCAACACAACATGCAGTAATATCATATCTACCAGACATGAGCTTTCTTAACTATTCTTACTTTAGGAACAACTTGATTTCCATTATTGCTCATCCCATCATTCAAATGAAATTCCATGTATTTTGCCATATCAAGAAGGGTACTAATCACTCCACCAGCAGCAGCCCCTGAAAGTCCACTGTGACAAAATAGGAAGTCATCAACCACCTCAACAAAAATTAAACTTTGGTCATTCATTCTTGATTTTAAATGCATACTTGTAGTGGGTAGCATTCATTTTCCGAAGGATTCCATCTGGCATCAGATAATAACCTCTGGACATGCGACTCAAAGCCTCATAATCAGTAACTCCATCCACGATTAAACTATCATTCATTCCAAGCTGCTGAAATAAATCTCGAACCTTGAATCCAATGCAACGAGGAGAAATCAATCATTCACATCCTACCTTCATCAGTTCATCTCCTCCCCCGCAAAACAAATGTAATTCCTTTGCTTTATGTAGTTAGTTTACCATATCATCAAACGGTACACCAGACAAATGTGATATGACCTCTCCAGCTAAAATGATCATGTTGTTACTGTACTCAAATCGTGATCGAAATCCACATTTTTCTCCAATATACCGAAAACGGCTAAAATATTTACATAAAATGTAAGATATCAACGCATTTGTAATTTCTAATATAATTTTAAATATATTGTTTTAGTCACAGATACAAATTCTGAAATTGTTGTGCCAGCATCTTAAAAACTTATAATGGTCATCGTATTTATCGCTTGTATGAGTAGACCACCCACATGCATCAGTGATTTGATTCATAGTTTCTGCGTTTTATGCATTTATAAGAAAGAAAACGACGTGATTGTGTATAAAACTTACAAGACACGCTCCTCTTTGGTTTCATATGCCCCAGCTGTTACAGCCAAGCCGTAAGAATTGAGGCAAGTTCGATGCGACAGCAAATCCCGGAATGTTGTTTTCTCTGTTCGGAACCTTGCACAACAACCAAAAATATACATAAAAACATTCTTCTTGAGTGTTAAGTGTCGACTGCGAGTGTATGTAAATGTATGTACATTTTGCTAAACTCTCCGCAACTACCAAACTATTCCTCTTCGTTGTGCTCTAAGGAGAAACTTTAGTTTTATAACGTGGAAGGAATTAATAACTCGGATTTAATGAACGACATCGGTTAACGTTCATTGTGATTTTAAGTGATTGAATATTAATATTGGACGACCTTCTTTACATTATCTGAAAAGGATACGATATTTGGGTGTGTTATTGTCGTTAATTATTAGTTTGTAAATTAGTTACACCTTTACTTTTCGACATTGTTAGTTTAATATTCAATATTTATTGAATTGTAAACTAATGTTTGATGCGTGGGGTAGCTGACATCGTCAACGTCCAATTAATTATTCAATTCAAGGTAAGAAAGTTTAAAAAACATTGTCTATCAGTTGTCTTTTATAAATTATAACAGGATTTACGTTTGACGTTAGTCTAATTTCATTGTGTTTAATGTTGCTTGCTTTATAGGCCTCCAGTGTCAAGCTTCGTGCGTTCGTTCGTCGAATCAAAAATTTTAGTTTATAAATAAACCTACCTATCGCTGAGGATAAACTGGTAATTTGGAGCAAGTTGAACTATCGGAATGTCCAATACAGATTCGCCGTGTTGAGGGAAAGTGTCGTGAAGGAATTTGCAGGTAATTGTTGCTGTAAAACTCTGCAAGCATATTAAATATAAAAGATGTATAATAAAGTTTAATGTAGTAGTCGATTTTTTGAGAAATTTCAAAATTGCCTATTAAAAGGCTGCGAAGAAGTATGGTACATAATTAGAAGTTGCAAGTTAATTATTAGCTAGTATTCATTGAGTACCTTTGATATGGATGCTATTAAAAACCTTGTGTTATTTAATACAGGAGTTTGGTTCTCTAGATCATTTTCGCCATATCCCTTTGTGAAAGTTGAGTAGCTTTCTTCAGTACCGACTTTTTTCACCATTGATATTCCTAGGCCTGGTATTTTATTTGGTGTTTGTACAACCGAGTCTACTAAAGTGTCCAAGATAGCCTCTTGCTCTGAGGATAAAAATCCTAATGAGCTGCTCAAGTTGGTTAGCAGAAGAAACGTTAATAATTTCATCTTCAGTTTTGTCAAGCTTCCAAACACTTGTAGGTCAAATGGTTGTGTAAAAACAAATTAAAATCACGACGAATGATTTGTTAAACTTCTCACACTATTTGTTAGGAATTGAAGCTGTTTGTTGACTGCCAGTAATTGTAGATTCAAATGTCTGTATCAATTTCAACACTAAATGGAAGCTGTCGAGTTAGTTGTGTTTGGAGGCACAAAACATAAGTAGTGTAGCGCTTTTACATTTTTTAATGGAGCATCAGTTCATTTGAGTGTTGAGTATTGTATTTGAATTCTTAGATAAAACAAAATGATAATTACTGTCATTACTGTCAACCAATGTATTGTAACAAGGTTGTGGTTATGAGTGTCAAAGTCAAAAGGATTAAGATAAGAATGCAATAATATATTTGATGTGATATCGATGCCTCAGTATTTTTTTACTTATGCAAACTTGAAAGTGTAAGCTTTATCTTGCTGTCCTATGTGCGTGTCTAGCATTCGTTAGTGACAGTCATTAGTTCTGGTGTCAACAAGGGAATTTTGTGATAGAAGTGAAGATGGTCGTTCGTAAAGCATGCCATTTTTGCACTGTATGTGTGAGTTGAGTAGGACTCGTTTGTTTTGACTTTTGCTGATGACTTTGATTCAGTTCAGATTCGGTTGTCAGAGGTCAGAGTTTAAAATTATTGATAGCCTTGTATTTCATTTGATTTACATGAAGGTTGTTTTGGGCATCCTTCAGTTCAGTATTGACTATTGACAGCAGTTGTTTAGTGGATAACAATGAAATTGTATAATTCGTAGGATTTGGGTCGGAGTCCTAAACAGTGCAGTACGATTGGAAGTGCAAATTTGAAGCGAAGAAGTAACCAGACATGTCACCTCCACCTCGAAAACGAGGGCGTGGAGAAAAGGCTGTACCGTCGTCTTCAGCTATATTGGCTAACGTAACTAAAAATCTTCAGAAGGATCGGACAGTCGGGTCGCAGCCTCGATGGATTTCACCAAACTTCTGGACGGACTGGGATCGTGGAAGTAAAAAGACATTGTAAGTTTTAGAGATATTCTAAAGTTCTATACATACATTTTTACGTATGTATTTTGACTTTTTATTTGTATTCTTTGTTTCATTAGTTTTAGTGAGTTAAAAAAGTATGTCAAGTTACTGGATTCACACGATACCTCCAGCAAATCCAACGACCATAAATCAAGTACAAATGGAGTTTCTGTTGATTCAAATGCGATTTCATCAACACGTATGTCGCTTACAACTTATAAAAAGTTCTCTTTCCTCATGTGTTGTATTTCGTATGATAAGTATATTGTTGTAAATATAATGATGCTTGGATTTTAGTTGATGAGTACAAATCTGCAGTATATCTACTTATCAGAGCAGTATGTAAGGGAGACTTGAAGAAGGACAAGGCTGCTTCATTTCTTTCTGAAGCGGCAACCATGCATCCTAAACTTGCTTCATTGATGGGAGATGTTCTGTCTATTGTGGATACGGAAACTCAAATAGCTCGTTCTGAAGAGAGAGAAAGATTCACCAACCTCGCCCGTGCCTGCAATGACTTTTTAGGATTCGTTTATATGGAAAGATTGGACCTTGAAAGCTTACAAGATACTGGCGCTGTTACCAACAAAAAGGCCTTTTCAACTAAAGTCATTCGAACTAAAACTCGAATCTAGTTAGTCCATCAAGATTAAGCATAACTACTTCATTGTTTTGTGTTTTTGCTAATCAATATATTATTATTCAAATTCTTTAATTGTTTTTAGTTACAAGCAGCAAAAATTTAACTTGTTTCGGGAGGAAAGTGAAGGGTATTCCAAGCTGGTTTCGGAGCTTGGTAATCCATCATCTGAAAACTCTGTGTCGTACATGGCCCGTGTCATTCCATGCTTAGTTGGTAAGTTTAGTTAACCTGACACACGCAATCATGAAGGTATTCACAATGCAATGACTAAATGACTTGCACAGTTTGCTTGATTTTTAAAATTTTTAACTTTATAGGACGATTTAATCTGGACCCTAACAGAGTTATTGATTTAGTCCTTGAAGCATTTGAATGCCAACCAAATTGCAAGTTTTTTATCCCGCTGCTTCAAAGTTTACGCCCGTCTCCTGAAACCGTTTGTGAAATTATTGGTTTTAAGTTACAAGGCCAAGACAGACCTCCTGAGTCGCTCTTTGTGATGATAGCACTTTTACTGCAAAATAATGTAATCGAACTGGAAGGAATTTATTCTTGGGTACTACATTTGCAAAATTAATTTTTAAAGCATACAAAGCTGAATATAAATCAGATTACTGAAACCTAAAAAATTCATTGCTTTTAAAGTTGACACCAGATGATCGAGTTATTCACAAAGAATGGGATAGGGAGCTTCAAGATGCAAGGGAGTACGCTAGAAAATCTATGATAGTTAGTATTAACAAAGACAAGGAAGCTGATGAGAATGACGAAATGAATGGAGCCGAGGATCGTGTAAGAATGCAAATAATGCAATGTTGTTATGTATTAATTTGTAAATAAGTTGTAGCGTTACTTAGTTTAAGGAATAATGATGTATTTTCTTTTTATTAGTATTTGGACAATCAGAAGTTCCTTTTAGTTGAAGCTCTATTAAGTACCGGCGGATGGCCATTTGTTAAAAAATTAATGGACAGGCTCCCTGAATTCAGCTTAATCAGCAAGAGACGTATCGCTTTGAAGCTCATACATTTTGTTGAATTTATGATACAACCCTTGTATGCAACGTAAGTTTTGCGTTTATAAAAATGGTTATGACATTTTAAAGATTAGGATAGCTTCTTTAGTATTATTCTTCTCACAAATTTTCAGGGTTCATGAGACAACCGATCGATTGGGAAGAAGGCCTATTACTCAGTTAAAGGATATGTCAATGAATCGTAAGCAGATTAAGAATTGGGCCGACTTGGAGCAAGAAATGGATATCATTTTAAGTATCGGCCCATATGTCCATTTTGAACCAGTCCTCATGTACAAGTTGTTGCGAATCATGCGAACCTACTTGAAACAGGTATTTTCATACGCAGTATTACCCACTACGCAACATTCCATTGAAATATATATTTTACTAGTTTATTGTTGTAACTGTGTAATTGATTTTTCAGATGAAACATTCCCCACCGACGGATTTGTATTATAAATTTTTGACTGTTCTTGATGAAGTAATTTTACCTGGTCTCTGCTTCCTGGATGCAAATTGCTGCATTGCGCAAGAAATATGGGCCGTTATGGACTATTATCCTTATCAGCATCGGTACAGAGATTTAACTATGTACTAGACTTAATTGGAGTGAGAATTTGCATTAACTAAATCGGTATCTTTTTTTGTTTGCAGGTATCGTCTGTATGGTTCGTGGAAGAGTGAAGCAATTCTTTTATTGCATCCATCTTTATTGAGAAAGAGGGTTGATGTTTTGAAGAAAGTTAAGCATTTGATGAGACGGATATCAAAAGAAAATGTAAAACCAATGGGTCGTCAGCTAGGAAAGCTTTCTCACTCTATGCCTGCCGTCATATTCGATTATGTAAGCTTTACGATATTTCTACTAAATTTTTTAAATTATACTACTTTCGTGTTTAACGTGACTTGTTTCGAATTTAAGGTGCTATCCCAGATTCAGCTGTTCGATAATTTGATCTCTCCCGTGATTGATGCTCTAAAGTTTCTTACTACCTTGAGTTATGATGTTTTATCGTATTGCCTGTTGGAAGCCTTGTCACCTGGTCAAAGTAGCAATAGTGCATCACTATCAGTGGTATTCATTCAGTTGATTTTGATGATGTTGGCGTGATAATACAAAAAACAAATAATAGTTAGTGTTTTAAAGTTTAATTTTACTTTCTGTTTAGATGTTAATGCCAAATAGGCCACGAACTAAACACGATGGCTCTACAATCTCTCCTTGGCTTCAAAGTTTGTGTTCGTTTACTGGAGCCATTTGCAAAAAGTACACGATAGAATTGGTTCCCCTTTTACAGTATGTGGCCAATCAGTTGAAATCAAAGCAGAGTCTTGACTTGTTATTACTGAAAGAAATTGTCCAAAAGATGAGTAATATTGAAGCTGCCGAAGAAATCACTAATGAGCAACTAGATGCATTGGCTGGAGGTGAAATTTTACGATCGGAGGTAATATCAGCAGTAATAATGTATCAATCGTGAGAAATAATGAGTCTGCTTACATGATCAACTATAAATGTATTCTATGTATTATAATGTAGGCTGGATACTTTGGTCAAGTTCATGCGTCCAAGAAATCTGCGTCTCGTTTAAGGGATGCATCATCGGTAAATGATTTGGCAGTAACTTTATGCATTTTAATGGCTCAGCAAAGACACGGTATAGTGTATGATGACAGTAATGCTATCCATACAAAGCTGGTTGGAAAACTTTATGATCAGGTGTGTAATATTTTAGTACTATAATCAGGGTGTTTTGCTTTAGTTATAACTTTATTAATGATTTGAATGTATGAATTATTATTGCAGTGTCAAGATACTTTGGTTCAATTTGGAACTTTCTTGTCCTCATCGTCGTCAACTGAAGAATACGCAAAGAAGATTCCGAGCATTGACAAACTTTTTCTAGAGTACCACGTGTCAGCAGATGCATCTTTCTTTTTATGGAGGCCTTTACTTTCGAATGCGATTTCGGTGAGCAAATATCCATCGACTTATTAATAATTATTGTCTATTAAAAGTGTGGATAAAGTCACAAAGTACATGTTATCTTATTAATTGGGTTGCTTTTTAGGCGAAATATGATGAATTAAGACGAGCCGAAAAGTCCCATAAAAGTATGTCTGCAAGTCAGAGGCAGGAAAAGTATGCACTTGCAGCCACATGCATACTGAATCCATTAACTACCTTAGTTTCAAGTATTTTACCTCAAAAAACCTGGGAGGATATCACACCACAGTTTTACGTCACCTTTTGGTCGTTAACTTTATTCGATTTGCATGTACCCTCTGATTCTTATGCGAGTCAAATCTCTAGAATTAAACAATCGGTTACTTCATTTGCGGAAAACAAGGACATGGCTTCAAGTAAGATAAAGAAGGAACAAGATAGATGCAACAGTCTTATCGAGAAGTTGCAAGAAGAAGAAAGGCGACAGAGAGATCATGTGGATCGTGTTATGACGAAACTGAAGCAGGTAGATAGTAGACATTGTCGAAAAATGGACTTTCTTCTTGCACGTTAAAGGCTTACAGTTATATAATTTTTTTATCTTTTAGGAAAAGGATTTATGGTTTGCACCACGAACTGCAAAATCTGCAAAGAACGAAACAGTCACTGCATTTCTACAACTATGCTTATTCCCGAGATGTATATTCACCGCTCCAGATGCACTTTACTGTGCCCACTTTGTGAACATTATTCACTCGCTGGCGACACAGAACTTCTCAACCCTCATTTGTTACGATAGGGTAAGTGTTCAAGGCTTAAAGTTCTGTAGAGGTATATCGTTTTTAAATTGTTGTTATTAAATATTAATAATTACTCCGTTATTCTAAACAGATTTTCTGTGATATCATATATACGGTAACATCATGTACGGAAAATGAGGCTAGTAGGTATGGACGGTTCTTATGCGCATTACTTGGAACGGTTATGAGATGGCACGGAAATAAAGCTGTATTTGAAAAGGTAATAATTATAATACCACAGTGTCAAGATTTTTAAAGTATTTTGTTTTATTAAGTAACGCTGTATGACATGACATATGGAATAATTTGATTTGGAGTAAGCTTAAAGTAAAATGCTTTTACATTTCAGGAATGTGCGAGATTCCCAGGCTTCGTAACTAAATTTAGAGCCAGTAACTCTTCTTCAGCAGAAAGTAGCGATCATGTTGATTACGAAAACTTTAGGCATGTGTGTCATAAATGGCATTACAAAATTACAAAGGTATAATTTAATTGATTTTTTTGCATGAAAAACAATAATAATTATTACACTGTTGGTACATGGAGTTCATAGTGCGTTATATTCATATTTTTTTTCTTTTACAATTTCTAGTGTGTCATAGTTTGTTTGGAGTCCAAAGATTATATCCAGATCCGAAACTCATTAATTGTACTTAAGGAAATCTTGCCATTCTTCCCAAAAGTTACCAATCTAGGCGCTGCTGTTGAAAGATGGGTAGAGCGGGTAAGCGGATAATTATAGTATTTATTTAAGCTGTTAGCTGTCGAAATGACATTGTTTTACATAATATTTTATTATGCATTGGTCTTCATTTAGGTTCGAGTTGACGAAAAAGATAAACGTCAAGATTTGTTTGCATTAGCGACAAGTTACATTGGTCAACTGAAGGCTCGATGGAATACTTTAGTCGCTGAGGAAGATTTTCATGAAAAAGTCATCAGCCCAGAAAAGCCTGTAAAAAGGCCTGCAAAGGAAGATAGCAGTGGATCTTCATCTACTACTAAAGAGACTAAATCGAAAAGTACTGTAAAGGTGGAACCTATGGAAGTATCTCCTAGTGAGAACGTCCCTTCTAAATCGTCAGAAGTCCCACCAACAAAAGAAAGTAGCGGCGGAAGTAAGACAAGTAATAAACCGGCATCAACAGAAAGTGCTGCCTCGTCTCCAGTTGTGACGTTAGTAAAATGCTCTTCTATTATCTACAAAAGTACTCCAAAAGACGCTGTTATTTCGACGGTTCTAAAGTGAATTTGAATGTATAGAAAGAAGGAGCCTGCTGATGAGACCCCGGTTCAGAAACCCAAAGTTACCAGCAGTAGTGACAGCCGACGGGAAACATCCAAAGTAAGGGAGTCTACTGAGTCACGCTCTGAAAATGTTGTAGAAAAGTCTTCAAAAAGTGAAAAGCGTTCCAGTAGCAGTCGACCCGAATCTCACTCCTCCTCTAAGAAGGAAAGTCAAGAGGTCAAAGCAAAAAAAGAGTCGTCCTCCTCGTCAGATAGGCGCACATCAGACTCTGACAGAAGTCGAGGTATGAAAAACGCAAGTATGCAGTGAAAATGAAACAACACGATGCCAAGAGACGCTCCGGTTGTACCTACCAGGCAAAAAGTTCGCAATGCTATCCCACAACCTCCTCTCTCATTCACACCAGATAAATCAGCCGATGCCCAAATTGCTTTAAGGCTTTTTCGCTATTTGATGGAAATTAAATAAATTGTACAAAACCCAGTGTAAACTTGGCGTCGTGAGTGTTATCAAAAATCAATTTAATTTAAATACCGGAGACACATTGATAATGTTTTAATTATAATGTTACAGAATCTAAACGGAGGAAAGTGGAACCAAGTGTGAAACGGAGATATAAATAATCTTACGGATATGCGAGGAAAATAATCTTTGTGTGGATTATATTGCCACTGGAACACAAGATTGAAATATACATACATTTTAAAGTATTTTTAAACATTTAGTTGTATGTACCTTCTTTTAAAATTAATTGAGCAAATTCTTAAATAAAGACTTAAAATTGTACTTTTACAAGCTTAAGCTCACTTTGTTTGTTCATCATATAAATCTACCACTATCGTTAACTATTCTCATTTTCTAAACTTCTTCTGCACATTTTTGTTGGGGGAGAGAAAACGTCCATTAGCTGACTATCATCAAGTGATGTCGTCTTATGCTCCTTTGGCGTTACAACACGGCATCGTCGTAAATTGATTTGGGCATTCTCACTACTACTTCCAGGTTTTGGTGAAAAATAACTTGTTGAACTCTCCTCCATGGGGGAAACAGGAAATCCAGAATTTTCCTTAACTGTCCATCGTCTTGAACTTGAATTGGTTCGTCTTGGAGTAGAGCATGCATTAGATCTTGTTTCATCTGCTTCGTCGTGAATAGGTGTTATTCCAGGCGTGATAGCAAACATGATTCCCCTAGCTTCTGGCGTGAATTCACACCTCATCAACTGGGTTTCCAACTCACTCGTCGTGGTATTGATTTCAGTTACGGAGGGTGGAGTAGATACCATGTGATTTCTCCTGAAAGGGTCCCTCACACGAATGGGAGAGGAAGGAAGTTCGTTAGAATCGTCATCTCCAAATGAAAGGTCAAGCCGTCTACGGATAGAATTGTTGAGGGATGAATTCTTTCCAGAATCTATGTCCATCCCTTCATTGTACTCAGAAGCTTCCGACCTTTGAGAGCAACCTGCACTTGCTTCACCGAAGGTTCCACAGAGATCACCAGGCTGCAGAAAATTTAAAATATGGTTCATTCAGAGAGATACTAATATAGAAAAAGTAAGAATGTACTTATTAAATGAAAGCTATCATAATTATACCTGAAAATATTGCGACAACATGTCTTCCACATGTTCAGGCAATTCAGTAGGAAAGCTTAACGCTGTTTGTGTCCACTTCTCTACTACATGAACTGGTTTCTTTTTCTTCACGCCACCTCTAGCAATTGGGGACTGGCCCATATGTATAAATGGAACAGTAGTCTTGCTGAATCTCGAAAGCTCTGAGTATTGAATGTGAACTTTATCTTTCATTGGACTTGGTGTCGGAACAATCACACTTCGACTAAAATATCTATGAATAACAATTATTCATTTAACAACTTAATTCTTTAAGTTCTCAAATTGCATAATTCCATCATCAATGGATTTAATACATAATGTGGCTTACGTATCAATGTCAGCTTGTGCCTTCGCCTCAGTCTGTGGATCCACAGGAAGAGAATTTTGATGCGTGGAAGGTGAGTTTTCAAGATCTTTAGGAAACAAATGAGAAAGATGCTCTATAGCCCATGAACGTTGTGGAGGGGTCTCAGCAATTTCCATTATACTTGGACTCCAAAATGATCGTTGGAGCCCAGCTAGAACATCCTTCTCAAATGGATTGGTCCTTGAATAATCTCCATTAGACGATGGGCCTGCAGGTGGATCATTTTCATCACCAGCAGCTGAATGGCTTGACTGGTGACCATGTGAATATCCATTAGTAGTAGGCGTTAGTCGAGCTGGACTTTGCTTGTCCGAGGATGAGGATGACCCTGAACCACCCCGGCTTCTTGGAGGAAGACGGTTTACAATCGGACTTCGAAATGGTGACTCCACTTTAACGCTGTCCATTAGGCTTCTTAAATTTTACCTGGATACTACTAGCTGGTCACAACTCCTTGCCAATAGTTCATCAAGGGGAAACCTGTACGATTAGATTAAAACAGGGAATCACTTATTTTACGTCGTTTCTGATTCTCTTGTCATTATTTTTCTAAATTTATTGATCTACAATCTAGGAGCTTCAGTAGGTTAGTATGTAACCTAGACATGCAAATGCCAAGGCCAAGTTCCAACCGCAAAAGATCACAAACAGAAGAATAGGCATTTAACATTAGCATGAATATTTAAAACCAATTACCATTTATGAAGCTACAGTACCCGCTGCTTTTCCTCTAAAAAACACTTTTCACTGGAAAACAATATCTTAAAATAAGCTTGTAGTTGAACTTATGGCACTTGTTCAATGATTGACAAAAAAATGATGCTTTTTATTTCATCCAGTAGTAGGTACACAAGCCAAAAGCCTTCTCGGTTCCAGTTTTAGGTACATTTTTTTGGAGAAAAGTAAGGAACACACACGCAGTCACAAATACATACACTTCTTCATTTGAGATTGAGTTCCATTGATACGTTTACTACTCATAAAAAAATCAAAGGCACTTCCAACTTCTTAAGAGTAGTCGATACCTAAAGAACACTAAAAAGCGAGATCAACAACCGTACCACACATTATACAAGGACATTTCTTATGCATGTTTGGATGCATGTACATAAAACCCTGTAGAATTCCTTCATTGAAAGAACAACGGATCAACAAAATCAACAAGCTTCTGTTCCTGCTCCTTGTCAGGTTGAATGCTCTACGTCATCATCCCAGCCGTCCACTCAGCTCTCCTCAAGGAGATGTACGCACTGGGGCATCAAGTGAGAAGATCGGATATCAATATTTAGAACACCGCAACAGCAGCTTATGGAGCAGATTCTGATCTGATGCGTCTCTTTTGCAGGTTTTGGTAAGTGTTACTGGAAAGGAAATGAAATTAAAAAGTCCATAATTAAGTATTGGCTTCTTGTGCTTAAGTTACGTTACACATTTGAATATCTTTTATATGAAAATCACCATAAGATTAAAAAGTTCAAACAATTAATTAAAGTCTGTGATTTATTAAAGTTTTGGGGTAATGTGATAAATGACTATAAAACAACTCTGATGGAAATAATATTGAATATAGTCATGAATTAGGATGATGCTGGTTGTAATTGACGTTTCTTGTTATGGTGTAAGCGCTTGCGCCGCTTTCCAGTGCCTTTGGAACAATGTTATAAATATAAATTTTATCTTTAGACTTTAGCTTGAAACTTTAATGCTTTTAAGATAGATTTGTAGGAGTTATGTAAATCTTACTTCCAGCGTCAAGAGTCGCTGTTGTAGCTGGAGGGGAAGCTGGGTCGGGTTGTGATAGCGTTATATTTTCACACAAGTAGAAATGCCACTCATTACAGTCAACCTGTTTATTTTGACGCTTTCCACCCTCCAAAACTGATAACGTGCACATTTTCCCTGTCTTGTCAAACATATCATCATCCACGAGCCAGTAGGATTCGGTGTAGTCGTAGGCATATACAAAGTTACTATCTGTTGAATCTGGTGATATGCTGATGCCAATGGAGCTCAATTCTAGCCCTGACTTGGGAGGAATCTTGTGCCAGTCTTCGTCTTTAGCTCGGACCATTTTGGTTTTTGGGGGGCAGTGTCGATTTCCAAATGGTTGCTGGAATATAATTTTTTAGACAGATGCTGCTCTTGTAAGAATCTTATTAATTATGAGCAGAACATATAGCTATTTACGCACCTTAAAAGTACTTCTGAAAACACTTCCTCGATCTTTTGGAGCTGATGGGTCTGTCATGCCAAATTCCACTGTGGCTGTCTCAATATAGGCCAATGCAGCATCAGTCTGGTACTGCTTCTTCCACATACACTTTCCTGGAGAAAATTGAGATATTTACATGTTTTACTACTTTCAAAACGTCTAATGTTTGAAACTTCATATAAATTCTTCTTAATATATCTTACTCGATTTAGCATCTTTATGTTGACAGATTGTTCCCAAATTATTGTTGCAATTTGCTGGTGCAACCACCTTTTAGTCGCAAAAATTTATAAAAATTCAATCAGCATTTTAACTCTAATGATTCGCAAGGGAAATTTACATGTTACGTTAGAGTTAAATTTATAAAATACCATCATTGACCACGAGCATGAGTGACATGCTGTTTGGTTCGGGTACTCATAAGTGTAAACAGTAGTAACACAAAATTCGCTATCCATTTTATTGGATCTTCCTTGTTCTTCATCAACAACAAAATTTAAGGAGGCAATTGCTTTGGGTAATACTTTTCCATTCGCATATGTAAATTGACGTTTGTCCCACTTGTATTTTAGACTGGTCCAAAAGTGATACGAGTTGATTCCTTCGTGTAAGCAACCAAGAATGGTATTGTTATCGTTCATGTATATTAAAAAGGAAAGTTCTGTATAGTTTATGCTACTTTCACTTTATGAAATATAATTTACGTTGAGTCCAAAGTTTGGCAAATGGAATGAAGCAGGCATCATTCGCCCGTGGGACGTATAGCTCCAGCCCATATTTCGAGCAGTAGGTGTTTGCTTCTTCATATGTTCTCTGTTAAGTTTGAAATTTAACTCCGAACTTTGGTATTGTACTCAATTCACAATAATTGTTATAAAATCAAAAACATGATTCAGTTTAGTCATTCTCACAGGCTTCCAGTTTACAATGAAGCGTCTGTCCCCTATAATCCAGTTACCATCGTATACATACGACTCGCTTCCTGTTTTAATAGAAGAAAGTTGAAAGTTGGAATATCCTACAAAGATATTGAAGCACAAGATAATTTACCTTCCGTAAACGTTTGTTTTGGATCAATTCCTTCTTCATCGCACTCAGATTCTGCTTCACATAATGCGTGCCGCTTTTTAACACTATCACAAGGTTTTTCATCCCAAGAAGTCTGATATCCACTACAAGGAGAAATAATAAACGCAATTTAAAATATATCATTATGTGTACACTTTAATAATATAGTACATTGCATTGCAACTCACTAATTATCATCCATCGGCCAAGGTAAAGCTATAGCTATGCATTGTTCGACTTGTTTCTTTCGGTCATACGATCCGTACCAAGTTATGAAAGCGGCTACTCCAGTTGGTCTTTATAAATGAGAATTTTCATATAAAATGTATTTAGTTTATGACATTTCAATGCTTCACAATTAAAATGAGTATGGACCTGGGCTGTCGGTAGAAAAAATTTGTGTATTTGAGTGTTTGTTGCTCTTCATCCTGCCAAACATATTGTTCTTTGATTGGGTCAAATTTTGCATTAATCCAATCTATAGAATTTGAAGATAATTAATACAACAACAACATAATAATATAATTTAATATGACTAATAACTATTTTATTGAGGTAGTATCATTTCTATTACACCAAGTGTCCTTCCAATTATTTTTTTTGGTGAGCTGTTCCAAATATCTTCCAACCATAACATCCGTACCAATTGAGTCAACTTTGGCCAGCTTCATCCCTGCTGCCTCGCATCCCACCACGGAGTCCTCCCAATTGGAGTAGTCGCCACGCTTGGTTTTATTATGGAGGATGAAAAATCTAGTCTGTCCCAGTCTTTCTAAAAATGGGTCATCAATTTGACACTGGGCGGCGGCTGAAAACGAATACATATATAGGATTTAATAAATTAACTGAAAGTTAATTCATCCTGACCTGGCTCTATATATAGCCAACTTCAAATAAACCAGATATATTATAAGGAATTCCAAAAACTAATACCATAATTGATGGGGTGTAACTGATATCCCCAGAATACCAATGAAAATTCTAAAACCAGTAATAAAGAATTCATGTTCCCTATTTATTGGTACTGGTACTAGTGATACTGCTCCACAAGGTACAAAGATTTTCGAGGGACCTTCACAACAAGTCTAATTGTAGCTGTTTAAATGAAGACAATACATGTTTTGACAATCATGATTTGTTTCACAATGGCACTTTCTCCAACCTCAATTTATTATCCATTGTGTTGCTTTACCCCAATTTAGCCTTTTGTAGTATGAAGCCTGTTGTTTCTAGCATGATTGAATCTAACAACCACACCAAACTTCAAAGTTCTTCGTGATGCTTGTTATAGATTTAATTTTCAGCGTGTTTTAATAATTGATGAGAACTCAAAAATGAGCGTTGCAGTTTGTTGTAATGTTGGGGTTTTTAATGGATTGAGTTTAAAACAACGTTGCTAAAATATTGAACATGTGCTAAAAATGAATGCTTTGGGTGTTGACAAAGAAATTTTTGTTTTATATAAACATTACTATCCGTATTAGATACTTTGTCAAAAACAGTCACTAAAGTTCTTAATAAGAGTTGGTAAGCAAAAATTTGGACATGGACATTATAAGCAAACTTTAGCCGACTTTTGTTAAAATTACTGAGAAGAAGACATTTTGAGTAAAAGTAGAGGTGACGCAACATTTATGAAGTCATGCGGATTTGTTGTTGTATTACATCAAAAGGTTGCTTTGTGTTGCGAGTCGGATTTTAATTTACGTGCTGCCCTTTTGTAATAAATTTTTGGCAGTTGTGTTGTGTTGATATCTTAACTGGATAACATTGAACACTGAGCATTATGTTTCTAGTCATGGAGTGCAGTTTAGGAAGAATGCTTCTCTTCAACAAAGGTTTTAATTTGCCAAGTTTTGTTAAGTACCAGATTGTTCGTAATTACAAGAAGCCGATGTGGGTGCCAATAGCAAAGAGTAAAATGTTCAAAAACATTATTGATCCACCACCACCTAAAATGGAATTCATGGAAATGACAGCCCTGAAGGGAACATATGAACTGTACAACAGATCTCTGTGGAAGTTCCAGGATGGGATTTCGAGAGACCTTGAAGTTCAAATGGAGATGGAAGCAAGGCAAGTCAGTGAGGAAGTTGACCTTGAGCGCATCTTTAAAATGAACGATGAAGAAAATGAGAAGGTGAAGAAATTCCGTGAAGAATCCCTGTTCAACGAATGGGAGGAAATGGAGAAAGAAATTTTGGACCAGAGAAGGCAACACGAGGAAAAGGAATTACTACAGCTGGAGGAAACTGAAAAAATTCTAGAGTCGGAAATGAAACGGTTGGAAGGAGCTATCAAACCTGAAGATTTGGATGAAGTAATAGAAAAAGCGATTGCGGCAGTTTGGGATTATAATTTTGCAGTGGACAAGAAAGGAAAAATTTCTCAAGGAAGGTATGTTTCCGTTGCAGTTGGTGCTGATATACCACCACCACATGAGCCAATTGTTACGCCAATCGAAAGCTCAAACTCGTCATCTTAATTATTTTGTGCAAATAAATTTAAGCCATTTAGGCGTTTTCTTTTTTTCTAATAAATTTATGATATAGGAAAAAAATCTCGTGTACCTTTATCATCATTTTATTTAGCCTTGTACCAAAACAAACTAAATGTAGCTGTTAAAAACTTTGTTTTGCTTTACATCTCAACTCAACAACATCTTTATATCTCAACAAGTGTGATGATCATGCGTATGTGATTGGCATTAATATAAAAATTGGAAAGCTTAAAAAAATGGGTTGAGTAACCGTCTGATTCAAAGTAAAGTTTTAAATGCCGGATGCTGTTGTACATGAATATGCCGGATGAAGTAGGATAGGCAAGACGTTCCAAACATGAATATTAGTAAACTTCATTTATTGTCCAATTAGCATTACATAAGAAATCAGTTATCATTCTTTAGACATTTTTTTTAGTAAAAAGTTAGTTCCAAAAAATAAAAGATTTTTTAAAATCTTGTTTCCAGCTTAGCAAAGTTAAAAAGGAGAGGTAGATGTGGGAAGTCACAACTTTTTGTAAAGTTTCGAGCAGAACATATTGCACCTCAACCTGGAACAAAAGAAATGGTATGAAAAATCAAGTTGCAATCAATAAACAGTTCGACATTTGTAAAGTCAAAAGTAGCTAACATTCCAAAGGAAATCATTTGAAACTGAAATTAACTATACGAAACATCATGAGTCCCCCCTACGTTGTTACTTGGACCATTAAACACCGCCGTATTATCGTCACATCCAACACCAAGAAAGCAAAAAATACCTCGTCGTGCACGCCCATTGTTCTGAGTTGAATGGGATCCTCCAATGTTTCCAATGTCAGTATTGAATGAGGCACCACTAGACATCGTTGGGTAAACAGCTCCAAAAGGAACAACTGGACCAGAAAGATAACCAGGGACAACTGGGACCGGGTCAGCATTGTTGACCGTGGAGTGCGAGCCTCCGCTATTTCCAATGTCTGTGTTGAATCCTTGACGACGTTCTCTTCCAGGCGCCACGGGATTAGCATTGTTCGTTGTGGTGTGAGTGCCTGCACTATTGTTTTGATCGGTGTTAAAAGTTGCGGCCTGTCTACGCTCTCTTCCAGGTGCTACGGGATTAGCATTATTTGTTGTGGTGTGAGTGCCTGCACTGTTGTTTTGATCGGTGTTAAAAGTTGCGGCTTGTCTACGCTCTCTTCCAGGTGCTACGGGATTCGCATTGTTGGTTGTGGTGTGACTTCCGCCCTGGTTGTTTTGATCAGTGTTAAAAGTTGGGCCCTGTGCCTGTCTTCGTTCTCTTCCAGGTGCTACGGGATTAGCATTATTTGTTGTGGTGTGAGTGCCTGCACTGTTGTTTTGATCGGTGTTAAAAGTTGCGGCCTGTCTACGTTCTCTTCCTGGAGCTACAGGATTAGCATTGTTTGTTGTGGTGTGACTGCCTCCCGAGTTGTTTTGATCAGTATTAAAAGTTGGGGCCTGTCTACGTTCTCTTCCAGGTGCTAAGGGATTAGCATTATTTGTTGTGGTGTGAGTGCCTCCTGAGTTGTTTTGATCGGTGTTAAAAGTTGGGGCCTGCCTACGTTCTCTTCCAGGTGCTACGGGACCAGCATTGTTTACTGAGGTGAAACTGCCTCCCTGGTTGTTCTGATCTTTATTGGATACCGGACTCGCTCTACGTTCTCTTCCTGGTGCCACGGGATTAGCATTGTTTGTTGTGGTGTGAGTGCCTGCACTGTTGTTTTGATCGGTGTTAAAAGTTGGACCCTGTCCTAGTACAGAGGTAGCCAGGACCATGCCCACGAGAAATACCGTAGCAGTCTTCATCTTACAAAGTTGATTTTTTATGTCTCTTTCTTTGTAATGGAACTATGAATTTGATACAGTTTCAGTTTTCATGGTCACTTTTATACCAATGTTTTTCCTTTCGTTGTTGCATTTCTTTGAATTACTGTCCGTAAGCGTAATTAATGGCTACACCTATTCTTGGAGACCTACACTAACGACTAAAGATAGCAAGATGTGTTATAACCGTATCAAATTTAAAATGAAAAGTAAAGAGAAGGATGAATGAAATGATTTGAATTCGAAGAATTTGAAAAATGAAATTCTTGATTACCTCGTCATATTCAACAAATTAGTGCAACGGGAATTTAGCTCCCTAACTTAATTAGTGCATGAGTATTCTCAGAGAGTAATGATGACATGTGCAAGTACATAATGATTTCGAAGCATGGTCACATCGCAATCGTTAATTATATGTTTTCGTGGTATCCCAAATCAAAATAACTAGAAAAATTTTAATCAGACATTAACTACTAATTAGAATACGCTATCTTTAATGTTCTTGCACCGACTCACGCGAGCTTGTATCTATTTTTGCCCTTCCGTCTCCACCATTTATCATGTTTTCCAGCAAAGTACATGATATTAGTACAGTTTTTTGCATGCGTGTGTACATAAATGCCTTATCTAGGAAATGAACAAAATGTTAAGCTAGGAGAGACAATGGGAAAATAATGACATTGAACCTATCTGTCTTCAGATTTGGACCTCCACTTGAAGTGCAAGCATTAATGATTTACATGCATGGCCGTGCACCTCAAAACTATTTCTGTATGATCAGATTGATCATTTAAAACTTCATCGACAATATATATAATAAATATAATTATTTATAAGCAGATTACATTACAGATTAAACAAAAGTTTTACTAAAACCCATGCATGTGTTTACATAAAAATTCCTTGATACGATAATACCATGCATAGGAATCGAAATATTTATACTGCCTTGACTTTTGCATTTCCGAAATTAAAGCTGGTTATAATAGAGTCTAGTTTGTGGGTTTTTTTGTCTTTGGGTGACCGTGACGCATGAGATCTCTGTGTGAAATGTTTATTACTTAAAAGGGGAAATACAAGGAGTGTAGCATAAAAACTACAGACAGGCCAAAGAAATGAAATTAACGATCAACAAAAATGAACTTGGGCGCAGTAATGTACGTGTAGTGCAGTAAAAGATATACTTATTCTATGAAGTGATCCTGTTATGTTATTGGCTTTGAAGGCTTATACCATTAGAGTTTCACATTAAAGTAAGAAGGTCCCATACTCTTGAACTGTTTTAACTATAATACTATCTAATACTATTATGTAAGATCGGTGCGGTATGGTATGCGTATGTAGTGATCTTATGCCTTGGATTTTGTATATGGTCATGATATTGTGAGTGCTTGCTTGATTAAATTCAGTTTGATTCAATTACATGTCTTAGTCATAAATCACAGAGCAGACTCGTCTGCACTCTACATTTCACAATCATACTGTTGCAAATTAATACATTAGCTTACACAAGAAAGCATGAATGAAAATAATTATTGTTTCATGGAGGAAATGCATTAAGCGGATGTTCCATCTGCATCTGCAAATAAACAACAAATCAAAACAGAACTATATAATGCTAAAACTAAAAAGTATATACATACAGCATACATGTTTTATACATACACTCAATCAATTAAAATACTGTCCTGTTTTCATTTTCTTACTTTTATTTTTACTGATGATTCCATTATATGCGAGAACTTCAAAAACAACTACAAAATGTTGGCAAGGTCAGCTTCACATAGCACATTGTTGTTTTTGAATGTGCTTGCGTGTCTTCCTATGCTCTTGGTGAAATCAAGCTCTTTACAGACGCGTAACAGCACAAAGTCCTCATCATTATCCACTGAAGAAAAAGTCTGTGCATCAGTGATACTAGCTTCTGGAGGAAAGGTCGAGCTTTATGAAAATGGAATACTGACCCCATCAGAGTACGAAAGCGTTCAAGACTCCAAGTTGAAAAGAGCTATATTTAAAGTACCTGTACCATCATGTGTTTTAGAAATTTGTGGATTTAGTGAAACTAACCACCCAGCTTCTATCGAACCTTACAAATATGGAACGTGTGAATGGTACTATGGAGCAAGAGTTCGAGCTCCCTCAGCAATATATGACGTATTTAGTTTTACTTTTGAGCATTATCCATGAGATATAATAATTGTCACCAATTGTCATACATAACTATTCTTCATTAAACGAATTGTTATAATTTCAGCCTGATTTTCAAACTACCTCAATGAGCTGTGGTTGCTCTGTAAGTTTAACAAATCAAATATTCAAATGTGTATCTTAGCCTAATCAATTAGAAATGTAACATATTTACAGTTTCTTGAAAACCATTTTCATTCCCTGTAAAGAAAAACGAGACAAATTGTGAGCAAGCAACCTGTCAAACTGCAAGTCCCATTTGGAATGGAATGCAATGTGCCATTCTGTACCAAGAAACAGAGTGTCAATCATGCTATTTTCAATTCTTCATTTTAGAGTATGGGAAGCAGTTTCTAAGTCTAAACTCATTCCAAATCAAGTCAATAAAGGTTCGGTATCGTTGTACAGTGGAGAAATATACAAATGGGGCTATTGGTTTTGATTTCAAAGACCTTGATCCGTTCAGGTATACGGGAATTAATAATGACACTGGGGTAAGTGCAAGCTTTCCCTTGTGCATGAGGATTGAGTTATATGGTATAATATTCTAATGATTAACTATGTAAACTTTCAAAAGTCGGTGTTTCACCATGATTCAGAGAATTATACCTGCTACTGCGACAAAGAACTGATTACTGAAATGAACAGGGCGACAACTACAACAACAAAGTTGCCGTTGCTTACAAACACTAGTAACAATGATTCGTTAGCACCTTCAACAACTTTGAATACCAGAAGGGTTGACGAAGAGGAGGAAAGTGTTACGATGGTTGTGTTAATGTACGTTTCAGGATTTGTCATGCTCGTTTTGGGACTAGCTACCATAACCTACTATTGTTGCTGCACTCCAATTAAAAAAGAAAAAGTTTCCACAAAAAAATATCCTAACAGAGACGTTGATAAGCGAGCTGCTATTGAAATGCAGGAACTTGCAGATTCAGGCTTAAAAGGAGGAGAGTCGGGGGAAAAGATAGAACTAGAATCTCAGTATCGAGAACAAGAGCTCAAGCGACTGTTCGAACACTGGTTGAGTAGTTTGAGAGATACTTCACAAAAGCAGTGGCACATCCCTTTTTTACCTCCAAAGTTTCCTATAATGGGCTTTCACGGGGATGACAATGCCCTAATGGACAACTTCAAACTCGTTTGTGATGCTGACTTTGAGATCGAATGGAAACGCATCAGTATAGGTAAAAGTAAACCTGGGACCACCACTGGGCATGTAATAACTTGACAGTCCATTACATGGAGATGGCTTTTGTAGACTTAGATAAGCCATTTGGATCTGGTCATTTTGGATTGGTGTACGATGGCTTCTGCGAACCAGAGCCGGATGGGCTAAAGGAACGTGTGGCAATTAAAACAATTAAACCGCATTCTGGGCAACACATTATAATGTCTTTTCTCCGCGAGATTAAAATCCTACAGAGTATTGGAAATCACAAAAATATTGTAAAATACGTTGGATCATCTTGCCATGAAGGCAAGTTTAAGTTACAGGCTCAAAATTGATACCTAAAAATCTAAAACCTGATTGACTTATATATAACCTTAAGTCTGTTTAACTCTTTAGGGCAGATTTTTATCCTTACGAAATTCTGTGAAAATGGCTCCCTTAGAGAATACCTTAAAGAAGTGATAAGTTCCAGGATAATCATTTCATTTTCAGTTCAGTTGCCCCCAGAATTAAGAACTTCGGATGAATATGTCGATGCTGGCATTGAAACCGACAATGAGGAGGAACGTCAAGAAGAACAAAGTCATTCGTGAGCCTACAATAATAAAATAAAATTATGTGGGCCTTATATAGTACCTACATTGTAACGTACAAACAAACAGGAACGAAGAATCGGCTGCGTTGACAGAGTCGGATCTCCATCAGCTACTTTACTGGTCGGAACAAATTGCTACAGGAATGGAATTTCTCAATTCCAGAAAGGTTGATCCGCAATAATTGCTATTACATAATTTAGAGCTTCCACAAATAATCAGATTGTAAGATTGGATTTATAATCTCAATTCTTTCAGATCATTCATGTGGACTTGGCCGTGAGAAATATTCTACTTACATCCGATTTAACTGTGAAAATATGTGATTTTGGATTATCAAAAACATGCATTGAGGAAAAGGACTATGCTCAATCCTTACTTATAGTATGATACAAAAAGTCTAAATTACTCTTGCAGTAGTTATGATTGGAAGTACAAGAATTTGTTAAATTTATTGGGTTGGTTTAGGGTGATATTCCTGTGAACTACTTTGCCCCTGACTGGATCAACAATAGTCAAATGCGTGAAGATGGGCAGAAGAAAGTTTCTATTTTCATTGACATTTGGGCTTATGGATGCACACTATGGGAAATTTTTAGTTTGGGTGTAAGACCTTATTATGGTATGAACGGGGAAGGCATTAAAGACTTTGTGAAGAGAAAGGAAAGACTTGAAAAGCCTCAACTTTCACCAGATTTTGTGTAAGTGTTGCTACATACATGTCATGTCATGACATGCACCCTTCTTTAGAATTCCAACTTTATCATAATATTGGTTTCCTCAGGTATACAAAAATATTAGAGTGTTGGAGTGAAATGCCAGAAGACCGCCCATCATTTACTGAGTTGAAGAAATATTTCCATACGGAAAGGCTTAAAATACTTCAAACGTGATCTTCAATAATACTCTTTAAAAATTATGAATAGAAACATAAGTAATTGAAAATGAAAAGGCAACTTAATGATTCTAATGATTATCAATCTTTCACTAGAAGCGGCAACTCAATAAGTTTTTCTGAATATGAAGCTTTAAATACTCCAGTTTACTTACAACTACATGTAACCGAAAGTGATGAAAATTATAATTAGTACACTAATCTCTATATATGTCAAATGACTCAAATGCATTAAGGAAGCATATTATTATTGTTGACAAAATGACAAGGACTGAGTCAGAGTAAATAAATCTACAACTAACAACTAACAACTATAATAATATTTTTAATAATTTTCAATGACGCATGAAAATATTTTTTGTTATATATGCAGGTAATAAAATACAAATGAGTTCGCCCACCTCGGCGTGTTCATTCACAAAACATGTTGAAAACAATTTTACTACTAAATACTCAACTCAACCGTTCATTGAATAAAAACAAAGGTGATAATTTAGCATTATCTTCCTTCATCTACTAAACCTGCGTACTACGTCATTTATCAATTTTGCCTACTCACTTGTATTCATTGTCCACAGACAGAAAATTCTTTAAATCAACATTTCAACTGAAAGGCTAAAGCATGCATGACGTTAATTTATAATTACATTGATTGTATATCCAAATATGTTTAACCTTGATATGATAAAATACAGATAAGTGTTCCCTGAATGAATGAGAGTAGGAGGCAGCGCAGCCATTGAACTTTTGTTATGCTAATCTAATTTTTGATGTAATGACTTGCGAGGCTGTTTGCGATGTTATTAACTTATTCTCATTCATTTTTGACAATGTGACAATACAAACTTGTTGGCGTGATAGAATATTTTACTGCACATCTGCAGTCCTCAAGCGATAATGTTCTACTTGAAAGCAAATGGAATTTTACAACTCTGGGGTAATGTGAAACAATCCATATTGAAGGTTTAAGGTCGTGAAGGGTATAGTATAGACTCCAAGATTAGACGAGTATGCAATTTATTATTTACTGCAGTGAGCGATATTGACTCGCGTGGTGTTAAAATTTATTGTATTAAGGAAGAACCCAATTACCAGAAGTAGGATTAAGCCTGACACTGACACTGGCACTCAGAACAGCACAAATATAATCACATCACTATCGCTCAAAAACAAGAATATGCATACATCCATATCACCACCCAAATGTTAGTATTTACTGAATGTTTGCTACTGTAGTAAAAGTATTATTGTTTGAAAAGACACATCATGTCATGTTGTTATGAAATAATAAACTTTGCATGGTTTAACTTGACATAATGGCAGTTCTCCGAATGGATTTACGTAGAATCCTCAATGCAATCTGCTTTTTCATTTTTTACATTCATGGGAACTTTTATGTGACGTGAGTCACCAGGTTATATTTTCCTTTTTGCTACTATACTATACTATGTACTGGTTTCAAATGAATTCGTAAAAACGACTGGAACAAACAATTTGAACAAAACATTCAACACTCCAGTAAACCTTTTTATTATTGATTGCCAGATGTTGGAATATAAAAGTGGTGGTTGTGAGTTCCATGGCCATCAGACACCTGAGCAACTTTCAATCAGTCAGATACAGATCATATTTAGTCAAATAAGAGTTTTATTCCAAATTTTGACCGTGGGAATTTAATAACATAGTTTTAGTCACTTTACAAGCAAAATGGCGTTTAATAGTGCATCAATAGTCCTTTTTGGCATAATTGCCGGTGCAATCCCTTTAGCTCTTTGCCAGTTAAATCAACGAGCTGTTCTATACGACCAATTTAACGGGGAGGGTGAGTACATGGTGGTTCCAGAGCAATACGTTGAAGACCTTTCCTTTACTGCGTTTGATAACAAGGTCCGCTCAGTCTGTGTTACTGGAATGTAAGTCGTTATGTAGTCACTGAAACTATTTAAGAATTCGTTTTTAATCAAACACAACATGAAGCGTCTTCCAAAACTAATTAGTGGGATTTGTGTAAATTTTTCTTTCGATTTAGATGGCTCTTTTATCAGGACGCTCTATTCAATAGCGGAGGCCCTCGTGGTATGGAATACATTTTTGGAAGGGACAACTACTGCGTCAACATCAGAACGCTTCCTAACGCAGTGTCATCTTTGAGATATGCTGGCGCTCCACGAGACTTTTCAACAGACTCGTTCACACTCTACCAATTCGATTACTTTCAAGGAGAAGAGGAATATACTTACACTCGACTTCCAAATTTAAACCTTGTGGACGACCACGCATCCATAATCATTACAGGTAGATGACAATGTGCACAAATCACATTAGTCAACTTAATCGACCACAATATTACAATATTATTATAGTTGTTGTAATGCATATTTTTCTACATTTTTCTGCGAAGGAAAAAGCGATTGGGAGGTTTTTGATCAACCTAATTATACCGGAAATAGACTCTGTCTCAAAGTTCCCGAACCAGATCATGATCGCCCAGCCCCTTCATTCATATCCGATGTCAGCAGTGAAGATATTCCTAAAGGATCTATTCGCTCTATCAGGAAGGGTTGTGTACCCAAGCCCACCAATGTAGTGAATCTTCAATCGTTTGCCAGAGCTGGAGGAGACAAGAGTACATTTGAACAAAGCAAGCCTGTTTAGATGCTTTTAGCGAAAACGCTGATGCCATGTAGCTAAACTAGGGAGTTTGTAATATGATCTGTCTGTGATTCCATTTAATTGAAAAGTATGAAATAGCAAAACACATTATATCTTACATACCAAAAACCTTACAGTATACGAATTTTTCAAATGTGTAATACAATGAAATTGAGTGTTGCTGCTGATAAAATAAAGACTGTAATTTCAATCACAACTGAAAATTGTGTGGGACATACCACATCAATATGCTTTATTATTCAGCCTATTTTTTTACATTCATGGGAATTTTAATGTGACGTGAGTCACCAGGTATATTTTCCATTATGCTACTACGCTATACTTGTTTCAAATGAATTCATAAAAACGACTGGAACTAACAAAACATTTAATACTCCAGTCAACCTTTGTATTATTGATTGCCAGATGTTGGAATATAAAAGTAGAGGTTGAGGGTTCCATGGCTAGTAATCGCAACGGGATGAGAAATTTTATTTTTGTCCCCAAAAAAGGTATCATTTAGTAAGATTCGGGTTCTACATTTATTACCGGGATCCCAATAAGGCTAAGACGATATGCACATACATGTTTATGCTTCATAATTACCTAACTACTTTTACGCTGTGTGACATATGCATTTAAAGATCGGAAGCTCGACCGGGATCTCGGGGTTTATTAACGGAAACCAAAATCTCAACAAGAAACCCGTTGCTGTCTTTAACCATGGCCATCAGACACTTCCAATCAGTCAGATGCAGATAATCGTTTTAGTCCAGGAAGTGTTTTGTTCCAAACTTTGAACGTGAGAATTTAGTAATTTAGTTTTAGTGACTAGTATTTTGGGACCGTTGCATCCCTCCGTTCCCATGGAGGAAATGTTCTATTTATAATGAATTATTGTATTACTGGTTTTAAAAAAAAAGTTAAATGCGAAGTTCTTTTTTTTAAATAATATAATTTTATTTCAAAACAAGAACTTCTCATTTAACATTCTTTATAGATAATATTTTTTTACTGTTTTCAAAACAATCACTGGAACATTTTTTTATGCATATAATATTTTTAAATCCATAATTATAATATGTTTAACTTTACAAGCAAAATAGCGTTTAATAGTGCATCAATAGTGCTATTTGGCATAATTGCCGGCGCAATCCCTTTAGCTCTTTGCCAGTTTAATCAACGAGCTGTTATATACGACGAATTTAACGGGGAGGGTAACTACATGGAGGTTACAGAGCAGTACGTTGCTGATTTTTCTCTTACTGCGTTTGATAACAAGGTCCGCTCAGTCTGTCTTACTGGAATGCAAGTCTCGGAAACTTTTTAGGAATTATAGTTTTTTAGTCATACAATAATACACCACCTACAGGCTGTTTTTTTCAAGTGAACTCATTTTGAAACAACTGACAAAGAGCCGCTTCTTTAGTAAACACAGAAAGCAATACACCATTTTAATCAGTTGAGTCTCCTCTTCATTTTCCGCTATTGGTCATTGCTTTTGGTGAAGCCCTGCCTGGACACCTGTCACTTGAAGTGGAATCGCCCTTTTTGTAGCTTTCCACAGCCCATCCAAGATTTTGGTTTTCATCGGAAAAACTCCTGCTGCAAGTAGTCAAAGCCAAAGAAATCCATGGGACTTGCGGCAGGGCTTTTCACAGGTATTTTCTCATTGGAGATGATGGTTATTCCTGTTTTTTTATTCACTTCGTTGGCGTACGCAGCGGTCAAACGCGCAGTGTGCGATGTTCCGGCATCGTGGTGAATGAACACCTTAAAGGTGTCCTCACCATAAGGTTTTGGAATATGAACCTCAACTTGAGGTTTTAAAACATGCTCTACATACTAGTTAGCATTAATTTTTACATTTGGGGGTACTCTGAACGCAGTTAGCACACCCCTCCCACTTATAGCACCCACCACCATCACTTTGTCACTAAACTTTTAATTTTTTCTACAACGAGGTTCTCCACCTCGTAGTTTCTGCTTAGCATAACAGATCTTCCTCGTCCCGTTGCAGTCATTGAGGAAAAACCTTGACGAGGCATGGGTGACCACGAACTCGCTCTTTCCACCTTCTAGGTGCCACTCACAGAGGCTCCTACAGTTCGACTTCCGGTTTGCACGATGAGTGTCTTTCAAGACATGGTCTGAAGGTTCGTTTCCACAAATCTTCATGAATTTTTTTGTGAATTGTAGAGGAGGAAACTAGGCACCTTTTAGACATCTCACGTATAGGATGCGGGTTCTCTTTCGTGGTGAAAAGGTCGACCTTCCTGATCAAGGCTTGATTCCGCTTTCTCTTGACTGCATTCCGGGGCGGTGTGGTGGCTCCAACCGCATGCGCAGCTCTTCTTTTTCCTCTGCAATGGATTACTTAGTAAATTGTTGGCATCGACACGTTAATTCCATGCCCTTTTAACGTTGAAATTATCTTATTCTGGGCGCAGATACTCTTGGAAAGCTCCAAAATGAGCGATTCCACTTCAAGTGACAGGTGTCCAGGCAGGGCTTCACCAAAAGCAATGACCAATAGCGGAAAATGAAGAGGAGACTCAACTGATTAAAATGGTGTATTGCTTTCTGTGTTTACTAAAGAAGCGGCTCTTTGTCAGTTGTTTCAAAATGAGTTCACTTGAAAAAAACAGCCTGTAATATGCATCTTCCAAAACTAATTACTGGTTTTGGTCAATTTTTCTTTCGATTTAGTTGGCTTTTTTATGAGGACGCTCTATACAATAAAGACGGCAATTGGCGTAGTATGCAATACGTTTTTGGAAGGGACAACTACTGCGTCAACCTCGAAAGACTTCCAAACTCAATATCTTCTTTGAGATATGCTGGCAATCCACGAAACTTTTCAGCAGACTCGTTCACACTCTACCAACTCGAGTACTTCCAAGGAGAAGAAGAATCTACTTACGAGGACCTTCCAGCTATAATGAAGCTTTGGGAGGAGCACACATCGATAATCATTACAGGTAGATAATAATATGCTAAATCACGTTAGACAACTTAGTCGACCACAATATATTATTATAGTTGTTGTAATGCATATTTTTCTACATTTTTCTGCCAAGGACACACCAATTGGGAGGTTTTTGATGAGGATAATTTTAAGGGAAATCGCATATGTCTTAAAGTTCCCGAGCCAGATCACGTTCGCCCAACCCCTGCGTTCATATACAGTATATACAATAAAGAAATTCCTAAAGGATCTATTCGCTCTGTCAAGAAGGGGTGTTCGGACGATAAATAATCTTCAATTGATGCCCAGACAGGAGTAAGTGTGAAGTAAACTTGGTTAGAAGCTTGTAACGGAAACATTGATGCCATGTAGCTAAACTATGAAGTTTGTAATATGATCTGTGTGTGATTCTAATCAAATTGACAAGTATGAAACAGTAAAACACATTATATGAGTATCATATTATTATATACCAAAAACCTTACAGTAATTTTTCAACTGCATAATATAATGAAATTGAGTGTTGCTGCTGATAAACTAAAGACAGTAATGTCAATCACCTGAAAATTGTGTGGTACGTACCACATCAATATTATGTTTTATTATTAAATCTGGTTGGTGGAAAGTACGCAAATGCCTCACTTCTGTTTTCATAAGTTTTCATTCAGAACAATTTGTTATACACCATGCTTCCTCTGTTTGAAACCACAATTTTAGCAGTGGTTTCAGCTGGGAAATGAAATAATATTGAAACTTGACACTTGCGGTGAAATACGAGAGATGAACAGCTAAACTAAAATGCATAGAAAAATAATGCTTCAATAGGTGTTTACGGCAGGTCAGAGTTTAGCAAAGATCAATTTTATTATTCACTCTGAATTAGTGAAGTAGCTCAATAAATTACTATTTTTTGAAAATTCTTTCGTTTTAGTAACCAGTACCTCGAGCGAGAATGACAATAGATTATAGATAGATATTAGAAGTCAAAAGTATAGTTCCGGATTAATTTGACTGCTGAATTTTTACTTATTTGAAAGATTCATAACTTTGCATTTTGTTGAACGCAGATGATGAAGTATGTCACAACAGTTCCTATGAACTGAAATGGGTCAACAAAAAATTGTTTTAAACATATTTAATTGCTAAAACTATATTACTAAAAATACTACTATTCTACTACCTTCGAAGCTTCGAATCTAAGCTTTATCAAAATATTTATAGTTTGTGTTCTTACCGTAGCGGCAACGGAGTATGTCAGTGTGAAAATATTATTTCCCCGAATCCCAATATCTTTAGCTAGCATCTCATGTAAAACAATGTCCATTTGATCTGACGGAACACTCTTACTGTTCTCATCATCAACCAACCATTGTTTAATTGATTCCATCTTAAATTAAAATATTTAGCCGTTGCACCATCATTCAACATGCAGATATTTATCATTGCAAAAAAACATATTTTCATTTAACGTTCTGTAATGTGTAATCTGTAATTGTGTACGTCATTTACCTGCTTACACACATCTCCAGACAAAAACAGGATCCCAAACATACAAAAATAGTAGCAAAACAAGTTTGCTCGCTTGTAAAAGTTACTAGCAACAAGGAAAGCATCCATATTAACTGAATACGCCATTATAGCATCTCCCATAAACCAGCACAAAATGCTACCAAGAGCATTATTGATTAAAATGGATAACGACCGGATCGCCTTAAAACTTTCATAAATATGGTTCCAGCTGGTGTAACTAGATACGTTACTATCACCTCTAGTAATCGAAGATATAATGCGCTTCCTTTTGTATAAAGATAAAGTAGATTCAGTTTTAGAATCATTCTCAAACGTGGTAGTAGAAATATCGAAGCGATTTGCGAATGAGTATGCCGTGGACCACAAGGTTAGTACCATTGCCAAAATGCCAAGATCCGTAAAAAATCCCATCAAATATCTGTAACATTTTTAAGAACAAAACATTGTTTGAAACAATATTAAGCATTATAAATGTTAAAGCAGGTTCGATTGTTCAACACAAAATTACCTTGAAACAAGGCCAACTGCGTTTATAACAAGGAGACACTCATCCAACACAGTTATCTCGTTTAATTCCAGTGCTACATTCGTTCCTAAATTTTTTCCGTAGAAAAACATATGCCTTGTATCTTGAACAAGTCTTCGATGCCACCATGAAAAACTCCAGTCTGAAATGTCAGCCAGGAAATATTTTCCAGCAACCAAACTTCCAAACGCCATCACAATGTAGATGCCAAGTATAATTCCGATAAGAGGAAGTTTTCTAAGCTTTAATGTTACATAGAAGTCATAAATTAATACTAAAAACTTTTTAATCATAATTTGTACAAAATAAAATGCTCTAAGCTCTAACCACTTTTGCATTTGCTGCAGGTAAAGCACTTTCTCCAATGATGAAGTTAACCACCTTAAGAAACTGGGAGTTGTTTCGCCACATTCTCTTCATGAAAACTATTTTGTATGTTAAATTGAAAATGTTCATGATCAGGAGAAAATACTGTGCTGGATTCTGAGCAAACTTGTCAACCTGACGGGGTGTGCTGTGACGGCCTTCTGTGAAGATTCGAAGTATGCAAAGGAGGTGCATAATTCCACACAAGAACTATTTAAATTATTGAAAACAATAAATATTGTTTAGGATTTTGTATGTTAGCGTTTTCTGCTTTTAACTAAATTTAAAACTTTTGGTCAAGTTACCTGCTGTGGCTTCCGTGTGTGCACAAAATAGCTTTCTCGTTCTTCATCCATCCTGAAGCGAAATGGAGTAATGCAAAGATAGTAGGTGAAGTTGAAATAGAGTCTAATGAAATTTGTCAGGGTCAATCTATTTTGATTTTCCGATTCGGCGTTTTTGAGATCATTGAAGTGATTCAAATTATGAAGATACTGACCAGTTATGAACACTTGCCCTGCGTTCCTCATGTAATTTTTATCACTACGCTCAGTTTGTATAATATGAACCATTGCCTTTTCGGTATCCTATTGCTTTAATTTCCATTCATAATTATGGCGAAAAGGAAATTTTCGGACAGGATACCTGGATTGCCTTTGAAAAACTTGTGCAAATAATTTTAGATACGTATATATATATACAAATGGGGAAAGCTATTACAGGCGACGCTTTTATTCTTAAAAGTTTCCAGACGCTTTTCCTATTTAAACCTGACTAAGCAGTATTTAGACATAAGAATATAGGTACATACATAGACATCAAAACCAGATTAGTCCAGCCTAGGTGTACAATAATGAAACGGAAGTTTCTACTTCTCCAATTAGTTGTAATCGTCGCTACCAATCGGTTTTTATACAATTCCAACCAGCTACGTCATAATGTTTTTATTCTTCGTCTCACGTATTGTCATATTGAATGAAAATAATGAAGCATGTAACAATAACACTAGTAAACTGCAATTGAAGCGCAAAAGAAAAGAATTCAATTTCGAAACGTAATATACGAATTAAAGAAATGTTTGTATGGGTCACGAACTCATGTCGTGACTATTATTTTTTTATTTATAGTTGCATGAGGAATGAGCATGTAATAGTAAAAAAAATTTCAAACTCAATAATATATGTATCTTCTCTGAGATATGCTGGCGCTCCACAGGACTATTCAGCGGACTTGTTCACACTCTACGAATTTGCCTACTTTCAAGGAGAAAAATAATATACTTATGTTGACCTTTCATTTAAACTTTGTGGACGACCACGCATCCATAATCATTACAGGTAGATAATGTGCACAAATGACTTAATGGACAACAATATTATTATAGTTGTTCTAATGCATATTTTTCTACATTTCTGCGAAGGAAAAAGCAGTTGGGAGGTTTTTGATCAGGCTCATTTTAAGGGAAATAGAACATGTCTCAAAGTTTCCGAACCAGATCATGATCGCCCAGCTCCTGCATTCATATCCTTTGTGCCAAATGAAGGCATTCCTAAAGGATCTGACTCCTGTTTAGATGCTTGTGGAAACGCTGATGCCATGTAGCTAAACTAAGGAGTCTGTGATTCCATTAAATTCACAAGTATGAAACAGTAAAACACATTATATCAATATACCAAAAACCTTATAGTCATTTTTCAAATGTATAATACAATGAAATTGAGTGTTGCTGCTGATAAAATAAAAACTGTAATTTCAATCACCTGAAAATTGTCTGGCACATTACCACATCAATATATTTTATTAAGCCTGGTTGGTAACAATTTATTTTACTGTTATACACACCCTGCTTCCTCGGTTTGAAACCACAATTTTAGTGGTTTCAGCTGGCACTTGCAGTTTATACCTGATGAAATACGAGAGATGAACAGCTAAACTAAAATGCATATAAAAATAATCCTTCTATAGGTGTTTACGTCAGGTCAGAGGAGTTCATTGATAAATAATTTAGCAAATATCAGTTATTCACTTTGAATTAGTGGAGTAGCTCAATAAATCATTTATATCAGAACATTCATTTGCTTTATTAGCCAAAATCTCAAGCGGCAATGACAATAGATAAACTATGGATAATATGTGCTAAAAATTCTGTTTATTGAAGTAAATAGTTTGAGGTAGATTTAACTGTTGGATTTTCACTTGTTTGAACGATTCATAGCTTTCCATTATATTGAATGCAGATGATGAAATATGTCACAACAGTTAGTATGAACTGAAATGCGTCAATAAAAATTATTTTAAACATTGCCGTTGATTCTTAATTGCTGAAATGATGTTTATGTTTTTACTACAGAATTGGAAGGCAAAATAACCTTCTACGCCTTCTAAATATTTGTAGTTCGCATTCTTACCGTAGCAGCGACGGAGTAAGTCAGTGTAAAAATATTGTTCCCCTGAATCCCAATGTCTTTAGCTAGCATCTCATGTAAAACAATGTCCATTTGATTTGATGGAACAGTCTTACTATTCTCATCATCAACCAACCATTGTTTAATTGATTCCATCTTAAATTAAAATATTTAGCCATTACACCATTCAATTTGTAGATATCATTAAAATTTAAGCAACATTTGCATAGTACATGTTCACAATCCGTAATTATCTACAATGTCAATTACCTGCTTACACACATCTCCAGACAAAAACAAAATCCAAAACACACAAAAATAGAAGCAAAACAAGTTTGCTCGTTTGTAAAAATTACTGGCGACAAGTAAAGCATCCATATTAACTGAATAATACATTAGAGCCTCTGCCAAAAACCAGCACAAAATGCTTCCAAGAGCATTATTAATTAAAATGGATAACGACCGAATCGCCTTAAAACTTTCATAAATGTGGTTCCAGCTGGTGTAACTAGATAAGTTACTACCAATTCTAGTGATTGAAGATATAATGCGCTTCCTTTTATATAAAGATAAAGGGGTTTCAGTTTCTGACTCATTTTCAGAAGCGGTAGTAGAAATATGGAAGCGATTCGCGAATGAGTATGCCGTGGACCATAAAGTTAGAACCATTGCCAAAATGCCAAGATCCGTAAAAAATCCTATCAAATATCTGTAACATTTTCAAGAAAAAAGATTGTTTGCAAATTAAGCATTATAAATGTTAAAGAAAGTTCAATTGTTCTGCACAAAATTACCTTGAAACAAGGCCAATTGCGTTTATAACAAGGAGAAACTCATCCAGCACAGTTATCTCGTTCAATTCCAGTGCCACCTTCGTTCCCAAATGTTTTCCGTAGAAAAACACATGCCTTGTATCTTGAACAAGTCTTCGATACCACCATGAAAAACTCCAATCTGAAAGGTCAGCCAGGAAATATTTTCCAGCAACCAAACTTCCAAACGCCATCACAATGTAGATGCCAAGTATAATTCCGATAATAGGTGGTTTTCTAAGCTTTAATTTAATGTGAAACAGAAACCATATGAAAATACTAAAAGTTTTTTAGTCAATTGTTCAAAGTAAAAAGCTCTAACCATTTTTGCATTTGCTGCAGGTAAAGCACTTTCTCCAATGATGAAGTTTACCACTTTCAGAAACTGCGTCTTGTTTCCCCACATTCTCTTCATGAATATTAGTTTGTAGATTAAATTGAAAATGATCATGATCAGGAGAAAGTATTGTGCTGGATTCTGAGCGAACTTTTCAACCTGACGGGGTGTGCTGCGACGGCCTTCTGTGATGATTCGAAGTACGCATAAGAGGTGCATAATTCCACACAAGAACTGTTTAAATTATTAACAACAATAAATATGGTTAGTATTTTCTGTTTTAAACTAAATTTAAAACTTTTTGGTCAAGTTACCTGTTGTGGCTTCCATGCGTGCACAAAATAACTTTCTCGTTCTTCATCTGTCCTGAAGCGAAATGGAGTAATGCAAAGATAGTAGGTGAAATTGAAATAAAGTCTAATGAAATTTGTCAGGGTCAATCTATTTTGATTTTCCGATTCGGCGTTTTTGAGATCATTGAAGTGATTCAAATTATGAAGATACTGACCAGTTATGAATACTTGCCCTGCGTTCCTCATGTAATTTTTAGCACTACGTTCAGTTTGTATAATATGAACCATTGCCTTTTGGTATCCTATTACTTAAATTTTCTTTCATGGGCAATGTGAAATGTAAATTTTTTGGACAGGACACCTGGATTGTCTTTGAAAAACTTGTGCAAATAATTTTAGATACGCATATATATATATATACACAGATGGGGAAAGCTCCACTTTTATTCTTTAAAGTTACCAGACGGTTTTCCGGTTTGAACCTGACTAACCAATATTTAAACATAATAATATAGGAACTAGGAACATACATAGACATGAAAACCTGTTTAGTCCAGTTCATGGGACAAAAGTTTTTACTTCTAAAATTAGTTGTTATTGTTGCTACTAATCAGCAGCTTATACAATTCCAACCATCTCATTATACGAATTCCAACCATCTCATTCCAATGTCATTACGTTGTTATTCTTAAGTTGCTAGATTGTACGTCTCATGTATTGTCATATTGAACGCAAATAATGAAGTATGTGACAATAACGCTGGTAAACTGCAATCGAAGTGCAATAGAAAACAATTAAAGTTCGATACGTAATGTACTAATTAAAGAAATGATTGCATAGGTCACGAGCTCATGTCGTGTCTACTTTTTTTTACTTACGGTTGCAAGGAATGAATATGTAATAGTAAAAACATTGCTTCCTTTCATTCCAATGTCTTTCGCTATAATTTCATGGAGAACTATGTTAAATTCGTGGTCAGGAATTTTTAATCGGTTTTCTTCTTCGGACAGCCATAACGTCAACGCTTGTAACTGTTCAATGGAAACCAATGAAATGGATTACGTGATTATAGGTCATAAGGATAATAATAAGGCGATGAAATTTCATACCTTCTTGCAGATATCCGCTGCAAAAAATAAAATGCTGACTGTACAAACATAGTAAAACATTAGATTCGTCCGTCGAAACACATCTTTAGTTAGGAGGATTCCATCCAAGTTTACTGAGTATGCCAATGAAGCTTCAAGCAAATAGCAGGAGACAATGTGACTTCCAGAAACATTGATCAAATTTGCCAGCACTCTAATCCCATCAAATTCTCGATATATATCACTCCAGCTTAATGCATTTTTTTCTTCCATTTCCTTTATCCCGTTGTCTGACTGGATATAATGTTGAAACGGAAGGTGACAATGTATCCGTTTTGAAAAAGCATTGGCTGCGGTCCACAATGTCAATGTTAGAGAAAGTACAATAAGATCGGTGAAGAAGCCCATAAGATACCTTTTTGGAAAATTGATACATACATTGTATATGAATATATGAATATGATGTATATGATGATATTGTATATGATGACATTGTATATGATGTATATGAATATATGTACTCATTATATTTGATATATATGTTTATACTCATTATATATGTACTCATTATAATATGATGACATTGTATATGATGTATATGAATATATGTACTCATTATATTTGTTTGCATGATACTTTGTCACAAACAAACCTAGATATCAGGCTTGCAATGGCAAAGGAGCTGAAGACGATGTCAAGTGATGTGATGTCATTCATTTCCGGCGCTTGGTTATCAGGTAATAAATCCCCATAAAATAAAGTATACCTTGTGAGCATCACTAGTCTCCGGAACCACCATTGTATTGTCCAGTCAGTAAGACTTGTCATGAAAAACTTTCCCACGGGCAAACTTATAAATGACATTGCTGCGTAGGCAAAATAAATTATTTCGCATATTCTAGAGGTCGTCACCTATTTAAAATTAAATTTAATAAAATTGATATAAAGGAGATAAAGGATTACACAGTAATGTTCAGAAAAAGTGTGATGGTACTCTAAAAAGTATTACTCGAATTTTAATTGACGGCAAAATTTCACGAACTTCGGATGAGAAAATTGATTCGTTAACGCTGACAAAATTTAAAACTCTTGCGAAAGCATAGCTGTTCATCCAAAAGCTCTTCATTAAAACCAATTTGTATACAATATTAAATGCAGACATCGTAATTTTGAAGTACTGCACTGGGTTCTTAAAATTTTGACTAAATGTTTCTGGAGGCATACTGGAGCGGATTTCTGTCACCATACGCAAAATGCACAACGCATGCATAAAAGCACATGCCAGCTGTAATTACAATGAAATGAAATTATAGATAAAGTGAGACATGTTTATGAACTATCTAATATTTATGTAAATTTAAAGATTTTTTCTTACTTGTTGCAGTTTCCACTTGTGTACGTAAAATTTATCAGGTCGATTGGAGTCATACTTAATTCGAAATGGTGAAATGAGAAGATAGTAAGAGAAATCAAAATAAATTTTTATAAAACTAGTTAATCTTTTATGCGTCTCGGATGATTGCATGGTATGAGTCCTTGAATGTGAAAGCATCGTTGTGATATACACATCTGATGATATTTGGGAAATTCCCATGATCTGAAATTCACGTACTTTCTCTACAGTTACTGTGAGAGCAATAATCGAAACTATAATTGTTGATTCTGCTTTATAAGCATTCCTACGTCCTATGTAATTGCTCATATTATGTGCTTTTGCACTCTACAAAGAATGGCCTGAGATTTTGGAAGTGATAAAAATTAAATGTTGACTAAAAGGCAAATATTATGATTTGGAGACCTGGAACATATAGTACACGTCTATACGATGGCCTACAATATGTAGCTTTTCAGACATGTTCATGCATAAAAATCAAACACGCCTTTGAGACAAGCAGACGAAGCATTGTACGAACTGACTTCTTCGTAATGCTGAATATGCTGATGCTACGTAACACAGTACACAAAATAAGTTTTTCGAGACCAAATTACCAAAATGCAAACATCATGCCACTCACAACAAACAAATAAAGAAATGGTAGTGAGTACTCAAGCCATGTAATCCATCATCAAAATCACGTGAATTTTATTTGCAGTTGTCATTTTTGCTCATGCAATGTCACAAAAGGGCTTTTCCCTATCGATTTTTAAACTGTGAACCCAACTTTGCTTTTAGGCTTTTATTATTCCGGCATTCGGTTACGCAGGTGTTTTGGAGTCCTAATTAAGTTGCTGTCTGCTGCTGAACGCAAATAATGAAGAACGTGACGATAGTTGCAACAAACTGGAAAGAAAACATTGCATACATAAGTAAATATGATGTAATTAGACTGGGTGGCAGAATATGCTTACCGTTGCAAACAGAGAGTAGCTTATGGTAAAAACTCCACTTCCACGAATACCAATGTCTTTTGCAATCGTTTCATGAAGTACAAGTCTCAGGTCGTGATACCCCACTTCTTGCCTATTTTCATCTTCCTTTAACCAATTCTTGATTTCTTCAAGCTAAAAGAAAGTCAAAAATTTTCTCCCATTATAGTTTATATTATGTTATATGTATGGCAAAAATATTTTATTGGTATGTGACATTTAATTTACCTCGTTGCAGATATTAGCAGAAAATAAGAATATGCTAACAGTACCAAAATAGTAAGCAAAGAGATACACTCTCTTGAAAATGTCCTTGGCCAGTAAAAACCCATCCATATTGACGGAATAGTATAAAAGTGCTACTAATAGAAACCACAATACTAAACTTCCCATCGCATTGTTTATGAGTATAGAAAGCCTCCGGATGGTATCAAACCCGTAAAAAATGGATTGCCAACTGTTAGAATTTCTTTTGTTTTGAGTAAGGGTCAGAAAAGGGTCACTTTTTGTCATCCATCTATCATAAGGATTGAGCTCGATGTTTTGTGAGAATGAGCGAGTCACGGACCAGAGGGTTAGTGCCATAGACAGGATACAAAGATCAATGAAAAATCCCAATAGAAACCTTGCAAATGTCAAGTTTAAAAAGTAGAGTTGATTGATTTGATTAGAAATGAATTCAAAGAACTTCATGCACGATACACGTGTGCGGACTTAACCTTGATATTAGTCCCATGGTCATTAACCCTGCCAAAATGGACTCTCCAGTAGTGATATTTGACAGGTCTGGAGCATATTTTGAAGGTGGTGGGCCATCAATAAAAAATACGTGTCGACCCAAGGCCACAATTCTGCGAAACCACCAGTCGGGAGTCCAGTCATATAAGGAAGACACAAACCCCTTCCCAGCAATCAAACTGAGGATTGAGATTGATGAGTAAAAGATGAAAACTCCATGAACAAATATTGGACTTCGTATCTGAAATTCATTTTAAATTAACATGAGAAAATAATCCCCGTTTAGCTAAAACTTGAAATTGAAATGGGACTCAATTTTTATTTTACAAAATTTGAAGTATGATGCAACGACTTTCGACTTCCAATGAACTCGAAAACAAGTAGAAAATCTTGCTTGTTCCACCAAAATCGCTTGATTAAACAGCTTTTGTAGGCAAAGTTGAACAAGGTATCCATCATTTTAAAATATGCTACTGGGTTCTTGTAGTAATCTTTGACTGGCTGAAGTAATTTATCCCGGAAATCCCCAATGAGAATTATTAGACAAAATGTATGAGCGAGTCCGACCAAGACCTGCATTATTAGCATACTGTATTTTACCATCATATTCAATTTTAAACCTTAAAACTTGAAGATATATTATTAAGTACATTTTTTACCTTTTGTGGAATCCAAGTACGAATACTGAAGCCACCATTTCCATCACTTGAAAAACGGAAGGGACAGAGACAGAGAAAATAAGCGTAGTCGAAGTATAATTTAATGAAATTAGTAAGCGAACACTTATTGTTCTTGTTTTCGAATATCGCCATTTTAACAGTTAAAAATGTGATTAAATTTAAGTACACACAGGTAACTTATCCTTCCCTTCTTTCCCTAAACTTTCACATGGTAGGCGATTTTTATCGGACTTCCACTTGGGTTAAGTTTGAATTGAACTTTTGCTGATTTAGCCAATTTTTACTAGTTTTTACCGGCACCTCCACAAAGTATAAATAATAGTGTGAAGTATATTGACATTCTTGATTCTTCAAGGCTTTGGTCGTCAAATTATTATATGATATGCCATGCCATGGTTTGAAATTCATTTTTTATTTTCTTTGTGGTCCACAAAGCTATATACATGGTTGATAGAAACTTTCATTGTATACCTGACAATAGGGCAACGAATAGAGATACCAAACAAAAAGGAAATGATAGTGTACCACATTATATATATCTTCAAGTTCACGTGTCACACTATATAATTTGCAAAAAAAAAATCTTAATAGATAGTAGCTAAAAATTGTAGTCCTTCTACTCACACACATGACACACATGCCATTATTATTGCGCGAGTCCCGATGTCAAATGACACGTCTGTTCTGTAATGACAATCAATAGGTTATTGTTCATTGTTGTGAGTAGAACACATTCATCAAGAAACTTGGATAATAGGGAAAACATGTCTCAAAAATATTTATCGCTATGAAAAAAGGTATGCCAGATTCATATGTAGGTATATAATTATTATTTTTATTATTACACCTACAGTCTATAAGAAACTATGATAATATAAATGTTTGGCTAATAGGTAACTTTATTTTCTAGTAAAATCGAGATCGATTCTTCAGTCTACTTTTTCAAGAAGCTTTTGGTTTTGTAAAGGTCAAGTAGCTGTTATCCGTTCCATCCTTGTCATCAGACTGTACACTGATGATGAAAAATGTGACAATCGTACTCAAAATCTGGAGAAAGTTCCGAACGAGAAAATGAACACATCAAATAAAATTAGCATATATGACGCTAAGCACGCCACTATTACTTTAATTTATAAACATTTTATAGCAATATCCGGCTAGGTAATTTTAAAACGCGATATTTTAAAATAATTTACATACCACTCCCAGAAACGAGTACGTTATAGTGAACGTATTGCTTCCTCGAATTCCAACGTCTTTAGCTATCATCTCATGCAAAACAAGGTTCAAATCATCTGAAGGAATTTTATGCCGATTGTTTCCAAAGGTTATCCAAGTTTTAATGGATTCCAGCTAAAAATACAAATGTATGTCTTTCAATGCCCCAAGAATAAAATTTGTTAATGCATAGCACATTTATTCTTTCAACAAATGTTCCAAACCTGATTGCATGCATCAGCCGAAATGATGAATATGCCGAGAGTCAAAATATAAAATAAGATCATGTCCACTCGCTTGAAGTTGTTGGTTGTTGTTAGTACAGCGTTCAGATTTAGAGAATAGTATATCAGGGACTCAAAGATGTACAACGTTAGTTGATTTCCCATTGCAATATTGATACAATATGATAGGCTCCGTAGAGATTTGTAATTATTATAAATCTTACCCCAGCTTTCTTCCACCCTGATTTCATTTAGGGAATTAGTAGTAGTTGCATAAATGTATTTTTTATTGATGATCCCATTAGCAAAGCAATACGAAGGTGCCCATAATGTCAGTCAGAGCACATGATATTATGCACAGATCACAAAAGAAACCTTGGACGAACCTATATCATTACTAATTATATGAGAATCTTTCAGCAATTTGGTAGACTATTCCCTTTTTATGATTTTAATTTTACCTTTGCAGCATTCCAACTGCCATTATACTAGCCAAAATTCCATCCGTCATAGAAATTTGAGTTGAGTTCAAGCTCATTTGTTTTCCTTGTGACGTTCCACCAACAAAGAAAGTGTATTTAGCCAAATCCACAAGTTGAGCTAGCCATAGCTCAGGTGTCCAGTTGGAAATGTTTTGTACAAAGTTCTTGCCAACAATAAGACTGACAATGCATTGAGTCATAAAAATTCCATATAACCCATATAGAATTCTGCTGTCCATAAGTTTTAGCTGTGATAAAAATTATTATATTATGAACAGTGCATTTAACTACCAATTCTTTGCAATTTTTATCCAGCAAGTAGAACCTTTCCAATCGTTACCTTCAGTATTGTGAAATTATTACTGCTCTCGAATTTATCGTTAATAGCTCTCAAAACATGCAAGTATTGGTCTTGATTGCACCAAAATTGCTTCATTGTGACAGTTTTATAAAACAAACTAATGAAATTCATAACAATTTCAAAGTACTCCACAGCTCCGATTTTCGATTTTATTCCAAGATCCCGAAACCCAAATCTAGCTTCAGTTATCAACCGTATTATGCAAAAGAAGTTCATAATTCCACAAATGACCTTGAAAGAGAAAGAAGAAGTATTATGTAAACCTAATTTGGTAGTACTGGCCTGGCCGCACGACACGCTATATATTAATTTACCTTTTGAAACCAACACTTTTTAATAGTATAAATCCCGTTTTCATCCCTCGCAAAACGGAAGGGGCTGAAGGCTAAATAATATGTAAAGTCAAAGTAGATTTTAATAAAGTTACCAAACCTCTTGTTTGAAGAAACTTTTGTAGGATTTATAATAATGTCCGCTCTTGAATTCATTTCTTCTCTTAAAAACTGAGGAACCGTGGTGTTACTGAAAGTAGACGATTTTCGCCAAAAAATTGCTTTGGACGATGTATCCATTTTCACGAAATATAAATTTAACTATTTTTGCTCCACATACGGAAATTCCTAAGGTGAAACGAAGTTGAAATCAGACTAAAAATATTATTAAAAATTGTCTGATTTTGTTTTTGATGGAAGTTTTCCTTTGTTGGCGAGTTCCCTATCACGTGGAATATGAGTGCAGTTGCAGTACTCAATAAAAAAAATAATGACAATTAGTGAAGGCCGAGTAGAAACCCCGTTCCACTAACATAAACCAACCTATTGTTGAACACGTACAAATCGCTTTAGGACTTATCTTGGATTCTACATAAATGAACAAGAAATAAATGATTAAAAGTCCTACTTGTGAGATTGGTTAATGATCTGTGCTATCTCATGCTTCGTCTGTGTATACTTAATTATTTAGGTCCTGAAGATTTTATGCTATTTTTGAATCCTGACTAATCAAACATGTTCGTCTACTTGTATGCATTCAATGGTACGATGTACAATAAATACATAAAGAAAAGAATATATTGTTAAAGCAAGTATTGATTTTTTAATGACAATTTGCTTTCAAATTTATTCCCTCACCCACTATCATTTCCGTTATACAAGAGCGCTCATTCTTCGTACAAAATACACTAACTTGTTGTATTCAGAACAAATTCATTAAATACTGTATAATGCTGGAATTACGGACAACAATACACGTAAGAAAACCCCTTTTACTAATATTAATAACCCTGCCCTTGTCTAATATTACAAGTAACTATCTACGTATAAGACGCAGTATAAATTAAAATCGGTACATTTCTTGAAAATTTCAATAACGAATAATTTCAACCCTATTTCCCCATTTCGAGTTTTTAAATTAATAGAAAAACTACAATATTTCATAATGTAAGGAAAATTTCTAAAGATTAAGCTAAACCGAAATCCTCCAAGCACTCGAGAATGTGCTCTTGCACCTCCTTCCCAAGAACTTTCTCCTCACATCCCAAAGTTTTAAGAGGGCAGTCCCAAACGGTATTGTTGAATAACGCGTTGTAGAGAGGATCCTGTTGAGCTTTGCGAAGAAACAAGCGGCACTCGACTCTTCCTGTCTTCATGTTCTTGATCCACTCTTCTATTTCGTCGTCCTCCAACTTGAGGCTTGGGTTGATGGATCCATATCCAACTCCACGAATTGGTTTAGCAGTGTCTCCTGGTTCTGCGATCTTGCAACAAATCCCAATACCACTCCCTTGCTCGTCAAGTTTGAATTTGCTGAATCCGCAGTCAATGCAAAATTGATGACCTCGAGGGCAGAGAAATCGACGCTGGGGTGAAGCAACCTTGCCACATTCGGAACACGCCATGTCCTTGATCAGTCCGGCCACGAGCTCTGCATCCATTTGTAGTGAAGGTTTCTCAGGCTTCTTGGCTGCAAGCGCTTTTCGCATGTTCATGTACTTTCTAAAACGTATTCAAAAACAAATCAACAACAAAGGGGTTATACTTTTGAAAACTAAGAATTTTTGGAAACTGAAAACTTAAGATTTTGTTTTTTTTGAAATTTTACTTACTTTATGGCTTCAACTTCAATTAGTTCTGCCTGCTGAGTAGACGCCAGTACTTTTTTCTCTGGAACTTTGCTAGGTCCCGGTAGAGGCTCAGTTGGTTCCACAGTTCCTTTTTTAGGCTCCAGCGTGAATCCACGAAGTTCTGCGTCCGATGTTATTGATGACGACGACGCCCGGGAGATGTTCAGGAATCGTTCTAGTCCCTTGGAAATGCTCCCAATTTCTTCTGGTGGTGGAGGCTGTACCTTCAGAGTAGTTTTCTTGGGAACGCTTTTACCCTGACCCTTAGTGGCGACTGGCTTACCCATTTTGGTTTTTGATATTGCAAATTTCTTAATCAAAACTTAAAGAGTGTTTTACTGGTTCGGAAACTTTCAGCGGAAAAATAAATTTTACTAAAACTGGGAACTTATTTTCGAAAATTGAATATGGAAATCTGGGAACTAACTCAGAGAGAGAGAGAGAGTGAGAATAAGTTATCTCACCGTCAGCACAACAGCGAATGATCAAAAACTATGCTTTCAGGGCCCTTTTATACTCTTCCAGAAGATAGAAAACAAAGAGATAACGTCATTGACGTTTTTACGGGGTCAATTGAGAAAGGCTAATACGCCAGTTCAAAGTTAAGTAAATCAGAGTAGCATGCTCAAGAAATAATGCTTAGGATTTAGTTTCCGCATTTAACTACCGTGTCCTTTAATAAATGGTAGGCCAAGGTCAGGTCAGGTCGAAAGGTAACGAATGTTTTACGTCAGACAAGGATAGTATTAGCATTTATTTTCATCCTGATTAATTGCGCATGGCATATGTATGTATAGATGTGCTTGAGTTGAATGCTTGATGTTTTAGATGGTATCAACACGTTGGGGAACTATGAAATTTATTAATCGTAATGTCTTCTAAATGAACAAATATTTTTTATAGGTTTATGACAGCATATTATAGTCTCAAAATTAATCAATATTCATTTTATTAATGGAAGTAATGAAACCAAAAAAATACTTCAAAGTTCAATCTCACAACTGAAATTCTAAATTGTTTCTATTTGATATCTTTAATTAGTTTACGAAGCTTAAATAGAGCAGTTGTAATTTTCACTCCGAATGTCGTTATCATAACGGTCGCCCATTGGGTCACTTCCATCTTGTACGCATATTATGAAATATGTGACAATGGTACTCAGAAACTATGTAAAAGTTTATGAAGGAAACGACATAAAATCTACAAGCTAACATTAAATTGACGTAAAAGTAAAAAGCGAATCATACCATAGCAAGTAGAGGATATGTAAGAGTAAAAGTATTGCTTCCCCGTATACCAATATCCTTCACCAGCATTTCATGTAGTACGATATTTAATTGATCATCAGGGATCGTCTTCCTATTTTCTCCATGACATATCCACATTTTTACACTCTCCATCTGATGTAAGCAAAAAACAACATAATTACGTAAGGCATTTGAAAGACGAATAGTCTTCATTAGTCCTCGATTCGTATATGTAATACCTGATAACATATGTCTGCCGAAAAGAAAAAGATGGACAGAAGGATGACATGATAAAGGAATTTTTCAAATCGAGTGAAAAGATCCGTGGAAGTAAAGATGACAGCAATATGCATTGAATAATAGAGAAGGGCTTCAGCCATAAAGCACGTAACTTGGCTTCCCAAAGCTTTATTGATTTGACGTGAGAGTACTTGAATTGTTTTGAAATAGGTGTGTACTTTTGACCAATTGGAATTTCGTTCCGTCTGTGGAATTTCACCGTAGTCAGCAGTTCGTATAATTAATTCATTGGCTGCAATATAGTTGGAAAATGATTTTGCGGACACCCAAAGTGTTGCGGCGCAAGAGAGAATGCATAAGTCGCCAAAGAAGCTTAATAGAAATCTTGATAAAGAGAGCAAACATTATTTTCACTGTTTGAACAAGCATATTTGTTCCAGACTGATTCGATTTTATCAAGCAAAGGCATTTATTTGCATGTAATCGCAATAACTTTTGAGCATACCTTTGAATTATACCCAAAAAAAAGACTGCTGCTACTCCAATATCCCAGCCGGTTACATCTACCAACATGCATGTGTCATTCATGTCAAATAAGCGGTCAGAAAGGAAAAACGTGTATCTGGTCAACTTGACAAGTTCACTGAGCCAAAGTGAAGGGGTCCATAAATTTGCTTCAGCAGCAAAATTCTTGCCTACAATTAAATTTGCAATTGCTTGGGCTGTGCATAATCCGAAGAAACCGCAGAGAAAAGGAGTTCTCAAAAGCTGTAAATATCACATGCATCAATAAAAAACAATAGGATACTCTTGAATATTGTGTGTTTTTCTGATAATGATAAATAAGCAGGGACCTTTGAATTCGTGTCCTCATCATGTAAAAATGGTGCTTCCTGAATGAAATTTATGATCCTCAAATAGTCCTTTCGATGAAGCCAAAATCGCTTCACTGTTACAAACTTGTATTGAACAGTGGCAATAGTCAGGATGATTCCGAAATAGTTTGGTAATGGATTTTTCTTTCCTTCTTTACTAACAAATTGCATGGCATAGCGAAAGTCAGTGATCAACTTTATCATGCACATGATTTGGCTAAGCCCACAGAACAGCTATGCAAATTTTAAAAAAAATTAACCCCTTCCACATTTAAATGATTTATTGATTATAAAAAAATATCCAAATATTTACCTGTTGCAGTCGGAACGTTTTCACTGAAAATTTTCCTGTTTCACGATCCATCACAATCCTAAAGGGGCTTATTGATAGATAGTATGCAAAATTAAAATAAATTTGTATGATATTTACAAGAGGATTTTTCCTTTGTTTTAGCTGGTAAAGTGGAGAAGGTTCCAAGTTCAAGGTCAGCATCTTTAGATTTGTTGGATCGTGAATATTTGAGTCTGTGTTGATTACACTTGCTGAAGGCATTTCTATAAACGTTACCGTTTTATCCATATCTGTTTCTGGAACAATTACTTCAGTGCAGTAGTACTTTTAGATAAAGTTATTGAAGTAATAATTAAACATCCAGGGCCTGCAGTAGGGTTTTAGACGGACGGCTAAAAAGTAAGCCGATCTAGGATAACGATGCTATAGATGTGACGGGTGAAAAGCGATAGAAGGTCCTTAAGTAAATGATTTAATTGACAGCACAAAAGATTCTTAACTGAACTTTTGTGTCGTGTGAACTTCCGACGTTTGACAATGATGCGACACACAATGCTAGTCCAACTATCGAAATCAAATTTCACATTTAATCATCCTGAAATATGACAGGCGGACTGACCATAACCAAAAAGTTTCGATCGAATGGACATCTCGACATCTGGTTATTTAAAAACGAACAGTATCCAAACAAGTTAAGTAAACACCAATTTTCTCCCTTTTCTAGGATAACTAATGATTTGTTGACTATGCTTTGAACTACTTCAACTACAAAACACACTGTCCATTTTGTACTGACCTTTTCATGCTCCATATGTTTGTTCGTTTTGGGGACGTTAATAAAATTCCGTCATGAAAAACAAATTAATATAAGATTCAGGTGATTTATGTGTTTTAACACCTTAAACATTTGGTAGTTATCAAGAAGCTGATTCAAACTAATAATATATTACGCACACAATGCTGAAATTAATTACTGAAGAATAGTTGACAATTCTTATCTTTATTTATCCCATAGAAAAAGGCTATACGACCTTTTTCTATGTATTTATCCAAGTTACACAGTATATTTAGGTTACTGCATAATTTATAATACTTTAAGCATGTTTGGGGCAGCTGGAATTTGAACCAGGAAGCATTTGAAGAGGGAAAGCCTCTCCATTACCATCTTGGACACAAATTATAAAGAAAGTCACGATCGTGCTTAAAAACTGAAAAGTCAAGTACACCGAATTAAATTTTTAATAGATAACCAGAAGAATGATTAAAGTAAAAGAAAATTATTATACCAGCGCCAGTAGAGAATATGTTATGGTGAAAGTATTACTTCCTCTTATGCCAATATCTTTGACTATCATCTCATGCAAGACGAGGTTGAATTCATCCGCAGGCACATTTGTTTTGTTGCTTCCATGATATAACCATAATTTTATGCTTTCCAGCTGAAAAGACGGTAGCGGTTAATTAATTTTTACGACGACAAGTTGAATATTATAATTTGAATATTATCGAGTATCGCATACCTGATTGCAGATATCAGCGGAAAATAGAAAGATACAAAACGTGGTAGCATAAAAGGCCAACTTGTCTATTCGCATAAAAATATCGGGAGAGGTTATTAGGCCAGTGAGGCTCCTAGAATAGTACATGATAGCTTCAGCTATGTAGCATGTGACCAGGCTGCCCAATGCTGTATTAATCACATGCGAGAGCCCTTGAATTTCTCTAAAGTATCTATATATTTCTGGCCACTTGTAATTTCGTCCTAAACCTTGATTTCTCTCTTCATTGTAATCGCCTATCTGCTCAATCACGTCCTTTCCAGCAACAGCATCAGAAAATGATTTTGCAACTACCCAGAAAGGTATTGCACAGGAGAGGATGCACAAGTCGGAGAAGTAACCTATGAATGTCCTACACATATGGACAATGTACATATAGAGTGTAAACCACGAAGCATACTGATTACCAACCTACAAATTAGCTTTTTAGTAAGGTATTGAAAAATATGTGGGTTTACCTCGGAATCACACATAAAAGTATAAAAACGGCTGCAACTATATCTGATCCTTTGACATTCTGGAGCATGCATGAATCCTTGTAGTTGAAGACGGTATCATCAATGAAGAGCATATAGCGTGCTAATTTGATAAGTTGGTTTAGCCACAAGGACGGTGACAACATACCAACTTCTGGAACAAGGTATTTTCCAACGATTATAGATGCAGCTGGTAAAGCCACAAAAACTCCAAAAAATAGACGGATGAAATTCTTGTGGACAAGCTACGGTATTTAAAAATCATTTTTCGATCATAAGTAAACATTTTGTTTTTAAGGTGCTATTGTTTCTTAGATTATAAAAATAATAATTTCTCAATCACCACTGTTGAGCATGAGTGGGAATGCAAATAGGAAGAGTCCTGTATAAAATTAAATATTCTCAGGTAGTCCTTCTGATGAAACCAAAACCTTCTCATGACTTCAAGTTTATAAATGGCACTGGCGACGTTTTGCACAATGCTGAAGTACTGAATAGGACTCTGCTTTCCGACAGAAAAATTAAGTTGCAAAACGTCTCGGACATCCGTAAAAAGTCTAAGTGCACAACACAGTTGAAGGAAACCACACGCCAACTATAGTAGAAATAAAAATTACTAAATTAAAATAAAATAACCTAAATTGCCTACATAAAAATAATTTTATTAAGTCAAATTAATTCCTATCAAATTAACTATTCCCTCCTATCCCGATTGGCGAACACCGACAATAAAATCCTCATAGCCATAATTAATTCTGACTGTTTTTTACAATCCTCAATTACGAAAGAATGGAAGCGTCTTCTTTTTAATAACATAACTTGATCCATTTGTTTGTTTGTTTTTCTTTTTTTTTTTTAACCCAACTTACTGAATAATTGTATGTAATGTTCTGAAAGCTATATGATAAGTGACCTATGACTGATGTCAATGTATTATTTTTCACATTTTTTTATCCCAATGGGTTTTTTTGTGAGTAGTGGAGTAGAGTATGGACTTCCTACCTGTTATAAACGTGTATCGAATGTCTGCAAATAAAGTCAATAATAATAATAATAATACCTGTTGTAGTCTCCATTTTCTTATCGTGAATTTACCAGTTTCCTCTGACAATGCAATCCTAAAAGGACTCAACAAAATGTAGTATGCAAAGTCAAAGTATATTTGGAGGAAAGTAGCCGGACTACTTTTTCGAAGGTTGTTACTATTAACATTTGAATTTGATCCGTAATATGATGACGAAGCAGAGTTGCTTTTGTGAATTTGAAAGTTGGTAATATCACTAATGAATTTATCTGAAGCGAATGCGGAAATAGTGTTAGAGATCGACTTGATGAAAACTTTGTTTGGCTTTGGGTTTCTCTCACTATAATATGCCGTTTTAATTTCCCTTTGGCTAGCCATTATTAGATTAATTTGAACAAATGACACTGATGATGATCGAAATATCCATAATTATTCGGACTTTGTACGCAATTCATTATATAATACATCCTTTGATGGCTTTGGCTTTGATACTTTCAATATTCCAGAATGTAAATCAGAAAAAAAAATTGTTTGTTATAAAGTACGTACCTAGCAAACAAAGTAGTCAACCTTCATATACGTTAGGAAGGGTGTATTTTGTTAATCGATTTTTTTTATTCTAAAGATAAGAGAGTGACACAACGTAGCAATTTTTTTCATATTCTGCAGTCATGCAATAGGTATTGCATGCTATTCTCAAATCCATTTCAATTTTTTAGATTCCATTTCAGAAAAAATCACTTAATAAATGACATGTTTGTTTTTATTGGTAACACTAATAAATTATTGAACAAGACAAGAATTTATTAGGTTTTTTCTAATTTTCTTTGCTGATGAAAAATAATGTTTGAACTTAAAACTCTTGAAAATATTTGCGCTGTGGCACACAACAGCTCGAGTTAACTAATAACGCATACACTTCTTTCGCCGATAAATGACTACCACTATTTAAAACTTTCAGTTAAGGTTTTAGAGATGAGAGATGAATTTGAAAAGATCGGGATGAAAATAATAGATACTATATTCTCCTTCCTGTTCTTAAATTGCTTTAATTGGAGGAACTTTCGATTCCTTTTTAATGTCGTGAGATGCATAATTATTGTATTCCTACCTCATTACTCACACACTTTTGGCTTTGAAAACATTTTTCCTCCTACGCTTCCGTAAGGAGTTGAGGAATGACAATTACTTTTGAGCGCTAGTTGACAATGAAATACGAAGTGAAAGAGCAAAAATGAAGCGCATAAGAGTTGATGAAAGACGGAATAGTAGGAATGAACTATAATGGGCCAATATATAGTACATACTTTGTGTAATGTTAAATGTTTAAGAAAAACGTTTAATTTTTGCAATTAGGTTCTTTCCCTTGAATTTTGAACATATGCAATATCCAAATTCAATTTAATTTTACCTTACAGTAAATACTTCCCATTTATGACTTATCAGGTGTCATTTTTGGAACGAAAGCGACTTACAATTAGTTTGCACTCACATTCATGTGTCCGACACATGTTTGGACAAGGATATAATAATATGAAGAAAAACATGAATAAATAATTTCATTGAATATTCACCAATTCACCAAATGAAGCGTGTGATGCACAGTTCACAGTACAATGCATCAATAGAAATAGAAAGCACCTCATTTATCAGCCAATACATACAAGCAATATTGATAGAATAGTCTTCTTACATATGTTAATCATAAGAATGCTAGGAATGCACACGAGGCAAGAGTACAAAAGAATAGATTCCTTCAATTTCTAAGTATGTAAATATTAGGCAAAACTAACACTTTGAAGTTTTCTTGAGCAATAAATAAATGTCATTCATGATACCAAAGAGATGGAATGGAGAATAAAAATGTCTCCATTCCCTCTACTTGATTAAACGAAAATCTATTCATCGAATAAGCACAAGCACTCGTTTTTGTAGCAATGGGACGAATATTTACATGCGCTCACTGGTTTTTATGTTATATTTTATGGATCCAACTTTGCACTGCAGAAAACAATTTTAAAGCTACTTTTCTTACTTAATTTTACAACTACTGCGTTTTCTGTTAGGCAAAATGATGTTGTCTTGATTGCTTCTCAATGTTGATATACTCCAGTATGATGCTGGACACATATAACGAAGAAAGTAAATATTAGACTGAGAAACTGCAAATGAAAGAATAATAAAAATTAAATAGTTAGTAGAGCTTATGGTTTTGATATAATTTTTTGTTACAATTTTCTAAAACTTACAGTTGCTACTACACCATAACTAAGGGTGAAAACGTTGCTTCCGCGAATTCCAATGCCTTTTACAACCATCTCGTGAAAAACAATGGCAGATTCTTCAGCAGGTACATTTTTTGCATTTTCATCTTTTATGAGCCATAACTTGATACTTTCTAGCTATAGTCAGCCAAATATACAATAGGCAATAAGAGGGATAAAAAATGTTCTTGTATATATTTGGTGGGTGACGGGCTTACCTGGTTGCAAACATCCGCAGCTACGAAAACTATAGTGAAAGTTGTCAGGTAGACGAGGGTCAGGTAGATTCGTTGGAAAAAATCTTTTGTCATCAATGCAGAGTTCATATAAAGAGAATAGAAGAGCAAACCTTCAGCCAGAAAGTGAGTGACCACGCTACCCAATGTGTTGTTAATGTCCAACGAGAGGTTTTGAATAGCTTTGAATTTACTGTAAATAATTGGCCATTTTTGTTCCATGTGCTGAGGCCTCTGTAGAATGAGATTGACATCTTTTGTGGCGTGATCAAATTCTTCTAGCTCTTTCAAACTTTCATGGACAGCCTTAGCGAATGAATTGGCAGCTGTCCATAATGTTAGAGCGTGAGAAAGTATCCCAAGATCACAAAAGAATCCAAAAGTGTATCTGCGAATTTTTTAAACGAAAAACTATAAGTTCTGATTCGCTAGTTCAAAATTGGATTCTTTACCTTGAAAACATTGTGAACGTCATCAATACTGCTAATGTAACATCCCAAAATGTCATATCTGCAGGTTCGGGTGCTTGGTCGGGTTTCATTCTATCCCCAAAACAGTAGGTGAACCGTCCCAAGGCTACAATTCCTCTTAACCACATTGAGGGGGACCATGTCCAAATTGGAGTCACGAAGCCTCTTCCAGCAATTAAGCCGCAAATGATTTGAAGAACAGCTTGACCATACAAAAAGTAGCTCGTGTATACCTTCGCAATCTGCCAGAAATAGGACCATGAAGTTATTTGAAGAAAGTGGAAAAATTTCTAGCTTTTTATGGAAAATTACCTTCCTATTCTGAATCGAAAGATGAGGATTCCCAGCAATACCATTCAAAGTCATTTGATAAGCGTTTCGATGCCTCCAAAATCTTTTCATCGTTGTCAGCTTGTATATTGCACTGCATGTAGACATTAGAATGCTGAAGTATGGAACAGGATTGTTAGCCATGCTAGCTCGGCTTTCAGGGATAGTGTCCCGAATTTCTCCCACAAGTCGAAAGATCAGCATTATGTGCACCATTGCACAAAGCACCTTCAAAATTATTTGAATAAAAGTTATGAGTATAAATCGCCGCACTCCATGGATTGGAAGAATACAAATACAAACAAACTGTACCTGTTGAGGTTTCCAAGTCTTCGGGTAATATTTGTTATCTTTTCCTTTTATAAATCGAAAAGGCGACATCAGAAGATAGAAAGTAAAGTCAAAGTAGATTTTTATGAAATTTGTTAAATCCGTTTTTCCCATGTTAGGATCTGGTGGCTTATCAATATTGTTTGCAGCCATGATTTTTATGACATTGGAGGCTGCAAAGAAAGAGCCTTCTTTGTTCACTTTCTTCATCATGAATTGTTTTCACATATTTTAATGGTCAATGAAATTGACGAAAAATACGATTAAGTTTAATTTAGATGTAACGGGTTTGTCGAATGCTTGACATCACATAATGTGGAACGTAATCAAATGTGTCTCAGAAACCCTCGTCTAAAAGCCAAAGCCGGTAAGCTTAATGTATAATTACTTGAATATTAATCGGAGACAGTGTTGTAGGTACGACAGGAAACGTTGCCTAAGAGTAAACCATAAGCTTATACCTAATGCCATTTAGTTTGAAATGGATAAAAATAGCCATGTATTGTATTAACAGACAATAACAACTGAATTTGGTTTTATTATACATGCATACACATATATTTTTTGATCCAATATCTATGAGTTCAAACGCATGGACAATATATTTGTCAAGGAGTATACATATGCAGAGTGTCACCGGAAGTCGGTTTTTACTGTATAAAAAGGTGTTGTGAATTATACGTTCCACATAAGCCTCATATTTGTCCAACTCAGACCACACCTTGGTCGGGCCAAACTCATGGTCAAGACAAATTATAAAGTACATAGGTTACGATCAAGCTTCCAAACCGTGTAAAAAGTTCAAAACAAAATGCCGGTTCTGTTTTTAATGTATGTGTAATTAGATAATATGTATTTCTGCTACTGTGAACCTTCCACTACCCTGAATGCCAACTGTATTATCCATCAATCCATGTAGCACAATGTTAACTCCATTTCCAGGGATTGTCCCAATATCATAAACTTTCTCCAACCACTGTTTTATTACCTGTACCTAAGTTAATTTGAGCACAATCTTGAAATATTAAATTTTTATATACGTTTAATTGAGATTTATGTTATGTATAAGTTATTTTCATACCCTATGACAACTATCAGCAGAGAAAAATGCAGTAGATAAGAAGGATGCGTAGTAGAAACTTAAAATTATCCTCCTGTACACATCCGTCGTCAAAATAACTTCATTCAAATGAATTGAGTAGTAAATGAGAGATTGAGCCAAGCCCCAAGTAATCAGGCTTCCAAGTACGTTGTTGACAGCATTTGAGACACTACAAATAGCTTTATGCTGTCCAAATATATTACACCAACTTTTTAAAACGTTGTTGGTAGACGCAGACTTCATCTTGCATTTTACAGGAGACAAGTTTCTTTGGTGATGAATACTTTCCATGTCTTGTAAATACTCAGATTGCACAATCCTTTCGAATGAGTAAGTCACAATCCAAAGTGTCAACGCCATTGTCAGAAGGCAGAGATCCAAAAACATTCCTGCGACATATCTTGTGAATATAATAAAAAAAATGATACCTCTATAGATTTCAACTCATATGGTTTGGCCTTTCTCCTATAAAGAAATTGTATCTAGCAATCTGCACTCTCTCTTATATCAAAAAGATGGGGTCCAGTCATTTATCGACTGTACGAAATCCATTCCTGCCGCCAATCCCGAAATTGCGAAACTAGAACAGACTCCAAAAATTATTCTAATAAACCAATGGACTCAATATCTACAATGCATACAAAATCAAAAGAATTATACCAGCCATTTGCGCTTCGAAATCTTAATGATTCATAATAACTACATATACCTCAATATATGCAATATCCGAATTCAATTTAATTTTACCTTATTGTAAATACTTCCCCTCTATGACTTATCAGGTGTCATTTCTGGAAAGGAAAGTGACTTACAATTAGTTTGCACTCACATTCATGTGTCCGACACATTTGAGCAAGGATATATGAAAAAACTGAATAAATAATTTCATTGAATACTCACCGATTCCCTACGTGTGATGTACAGTTCAAAACACAATACATCAATAGAAATAGAAAGCACCTCATTTATCAGCTAATACATACCAGCAATATTGATAGAATAGTCTTCGTACATGCTAATCATAACAAGGCTGAGAAGGGACACGAGTCAAGGGTACAAAAGAATGGATTCCTTTAATTTCTAGGCATGTAAATATTAGGCAAAACTAACAGTTTGAAGTTTTCTTGAACAGTAAATAAATGTCATTCATGATACCAAAGAGATGGAATGGAGAATCAAAATATTGAAAATGTCTCCATTCCCAATTTTACATACGCTCGCTGATTTTTATGTTATATTTTTTCGGATCCATCTTTGCACCGCAGTAAACCATTTTAAAGCTACTTTTCATATTTAATTTTACAACTATTTCATTTTCTGGTAGGCAAAATGATGTTGTCTTGATTGCTTCTCAATCTTGATATATTCCAGTGTGCTGGACACATATAACGAAGAAAGTAAATATTAGACTGAGAAACTGCAAATGAGAGAGTAATAAAATTTAGCAGTAAAAAACTATAAAGTTAGTAGAAATTTGTTAAAGGTTTTGATATATTCTTTGTTACAATTTCTAAAACTTACAGTTGCTACTACACCATTACTAAGCGTGAAAGTGTTGCTTCCGCGAATTCCAATGTCTTTTGCAAGCATCTCGTGTAAAACAAGGGCAGATTCTTCAACAGGTACATTTTTTGCATTTTCATCCTTTATGAGCCATAACTTGATACTTTCTAGCTATAGTCAGCCAAATATACAATGGGCAATAAGAGAGATATACTACTATTCTTGTATATATTCGGTAGGTGACGGGGCTTACCTGGTTGCAAACATCCGCAGCTACGAAAACTATAGTGAAAGTTGACAGGTAGAAGAGGATCAGGTAGATTCGTTGGAAAAAGTCTTTTGTCAGCAACACAGAGTTCATATTTATAGAATAGAAGAGCAATGCTTCAGCCAGAAAGTAAGTGACCTTACTACCTAATGCGTTGTTAATGTCCAACGAGAGATTTTGAATAGCTTTGAATTTATTGTAAATAATTGGCCATTGCTCTTTGTACCGAGGCCTCTGCAGAATGAGATTGACATCTTTTGAGACGCGATCAAAATCTTCTAGCTCTTTCAAATTTTCATGGACAGTCTTAGCGAATGAATTAACAGCTGTCCATAATGTTAGAGCGTGAGAAAGTATCCCAAGATCACAAAAGTATCCAAAAATGCGTCTGCAAATTTGTTCAAACGAAAAAATAAAAGTTCTGATTTGCTGGTTCAAAATGGAATTCTTTACCTTGAAATCATTGTCAACGTCATCAATACTGCCAGTGCACCGTCCCAAAATGTCGAATCCGCAAGTTCGGGTGCTTGGTCGGGTTTCACCTTATCCTCAAAACAGTAGGTAAACCGTCCCAAGGCTACAATTCTTCTTACCCACATCGAGGGAGACCATGTCCAAATTGGAGTCACGAAGCCTCTTCCAGCAATCGTGCAGGAAATGATTTAGCTTGACCATACAAAAAGTAACTTGTGTATGCCATTGTAATCTGCAAAAAAAAGGGCCATGAATTTATTCGGAGAAAGTTTAAAAATTTCTACCTTTTTATGGAAAATTACCTTCCTATTCTGAATCGACAGATGAGGATTCCCAGCAATTCCATTCAAAGTCATTTGATAAGCGTTTCGATGTCTCCAAAATCTTTTCATCGTTGTCAGCTTGTACATTGCATTGCTTGCAGTCATTAGAATGCTGAAGTATGCACCAGGATTGTTAGCCATGCTAGCTCGGCTTTCAGGAATAGTGTTCCGAAGTTCTCCCACAAGTTGAAAGATCACCATTATGTGCACCATCGCACAAGACAGCTTCAAAATTATTTGAATAAAAGTAATGAGTATAAACACTCCGCACTCCATGGATTGGAAGAATACAAATACAAATAAACTGTACCTGTTGAGGTTTCCAAGTCTTCGGGTAATATTTGTTATCTTTTCCTTTTATAAATCGAAAAGGCGACATCAGAAGATAGAAAGTAAAGTCAAAGTAGATTTTTATGAAATTTGTTAAATCCGTTTTTCCCATGTTAGGATCTGGTGGCTTATCAATATTATTTGCAGCCATGATTTTTATAACATTAGAGGCTGCAAAGAAAGAGCCTTCTTTGTTCACTTGCTTCATCATGAATTGTTTTCACATATTTTAATGGTCAATGAAATTGACGAAAAATACGATTAAGTTTAATTTAGATGTAACGGGTTTGTCGAATGCTTGACATCACATAATGTGGAACGTAATCAAATTTGTCTCAGAAACCCTTGTCTAAAAACCTTAATCTTAAGTCATTAGACAAGTATAATTACTTGAATTTGATTCGGAGATGGTGTGTGTAGGTGAGACAGGAAACGATGTCTAAGCGTAAGCCATAGGCTTCTAATGACAATTACTTTCGCATGGTTAAAAATTACCATGTATTGTATTAAAAGAGAATAACAACTCCATTTGGTTTTATTATACATACGTATATCCTTTGATTCACCGGAAATCGGTTTTTAATAATTTAATAAGTGTTGTGAATAAACATTCCACAGAAGCCTCATGTCCTATTCAGATGACACATTGGTCGGGTCAATCTCCTGGTCAAGACAAATTATAAAGTAGGTTACGATCAAGCTTCCAAACTGTGGAAAAAGACAAATTGCCAGAACGGTTATAAATGTAAATCTAATTAGATATTGCTTTGTTAAAAACTGCTTCATGAACTCACTGTGGCTAAAAACGAATACGTTACTGTGAACCTTTTCCACTACCCTGAATGCCAACTATATTATCCATCAATCCATGTAGCACAATGATAACTTCATTTCCAGGGATTGTCCCAACATCAAATTTTTTTTGGATTCACCTTTGTATTGCAGAAAACTATTTTAAAGCAACTTTTCATATTTAATTTTACAACTACTTCATTTTCTGGCAGGCAAAATGATGTGTTCTTGATTGCTTCTCAATCTTGATATATTCCAGTATGCTGGACACATATAACGAAGAAAGTAAATATTAGGCTGAGAAACTGCAAATGAGAGAGTAATAAAATTTAGCAGTAAAAACTATATAGTTAGTAGAAATTTGTTAAGATTTTGATATAATTGTTTGTTTTTAATTTCTAAAACTTACACTTGCTACTGCACCATAATTAAGTGTGAAAACGTTGCTTCCTCGAATTCCAATGTCTTTAACGACCATCTCGTGTAAAACAAGGGCAGATTCTTCAGCTGGCACCTGTTTCGCATTGTCTTCCTTTATTAGCCATAACTTGATACTTTCCAGCTATGGTCAGCCAAATATACAATAGGCAATAAGAGAGATATACACTACTATTATTATGTACCTTTAGGTATATATTGAAAAGACTCAGGCTGTCGTCTGTCTGTGTGCACGATAACTCAAAAACGGTTTCACTTTTTTGAATTCTGTTTTCACTAATCACTATATTAGGTCAAAATTAAGGTCAAGTTCGAAGATACTAGATCAGTAATACTATTTTTGAAAGTTTTTGATAACCCCAGCGTGACCTATGTCCATGATAAGGTCAAATATTTTTACATAGCAAGGTATGGGTTGTGATACATCAAAATGAAGGTACTTATGAGACTAGATCAGTGATAATATTTTTGAAAGTCTTTGATAATCCCAACGTGACGTATGACCATGATAAGGTCAAATGTTTTTTACATAGCAAGGTATGGGTTGTGATGCATCAAAATGAAGCTACTGGAAAGAACAGTTCATGAATGGGGCCCCCAAATTCTTAGGTGACCCCAGTGTGACCTTTGGCCGCATAAAAGTAACTAAAATTCTAGAGGAGGGTCACTCACGGAGGTTTGTTGGAGAGAATCACTCAGAGGTTTTGAAAGCAATCTATAAGGGGGTAGGGAGGGATCATTCAGGAGGTGTATCAAAGTGTTTAAATGCGTATCAATGTATTTTAAAGGTACATCATTACATCTCGAACTGTCGGGTTTATTATTATTACATATATTCGGTAAGTGACGGGGCTTACCTGGTTGCAAACATCCGCAGCTAGGAAAACTATAGTGAGAGCTGACAGGCAGAAGTAGGTCAGGTAGATTCGTTGGAAAAAGTCTTTTGTCAGCAATGCAGAGTTCATATTGATAGAATAGAAGAGCAAAGCTTCAGCCAGAAAGTAAGTGACCTTACTACCTAATGCGTTGTTAATGTCCAACGAGAGATTTCGAGTAGCTTTGAATTTACTGTAAATAATTGGCCATTGCTCCTTGTACCGAGGCCTCTGCAGAATGAAATTGACATCTTTTGAGACGCAATCAAAATCTTCTAGCTCTTTCAAATTTGCATGGACAGCCTTAGCGAATGAATTGGCTGCTGTCCATAATGTTAGAACTTGAGAAAGTATCCCAAGATCACAAAAGTATGCAAAAATGGATCTGCGAATTTGTTTCAATGAAAAAAATAAAAGTTCTGATTTGCTGGTTCAAAATTAAATTCTTTACCTTGAAATCATTGTCAACGTCATCAATACTGCCAGTGCACCGTCCCAAAATGTCAAGTCTGCAATTTCGGGTGCTTGGTCGGGTTTCATTCTATCCCCAAAGCAGTAGGTGAACCGTCCCAAGGCTACAATTCTTCTTACCCACATTGAGGGGGACCATGTCCAAATTGGAGTCACGAAGCCTCTTCCAGCAATTATGCAGCAAATGATTTGAATAACAGCTTGACCATACAAAAAGTAGCTCGTGTATAGCTTCGCAATCTGCCAGAAATAGGACCATGAAGTTATTTGAAGAAAGTGGAAAAATTTCTAGCTTTTTATGCAAAATTACCTTACTATTCTGAATCGAAAGATGAGGATTCCCAGAAATACCATTCAAAGTCATTTGATAAGCGTTTCGATGCCTCCAAAATCGTTTCATCGTTGTCAGCTTGTATATTGCACTGCTTGTAATCCTTAGAATGTTGAAGTATAGACTAGGATTGCTAGCCAGGATAGCTCGGCTTTCAGGAATAGTGTCCCGAATTTCTCCCACAAGTCGAAAGATCACCATTATGTGCACCATTGCACAAAGCAGCTTCAAAATTTTTTGAATAAAAGTAATGAGTATAAACACTCCGCACTCCATGGATTGGAAGAATACAAATACAAACAAACTGTACCTGTTGAGGTTTCCAAGTCTTCGGGTAATATTTGTTATCTTCTCCTTTTATAAATCGAAAAGGAGACATCAGAAGAAAGAAAGTAAAGTCAAAGTAGATTTTTATGAAATTTGTTAAATCTTTTTTTGTTATGTTAGGATCTGGTGGCTTATCAATATTATTTACAGCCATGATTTTTATGACATTGGGGACTGCAAAGAAAGAGTCTTTGTTCACTTTGTTCATCATGAAATATTTCCAGATATTTTAAGGCTTAATGAAAGCAAAGAAAAAATATGAAATGTAGTATTAGGTTTTATTTAGCGATAAAGGTTTGCTGAGTGCTTGACTTAACTTAATGTATAACGTCACCACATACGTACTCTAGTAAATAGCGAATTTATTCTTTAAAACATTACCCATGCATTCCGAAAACCCTTCTAATACTGCATAATTACTTGAATTTGAAACGTTGTATGTAGGTATGACAGGAAACGGTGTTGAAGCCTAGACCATAGACTTACACTTTGTATTACTTTACTTTCACATGGATAAAAATAACCTATATTTTTTTAAAGAGAATAGCAACTCAATTGGATTTATTATTCCAATATCTATATGGGTTCAACATTATTCACAGTGTATGTATATATTTGCGAAAGTATACACATTAAAACGTTTCACCGGAAATTGGTTTTTAACCGACAAAGACTTGTGAATAAACATTCCAAACAAGCCCCATGTCCATGGATGGTCATGCCATGCCCGACTACACCTTCGTCGGGTCAAACTCATAGTCAAGACAAATAATAAAGTAGGTTACAATCAAGCTTCCAAACTGCATAAAAAATTCAAAAAACAAACTGTCAAAACACAACGGTTATAAATGTATGGCTAATTAGATACGTATTAAAAACTGCTTCATGAACTCACTGTGGCTAAGAACGAATACGTTACTGTGAATCTTCCACTACCCCTAATGCCAACTGTATTATCCATCAGGCATCAATCCATGTAGCTTAATGTTAACTTCATATCAAGGGATTGTCCCAACAGCAACTTTACATATTTAATTTTACGGGCAAAATTATGTTGTCTCGATCGGCGATCGCTTCTCAATCTTTATATATTCCAGTATGCTGGACACTTATAACGAAAAAAGTAAATATTAGGCTGAAAAACTGCAAATGACAGAGTAATAAAAATTTAATAATTAGTAGAAATTTTTTCAAGGTTTTGATATAAGTTTTGGTTACAATTTTCTAAAACTTACAGTTGCTACTACACCATAATTAAGGGTGAAAACGTTGCTTCCTCGAATTCCAATGTCTTTTACAACCATCTCGTGGAAAACAAGAGAAAATTCTTCAGCAGGTACATTTTTGGCATTTTCATCCTTTATAAGCCATAACTTGATACTTTCTAGCTATAGCCAGACAATTATTATGCACTATAATAGGCAATAGTAGAGATACACTATTCTTTGTATATATTTGGTAGGTGACGTAGCTTACCTGGTTGCAAACATCCGCAGCTACGAAAACTGTAGTGTAAGTTGTCAGGTACATGAGGATCAGATAGATTCGTTTGAAGATGTCTTTTGTCAGCAATACAGAGTTCATACTTATAGAATAGTACATCAAAGCTTCAGCCAGAAAGTAAGTGACCATGCTCCCCAATGCGTTGTTAATATCCAACGAGAGATTTTGAATAGCTTTGAATTTACTGTAAATAAGTAGCCATTTTTGTTCCATGTGCTGAGGCCTCTGTAGAATGAGATTGACATCTTTTGAGACGCAATCAAAATCTTCTTGCTCTTTCAAATTTTTATGGACAGTCTTAGCGAATGAATTGGCTGCTGTCCATAATGTTAGAGCGTGAGAAAGTATCCCAAGATCACAAAAGTATCCAAAAATGGATCTGCGAATTTTTTAAACGAAAAATGAAAGTTCTGATTTGCTGGTTCAAAATGGAATTATTTACCTTGAAATCATTGTGAACGTCATCAATACCGCCAATGCACCATCCCAAAATGTCAAATCTGCAAGTTCGGGTGCTTGGTCGGGTCTCACTTTATCCTTAAAGCAGTAGGTAAACCGACCTAAGGCTACAATTCTTCTTAACCACATCGAGGGAGACCACGTCCAAATCGGAGTCAAGAAGCCTCTTCCAGCAATCATGCAGGAAATGATTTGTAGAACAGCTTGACCATACAAAAAGTAGCTTGTGTATACCTTTGCAATCTGCCAGAAAAAGGGACCGTGAATTTATTTAGGGGAAGTGTACAAATTCATAGCTTTTACGGAAAATTACCTTCCTATTCTGAATCGACAGATGAGGATTCCCAGCAATACCATTCAAAGTCATTTGATAAGCGTGTCGATTCCTCCAAAATCTTTTCATCGTTGTCAGCTTGTATATTACATTGCTTATGTTCATTAGAATGCTGAAGTATGGACCAGGATTTTTAGCCATGCTAGCTCGGCTTTCAGGAATAGTGTCCCGAATTTCTCCCACAAGTTGAAAGATCACCATTATGTGCACCATCGCACAAGACAGCTTCAAAATTATTTGAATAAAAGTAATGAGTATAAACACTCCGCACTCCATGGATTGGAAGAATACAAATACAAATAAACTGTACCTGTTGAGGTTTCCAAGTCTTCGGGTAATATTTGTTATCTTTTCCTTTTATAAATCGAAAAGGCGACATCAGAAGATAGAAAGTAAAGTCAAAGTAGATTTTTATGAAATTTGTTAAATCCGTTTTTCCCATGTTAGGATCTGGTGGCTTATCAATAATATTTACAGCCATGATGTTTATGACATTGGAGACTGGAAAGAAAGAGTCTTTGTTCACTTTGTTCATCATGATTTTTTACACATATTTTAAGTGCTAATGAAGGCAACGAAAAAGTACGAGATGTAAGTTTACTGCATAATTCTTTGAACCGGAGACGGTGCATGCTGATATGAAGAAAATGGTGTTTAAGTCTAAAAAATAGACTTACACTTTGTATTGCTTTACCTTTAGATGGATAAAAACAACCTACATTTATTTTTTAAAGACAATAACAATTTAATTGGTTTTTTTATTTCAATATCTATATGGGTTCAACATTATTCACAGTGTATGTATATATTTGCGAAAGTATACACATTAAAACGTTTCACCGGAAATTGGTTTTTAATCAACAAAGACTTGTGAATAAACATTCCAAACAAGCCCTATTTCCATGGATGGTCATGCCATGCCCGACTACACCTTCGTCGGGTCAAACTCATGGTCAAGACAAATAATAAAGTAGGTTACAATCAAGCTTCCAAACTGCATAAAAAATTCAAAAAACAAACTGTAAAAACACAACGGTTATATATGATATGTATTTCTGTATTAAAAACTGCTTCATGAACTCACTGTGGCTAAGAACGAATACGTTACTGTGAACCTTCCACTACCCTGAATGCCAACTGTATTATCCATCAATCCATGAAGCACAATGCTAACTTCATTTCCAGGGATTGTCCCAACATCATCAACTTTCTCCAACCACTGCTTTATTATCTGTACCTAATTTGAACACAATCTTGAAACATTTATTGAGATTAATGTTATAGTTATAGATCTTTTCATACCCTATGACAAATATCAGCAGAGAAAAATGCAGTAGATAAGAAGGATGCGTAGTAGAAACTTAAAATTATCCTCCTGTACACATCACTCGTCAAAATAACTTCATTCAAATGAATTGAGTAGTAAATGAGAGATTGAGCCAAGCCCCAAGTCATCAGGCTTCCAAGTGCGTTGTTGACAGCATTTGAGACATTATAAATTGCTTTATACTGTCCAAAAATATTGAACCAATTTTTTAAAACGTCGTTGGTGGCTGAAGATTTCATCTTGCATTTTACAGAAGACAAGATTCTTTGGTGATGAATAATTTCCATATCTTGTAAATACTCAGATTGTACAATCTTTTCAAATGAGTAACTCACAATCCAAAGAGTCAACGCCATTGTCAGAAGGCAGAGATCCAAAAACACTCCTGCGACATATCTTGTAAATATAATACAAAAAATTACTCAAATTATTTTTTGTGTAGTCGCACCAGGAACTCATAAATAATATTGCTTCTAAAATGATACCTCATATACATTTCAAATCCCATAAATACGGCGAGCACATGGTCAGTCGAGGAGAAATTGAAATCTTCCAATTTATCTCTAAGGTTTGGCCTTTCTCCTACAAAGAAATTGTATCTAGCAATCTGCACAAGTCTCTTATACCAAAAGGATGGGGTCCAGTCATTTATCGACTGTACGAAATCCATTCCTGCCACCAATCCCGATATCGCGAAAAGAGAACAGATTCCATAAAGTATTCTGATAAACCATAGACTCAATATCTGCAATGCATACAAAATCATAAGAATTATACCAGCCCTTTACACTTCGAAATCTGAATGTTTTTATAATAACTACATATACCTTTATATTTAACACAGGCAGTTTTGTCTCGAAAGCGATAAAATTGACAGCTTTAACAAAGTTCTTCTGATTTATCCAAAACCTCTTAAATGTAGTCATACACTGGATGAAGTATAAGACGTTGAGAGTCATGGAAAAATAATAGGTTGGATTTACCCGGAACTGCTTCTGTTTGTCTCCCAAGTAGGCGAACCTTACCTCAGTAACAAGTCTCAATGCACAAAGAATTTGGAGGAACGCACAAATTATCTGAAATCCCATAAAACACAAGTTTTCAATCTTCATAATAATTATACTCTGTTGATTGTATTGCAATATAGTACCTGTTGGGGTTTCCACGTTTTGGCCACAAAAATTTTACTTTGTTCCGTCGACTCGGTTTCACGGACTATTTTAAATGGGCTAATTCCAAGATAATACGCATAGTCAAAGTAAATCTTGATAAAATTACAGAGCTTCAACCGATTCACTTGTCCGCTATCTTTGAATATTAAATTGTCGAACTTTGGAAAATCTCTAAGCCTGTTGGATACCACCATTATGTCTTCAGTTTTTAAAATTTGTTTATTCATGTTAACAAACTTGAATTTGATCTTTCATTGTTGTACCGTTGTACGCTATGCAACTTTAATGGCATAAGAATGAAAAATCAAGTAGTGTCAAATTCCCCAATCCGATTTCGGTGAAGAAGGTGTTCGTTACTGGTAGCTCATACGAATTTAGCAATGCATTTATATATGTACTATTATAATATTATGGTGCTTTGTAAGCAATTAATGCAAAATATAATATGACAAAGTAACTGATAATACTGAAGTGTTCATGTGCGTGATAGAGTATGGTATTTAAGACGGATTTCAAACATGTCTTTAATTACAAATGGCAAGTGACAAATCGATCTACTAAAAAATTCCATATAAATCCCCTTCCCATCTCTTTCAATATCGCACACGGACATGCTAGGTATCATTTCAATGTTAACCTTGATTTTGATTAATTTTTAAACGACTAGAACAACGCTTACGAATGCATTGAAATGAAACAAAGAAATATATGTAAAGTGCCATTTACTTTAGTAAGGCGGAAGGGTGGCCCAAACCAAAGGGTCTCCGATTTGGCTGAAAATTTGCAGGAATATAATTTTGATGCGTAGATTACGAATCCGAAATCAGAAAAAAAAATTTAAAATGTTAAACGGAAAAAACCATGGGTTGTCATGGCAACCCGCCGTTTTTTCCCTCTGGGGGGCGCCACGATTTTAAAATCTATCTTCTGATTTCGGATTCGTAATCTACGCATCAAAATCTATATTCCTGCAAATTTTCAGCCAAATCGGAAACCCTTTGGTTTGGGCCACCCTTCCGCCTTACTAAAGTAAATGGCACTTTACGTTACAAAAAATTCGTTGCTTGCGTTTTTTTGTCTATTTATTATGTACCTTTAGGTATATATTGAAAAGACTCGAGGTGACTTCTGTCTGGGGGCACGATAACTCAAAACCGGTTTCACTTTTTTAAATTTTGTTTTCACTAATCACTATATTAGATCAAACGAAAGATCGAGTTCGAAGATGGGTCAAATCGGTTCAGGCAAACTACTAGGTCAAAGGTCAGGTCAATTTTTTTGAGTAGTAAGGTATTGATTGTGATACATCAAAATGAAGCTACTGCCAAGAGTAGTTCATTTATTTAAATACCGAGTTTGTGAGGATAAGTCTAACGTGACCTTTGACCAAATTAATTTTGAAAATAGCAATCAAGCAATAACTCAAAAGCGGTTTGACTTTTTTAAATTCTGTTTTCACTAGTTGATATCTTAGATTAAAATTAATATCAAGATGGACCATATCGGATCATAGGAACCGGGTCAAAGATCATGGGCAAATAGGATTTAAATAGTAAGACATTGCTTTTGATACACCGAATTGACGCTACTGGAAAGAATAGTTCATAAATAGTGCTCCAAAATTCTCATGCAACCACAGCGTGACCTTTGATTTAAATACTTATCAATGCCTTTTAAAGGTACATCATTACATCTCGACTTGTCGGGTTTATATTTTTTTGGATCTACTATTGTAAAGCTACTTTTCATATTTAATCTTACAACTATTTTATTTTCTGGTAGGCAAAATGATGTTGTCTTGATTGCTTCTCAATCTTGATATGTTCCAGTGTGCTGGACACACACAACGAAAAAAGTAAATGTTAGACTGAGAAACTGCAAATGAGAGAATATTAAAACTTAAATAATTGGTAGAATTTTTTTTAAAGGTTTTGATATATTTTTTGTCACAATTTCTGAAACTTACAGTTGCCACTACACCATAATTAAGCGTGAAAACGTTGTTTCCGCGAATTCCAATGTCTTTTGCAAGCATCTCGTGTAAAACAAGGGCAGATTCTTCAACAGGTACATTTTTTGCATTTTCATCCTTTATAAGCCATAACTTGATACTTTCTAGCTATAGTCAGCCAAATATTCAATAGGCTATGAGAGAGATATACTACTTTTCTTGTATATATTCGTTAGGTGACGTGGCTTACCTGGTTGCAAACATCCGCAGCTACGAAAACTATAGTGAAAGTTGTCATATATATGAGGATCAGGTAGATTCGTTGGAAAAAGTCTTTTGTCAGCAATGCAGAGTTCATATGTATAGAATAGTACATCAAAGCTTCAGCCAGAAAGTAAGTGACCATGCTCCCCAATGCGTAGTTAATATCCAACGAGAGATTTTGAATAGCTTTGAATTTACTGTAAATAATTGGCCATTTTTGCTCCTTGTGCCGAGGCCTCTGTAGAATGAGATTGACATCTTTTGAGACGCGATCAAAATCTTCTAGCTCTTTCAAATTTTCATGGACAGTCTTAGCGAATGAATTGGCAGCTGTCCATAATGTTAGAGCGTGAGAAAGTATCCCAAGATCACAAAAGTATGCAAAAATGGATCTGCGAATTTTTTTAAACGAAAAATGAAAGTTCTGATTTGCTGGTTCAAAATGGAATTCTTTACCTTGAAATCATTGTCAACGTCATCAATACTGCCAGTGCACCGTCCCAAAATGTCAAATCCGCAAGTTCGGGTGCTTGGTCCGGTTTCACCTTATCCCCAAAGCAGTAGGTAAACCGACCTAAGGCTACAATTCTTCTTAACCACATCGAGGGAGACCACGTCCAAATTGGAGTCACGAAGCCTCTTCCAGCAATCGTGCAGGAAATGATTTGTAGAATAGCTATACCATACAAAAAGTAGCTTGTGTATGCCATTGTAATCTGCAAGAAAAATGGGCCATGAATTTATCCTGATAAAGTTTAAAAATTTCTACCTTTTTATGGAAAATTACCTTCCTATTCTGAATCGACAGATGAGGATTCCCAGCAATTCCATTCAAAGTCATTTGATAAGCGTTTCGATGTCTCCAAAATCTTTTCATCGTTGTCAGCTTGTACATTGCATTGCTTATAGTCATTAGAATGCTGAAGTATGCACCAGGATTGTTAGCTATGCTAGCTCGGCTTTCAGGAATAGTGTTCCGAAGTTCTCCCACAAGTCGAAAGATCACCATTATGTGCACCATCGCACAAAGCAGCTTCAAAATTATTTGAATAAAAATTATGAGTACAAAATCGAGATTGGAAGAATAAACGAGATTGGTAAAAATTCAAACGATTTCCTACCTGTTGAGGTTTCCAAGTCTTTGGGTAATATTTGTTATCTTCTCCTTTTATAAATCGAAAAGGAGACATCAGAAGAAAGAAAGTAAAGTCAAAGTAGATTTTTATGAAATTTGTTAAATCCGTTTTTCCTATGCTAGGATCTGGTGGCTCATCAATAGTATTTACAGCCATGATTTTTATGACATTGGAGGCTGCATAGAAAGAGTCTTCTTTGTTGACTTTCTTCATCATGACTTGTTTTCAAATATATTAATGGTCAATATGAAAATAACGAAACATACGATTAAGTTTAATTTAGATAATGTAACGAGTTTGTCGAATGTTTGACATCACATAATGTAGAACATAATCAAATGTGTCTCAGAAATCCCCATCTAAAAGCCAAATCCATTAGACAGGAAACGGTGTCTAAGCGTAAACCATAGGCTTCTAATGACACTTACTTGTTTTGAATGGATAAAAATAAGCATGTAGCGTATTAAAAGAGAATAACAACTTAATTTGGTTATATTATTTATACATATATCTTTTGATTGCAATATCTATGAGTTCAAACGCATGGACAATATTTGTCAAGGAGTATAATATAAAGAGTTTCACCGGAAATCGGTTTTTACTAAATAAAAAAGTGTTGTGAATAAACATTTCACAGAAGCCTCATATCCAATCGAGACTACACCTTGGTGGGATCAAACTCATGGTCAGGACAAATTATAAAGTAGGCTACAATCAAGCTTCCAAACTACGAAAACAATTCAAAAAACAAACTGTCAAAGCATAACGGTTTTAAATGAACGTATCCGGTAAAAACGTCATCAAAAAAACATCGACCAGCAATAACATCGTCGGCTTTAACCTCGACTAGCCAAAACATCGACCGCGTGTTTCAGTAAATGGCAAAAACGTCGACTATCCAATATTTTATTTTTGTGTATAAAAATGTTAGAATATACTAATACTGGTTGAAATTTTTTGTCTCTATACCTATGTCTGAATCTATCTTACTATCCATCCATCTGTTAGTTTAAATCCATAATTAACTGAAATGGGTAAATCTGGTTTTAAACGGTTGTATTATTTTTCATGACAAAAATTTTCAGGGTAAGTCATGAAATTCTGTACTGATACTACCAATAAGGGTAAGGGTTATAAACTTATACCTCATGATAACATGTTGATATCTTCGAATGCGATTATGTAGTTTGATTACCAGATTATGCATGACGTTATAATTTTTGATTATACACCTGTAAAAACAATTAGAACAAACAATGAAAAATGCAAGTCGACGTTTTTTATAGTCGGTGTTTTTGTGGTCGATGTTTATGTTTAGGCGACGTTTTCCCGACGACGTTTATGTACAGGCGACGTTGTGACTGGCGATGTTTTCACCTAAACCCATAGATGTATAGCTAATAAGATATGTATTTTTTTAATAAAACACTGCATCATGAACTGACTGTGGCTAAGAAGGCACTGTGGCGCGATAGAGTATGGTATTTCAGACGGATTTCAAACATGTCTTTAATTACAAATGGCAAGTGACAAATCGATCCACTTCCCGTCTCTTACATTATCGCAGACGGACATGCCCATTATAAATAGGTATCATTTCAATGTTAGTCTTGATTTTGATTAATTTTTAAACGACTAGAACAAAGCTTACGAATGCATTGAAATGAAACAAAGAAATATATGTACGTTTCACAAAATTCGTTGCTTGCGTTTTTTATGTTTATTTATTATTATTGCACATATTATGTTAGTTTATATTTTAATACTATAAGACGCATATCGTGAGTCCCATAAATTCTTCTCCATCATTTAGTGGTTCTTGCTTCACGTATTGAGTAATGATGGATGCAATTGATTGCTGTTTTGTACGCAAATGATGAAGTATGTAACAATCAAACTGCAAAACTTTCAAATATGTGAATTTTTCATATGATGAATAAATAGTCAAATCCAGTGAAAAGTATTGTACGCACGGGGTCCTTCAATTCAATTGTGTTTGAATTAATTTCCTATACTTACGTTTGCAACCACAGAATATGTAATTGTGAAAACGTTGCTTCCTCGGATCCCCACTTCATTGGTGAGTAGATCGTGTAAAACGATTTGCATTTCGTCATACGGTACTTTCTTCCTATTCTCGTCGTTAGCCAGCCAAATTTTTATTGCTGTTATCTACACATACCCGAATAATAAATTATAATAAATATCAAACCAGTAAAATTTCTGTTTAAATTGCGTAGACGTACTTGATTGCAAATATCTGCAGAAATGAATAAAATTCCAAAGGTTGTAAGGTAAAAATGGATCATGTGAGCCTTTTTGTAGACATCATTGGTTGTTAATGTTATATCCAAGCTTATGGAGTAAAATATGATGGCTTCAGCCATAAAAGCGGTGACAATACTTCCAAAAGCTTGGTTTATCATAGTTGCCAGCTTTCGTATAGATTTGTAACGACTGTAAATTGCCGACCATTCCAAACACTGAGTAGTTTTAGAATGATTTTTCAACACTGATTCGCTTTCTCCAATCAATATAATTTCGTTGTGTTTGGTTCCTTTAAGTTCATTTGCAAATGTATGAGCTACAATCCAAAGGGTTCCGACGTATGATAGAATGCATAGGTCAGAAAATATTCCATTGATGTACCTGTGAATGGTATACGAATAGTAGGGAACTATCGATCTACACGTCATAACTATTAAATTAAAATCTACATGATTTGCTAGTGGCGTTTAAATGAACTAACCTTTCAAGCAAACCTAACGCAGTAAAAACAGCGTACATTACATCAATTGCAGATATGTCTGAAATTAAAGGGGCATTGTCTGGTAGTGGTTGCGCACCAGCAAAGAATGTGTACCGTCCCAAAGAAACGAGTTGACGCCACCACCACGTTATTGTCCAGTCCTGTATGTGAAAAACAAAATACTTTCCAACCACTAAGTCCGCAAAGCAAAGTGCAGTACCGTAACAAAGCATTCCTTTAACAAAGTACACATCCAGAATCTATACATAAGAGTTAGCCCCCAGTTCAAATTTCATTTTAAAAAACTTTTGTAATTTCTTCTTGTTTTTTTAAAAACAAACACGGACATTCATACTTTTTGATTTTGATGTGGTGACCAAGATCCTCTATGAATATAATTGACAACTTGCAGGTAGTCCTCGCTATCCATCCAAAATCTTTTGAGGACTGTAAATTTATACGTTAGGGCAAATATGCGTAAAATCATTCGAAAGTAAAGCACCGGATTAAGCCCATTTGTGCTGTCAACTTGGCGTAAAGAATCCGTTCGTATTTCTGTGATCATTCTCAACACGCATAGTAAACCCAGGATGCCACATATTATCTAAAAATTGTGATAATAAAATAAATACCCAAAAAGGTTTTTAAACTTTGTAGATGAAAGAATAATCTATTATACCTTCTGAGGTTTCCAAACTTTGATGTAATAATAGCTACCTTTATCAGCTTTACATAGCTTAAATGGACAAAGAGCCAAATAGTACGCAAAGTCAAAGTATAAGCGTATGATGTTTGTTAACTCTCGCCTATCATGCAGCACCAAAGTTTTGGCACTTGTCAACTTTTGACTCATTTTTCTTATCGTTAGTTTAAAATGCACACAATGACTAGATGTTTCTGTATCGAAATCACAAAACGTCTATGTGTTTCACTAATTTCATTGGGTGTACAGCGATATTTTATAGCATGCAAATCATCAAAATGTGAAATAGGCAATGCAAAGTACTAAGAATTAATAATCATACATTATTAAATTAAATCTTGGGGTAGGGCAGATCCAGCAATTATGTAAATTACCAATTATAATCAATTACTCAATGATTTGGAAAATATTTTGAAAATAAATTTTACATTAGAAAATTGAGTCTCGTGTCGTAACATCAGCATCATACGTCATAATTGATTGGATATATGGGCCTACTTTATCCAAACCCAGCTTTTAGCTCTTGCCATTATAATTTTGCTGGCTTCAAGTAATCTACTACTTTTTTTAACAAATCGGAAAGACAAGCTAGGTGACAAGAGTATCTCAGCTTTACATATGCTAAACATTGGTGTATGAATATTTAAAAAAAAAAAATACTACTTGTAATGTTTTCGCAATAAGCTTTTAAGATTGATCGCATTAATATCTGATGGGAAGGGGTATTCAACTTGCCTCGTGCTTGGGCACAGAAATTTCGTTAAGGTCGGCCCAGTACATATTTAGCACGTAGGCTACATGACGTAGCACACTTTCCTCTGACAATTTCCAAAGTTGATGGTATGGTATGACATACATGATAAAAGTTTTGTTTGAGTAGAGGATGCAAAAACTCCAATATTTTCCAACCATTGACAAGCCCATTGTTCATTAGTCCGTATAGTCTGTGTGCAATATTTCAGCAGTACAGATTTATACTATTGGAAAAATTATTGCATCATGAAAGAATAGCGTGCATAAACTCCAAGTTAAAGACAAACGAACCAGCCTGAAATGTCTGATTTAGTATCCAAGTGGCTGGTTTCCGATGGTCTGTTTTGTAAGTGACCCGATGGTAGCGGTAGCGTGACACACATCGAATAATAGTAATAAAATCAATTCGTAATTGGAATAGACGCGAACCAAAAAGGATATTATTTCGTGGTTTCCATTCCAGTTATACCTGGCTATAAGCACACTCTCATTTCGACATGTACCTACTTACTTCAGCGTTTGAAAGTGTCACCCAAAAATCGAAACATTACGGTTTTATTCGTAAAAACATACAAAACACAAGGATAACCCGAAGCAGCACAAGTTGAATTTTTATCTGTTCTCTTGTAAGTACTTACAACACCATAAAATGTCATGTATGCCACTTAGTCATGCTCATGCTACCAACGACTCATTTTCGTGAGTAACGTTTTTAGCAGCTATTCATTAATAATCCAGCAAATTCATGTTATATGCTTGTATGTATTTTACTCCTCTGCGAATTCGATGAGTTTAAAGAGCCCTGAGAAAGCTGATGACAAAGTTCCATATTCGAATCGAATTTCTATGTCACTCCCATCAGACAGAGGAAGTTCTACTCAATCCGCCTAACCTATACTTATCTCTAGCCTAGTTTGTACTTTTGTTATATTGTTCCATATCGTGGGAGCTCAATACATTATCATTTAAGGAAAGCAGAAAATAAACTGATGAAACCCCAATAAAAAATCCTATTGTTCGGATACCCACATATTTTGATGTTCTGCTCAACCTCAAAAGTAAAAGCATAATAAACCTTTTATATTGAATATAGGGAGCTAAATAAACTTTATTTTTGTACATATTTATATGCATTTTCACAGGAAATACAATTCATACTCCATACAAACATTTTATTATGATGCATTTTATATTCTGTTGATGAAGAGAAGTGAAGGACCTCAATATTCAATATTATCAGTTTTAGTTAACTACATATATACTTATACATATATTTGTTGTAGTAAACTTTTTTGGAATCGATAATTTTTCCCATGTCCATTTCCATTCCAGAAAATTACAAACAGCCAACGCACTACGCAGTTAGGGACCCGAGTAAATGAACTTATAGTACGTGCTCTACCTTTCCCTATGGGATATATTTTCTACGCTTGTTTATTAGAGAGAGACAAATAACTAGATAAAATAAATTCTCAAGCCTCAATGTCTCGGAACGAGCTGGACACGAAAACAAACTCTACCTGTATTAGCGTTTTGTTCCAAAGCGTTTGCTAGCTAGATTGAGCTAGAAGTCACATAAAGAGAGGTCTGATTGTGATCCAAACAAGAAGTTAATATTTACGCACTTGCAGCCATTGTGCCTTAGAACATGTGCGTTTGTTATTGTATTAATGTTTAGAAGCATTAAGTATGTGCTGTGCTAAAAGGATCGAAGGTGTGTGTCATTTTGGAATATCAAGTGCAAATTAAATGAAATAACGTCCACAATTTTTCATAATGGATTGGGCAAAACAAGTACTCCTAATATCTGCATTCTTGGTTTTGAACGAATTCCAACTCACTTTGGGTGGGTATATTACTACAAATTGTTATCGTTAAAATAATAAATATCCTAAAGTTTTAAATTAATTTATTAAAGGTGTAACATGCTACCAATGTAGTTATATGAACGGAAAAGGGGATAAGGGTTGCCAAAATAGTCCTCCACCCTCAAAATATCTTACTGAATGTAGTCGTAAGAAAAAAATATACTTTTAATTTAAAATTTTGACATTCATCAATGTACTCATCAATTTTGGGTTGAATTTATTCGTTTTCAGAACCACAATGCTGGAAGAAATATGCTTACTCAAAAGGGCGTACTTATGTACAGCGCTATTGTGTCGCTTCTGTCGAGGGAAAGTCAAAGTGTTCTCGAACCTCAATTGATGATGATTGGATGAGTGAAACGCTGCCTGCTACCGAGTGTACTTGCAACACGGATGGATGCAATACTGCATCAACATTGTATTTCAACAATGTACGCTTCACTACCATCACAGCTAGCTTAGTCAGCGTTGTCTTTTTCAGTAAATTGTTGATAAGCAGCCTGTAATGTAAATTGTATTTGCAGAGAACAAAAAATGCGCTAACATTATAATTATTATATACAAAAGTAATGCTTTTGTTTCGTCAGTCCTGTATTGTCATTAAATGTGCACAATCATTTAATGTAGATAAACCAGGAGATATATGGGATTAAGTGAGTCAGTTGGAATTTTGACAAGATCGAATATACAACGTAGCAAGTCTCATTATAGTATATTTATAGCGGATTATTTACAGCTTATAATGCTTAATATGAGATTTTAGGTGCTGATGTTTTAGATCACGACATTATAAAAAGCATTTTTTCGCGAATACAACATAAATATGTCACTTGTACTTACTTTGGAGATTAAGCTAATAAATATGTTATGTACTATTACGTGAGATAATTTGGGACAAGTATATGTATTAACATTTTTACACTGGCAAAATAATTCATGCTGGTCAACAACTACTATCTAATCAAAAAAGAACCTAAAAATGATTTAGCAGTGGGCTTTCCCAAATGTTCCGTTCCAGTTATTCCACCCTTCCCAAAATTGTTTGCGAGGAGCTCCTGCTGCTGGTCTGAAGCGATGACTGCAGCTACCATTGGAAGTTGAAGGAAGTTTTGGAGCTTCTCTTGTCGTTTCAAAATCTTCAATTTGAGCAGTTCCGTCTGCTTCTGATATTTATTTACGACCTTGTGAATGAGCGTTCTCAAAACCCTCGTCATTAAATCTCCAGAGTTATCATTGTGAAAGACGATTTTCCTCTCTAGCTCCTGTACTTTAAAGTTGCGCTTAATGTCCTTCAGTGCTTGCACGTAAGCCATCACTCCAAAAAGATTTGGTGTAAATGGCAGCGTGAGCTAGAAATTACATGAAGAACATCATATTTTATGTAAAACAGATCAGATTGCATGTCTACGTTACTACAAACATGATCATGCATATAATTGCATATATAATTACCGAACTTGAAGGAGCAGCGACGATAGTATCATGATGATTGCTTGAGGAAACGGAAGTTGTAATAGATGTGGTAGTAGGCACAATAAGTTTTGAAATTAATAATAATTTCTCCTCAGGGCTAGATTCCGTTGTTGTCGCGTTGCTATCAATTTCAATGGCTTCAACTTTAGGCTGTGGTTGTTCTATAGCTTTAGTCTGCGGCTGCTCTACAGCTTTTGTTACCACTGTTGTTACAACATCGATTCGCCGTTGGGAACCAGGAAGCATTGGAATTCGGAAGGATGTAACGTTCCCACTGTAACTACTACTACTACCCACTTGATCGCTTGGTTTACTAAACTTGGAGAAGAAACTCATTAGCGGGGAAAAGAACCCGGAGGATTGTTCCAGCAGGCTGGAAAATGTTAGGATCCATAATATTGAAAAAATAAAATGGTTCCTTTTGAAACTGATACGAATCCACATTTTTGTTTGTAAATGGTGACAATTAAAAGAGGTTCTTCTTAAGTGAAGTCATTCACCTGAAATGGTGCCGATGATTAAATGACACGAAAACTAATATTCCTAGAGAAGTAATAATAACCCTTCTTCCGTTTTAGGTGGAAGAAGTCAACCATGCAAGAGGATCATTGTTGACTTGTTGATAGCACTTTGGGTCGTATGTAATATTTACTCTTAGTCACACTAGAACTCGTGAGCTACTACTAGAGAGTCTGTATCTATCGAGTTCAAGAGAGGAGCTTCCAGTCGACTGAGCAGGAATGACAAGACGATTGTCTTGATGATAAGCTTGAACACATACTCATGATTGTTTTGATATGAAAGAATGAATACCTTGCAGTTTAACAGTAAGGGTTGCTGCTCTCTTTAATGAGATGCTGCAGAACTATACAAATCCTTATGTAGTTGCACTACATCATTGCCAAGTCAAACTTCATATAAATTACTCCTATGCATTATGCATCAACCAGAGTCAGAGGTCATGATGATGTGTATGTGTAAAACATAAACACACAACTCGTTTACCGCGGTAATGGAATATACGAAGCATTATTGATCGCATATCAACCATAATCAAATACAAGTAGTTGTTTGATGAGTTTCACAGCATAAGTGCATGCCAAATGCCAAGTAAACAAGTATAAAGGATTGAAGACGTTCAACGTAGTAAAATATAGTAATGAACGAAAACTGCATGGGCACGTAAAATCCTATTACAATCCCATAATACTAGAACCCATGACTTGTGTGCGTCAAGTTTAGTTCATAGCTTCTTTGTGCGTGTCGGAAACACAATTTATATGCCCTTCCCAAGCCTTTGGAGTGGAATTTATGTCCATTCATTCATACAAGCTTCCTACGCACTCAAACTACTATCTTTAATGGTATTTCTCATGTCAGTCACCGTTGACTATGAGAATATCACTTGGAAACTTAAAAGGATGTGGGTGGCTACATTTAATAGCAGTTCGTAATTTTTTTACTCACATATATACTTCCCCCCAACCATTTATCTTTGAGTAATTAATGCAAAAGCTAAACCTATACTTATTTTATGACCAAGTTTTAATAACTACATGTAGTACACTACTGGCCAATGTCAATTCCTACAAGTTCAGCCGTGTGAACTTTTTGGCACACGTTAGTTGGCTTTGCGTTGATGTTGATATGAAGGCACACGTTCCCTTTGTGTACTCGATCATTTTCGTTAAAAATTCCATGCTATTTGTTTTAGTTCCTAAACACATTTTAGATTCTCTGCAACGATTAACCTTTTGGAAGTTGCCTTCCTGGACAAAAACAATAGTACCCCTTTGCTTAGAATTTAATTACAATTATATAAAACATTATTTTGCAAAACAGCAAATTATATCTGATACAGCAAACAATCGAAAAAAATCGTCTGCAATTAAAATTGAAGTAAGGCCACAGACGGCCACGTAATGTCCGTTGCATCATGAAAAGATTTACATTTATATTATTGGTTTCTTTGTCATTGTCGTACTTAGCCTTTGCATACAGCCTTACCTTGGCAAAAAATTGGATGAGAATGAGCATAACAAAACAAGCCTTAACTACCTACTACTACATAATGATGAACGAATGCAATCAGCCAGAAATACATAATTGTGTCATTTTTCACTTATTCATGAAGCTCATTTCTGAATAAGGGCATATTATTGTGTTGTTGAGCTAGGCAAACGAAAATGCCCAAGACCGATGCATACAGATGTAAATAAATGTCATAAAATTTAAGATTTGTTAGCTTGTGTCACTTTGCAATTTAGCAAAGTAGTAAGTACTTCATTAGTAAGCGTTCATTAAATATTCGATATTCGATACCTGTTTACCTTTTTGATGATTTATAAGACATTATATATTTGGAGGATTTCCCACGGTAAGCTGCCGTGTGTGTCAAATATGATGAAACGCTCATTTTTGTTTTTGACCCTCCCTTTGACACTTAAAGAAGGTGATCAAAACAATATATATTTATGCCAACTGACTGACGATGAATTCGATTATGTTGTCATCATAAATTGGCGAAGCTTATTAAGGATTAGAGAAACGTTATTAATTGGTTATCAAAAGATGTAATCTTGATTGAAGCTGTTAAAAACAGTTTGTTTTCAAGATACACCAGCACTACTATGTAATAAAAAATGCATGTATGTATATGGAGTAAATTGTGGGAAGAGTGCGTTGCGTTTTCATGGCTTAATGCTAGATTTTACTTGGATAGCAGTACCAATTATGGATATTACATGTGTATTGCCATTTAAGGGTGTGTACTGTATCTGTATTCAACCCCTAGGTTATTTCTTGGTGATATTATAATCTAATGCAGAAAAATGCACCCAAAAATAATTACTGGATCTAATACTTCATAAAATAAAAACACGGATAGGGAAACATGATCGACATAAACACATGAAATGAATATCTTCGATAAGCTTTATTATAAAGAAGGTAAATGATAGGATATCTAATAGTTCGTTGATGTAGTAGAGTTTTAGAAAAATAGCCAATGTGAAGCACTTATATATAGCATATAGACTATCGTCGGCTATAAAATGATACATCATGCAAGGACCAAGTACAAATGTGCTTGCCGATGTTATCGTGACTCGTAAGAAAATGAACTCAAAAATAAACAAAATGAATCATGCACACGTGGGTCAATTGTAATTGGGTTTTGCATAAATACATAAGAATAACCTCGTATAATTAAGTTGCTGAATATTAAATTCCTAATTTTATTTCAATATTATATGCTCGTGTTGGTAATAAAACGATTTACTTATGAAATGTAATTAAGATGAAGGCTGTATTTTCCTTCGAAAGCTCGACGCATTAAAATATCTTAAAAATGTCAACCACTGTAACCGAGAACTCATTTCCTCTTCACGATTTACTTATGCTATATTATAACCAACAAATATAAATTTCATCGGATTTTTATTGATATTAATGGTGGCATGGTTGCACGTGGACGGACGCACAGAAAAAGATTAATGTTCCCATGTCCGTAATCTGCAAGGCCGTAGAACGAGACAATAAGATGGATAATATGATAATATCATGAAATGTTATACTTCCTGTCAAGAAAAGTAAACATGTAAAAACTGGGTTTAAAGATAGAATATATCTGATTTCCATCCTTCGCTTTTCTAAGAAAACTGTTTCCATAAAATGCATTTCTTTGCATTTGCAAGGCACAAGTGCCTGGGAATGGATACCTCAAATTCAATATGATAAAAATTGCTTTCCTTTAACATACTTGCATAATGATTAGGTCAATTTTTCAGTTTTTGGTTTTCATTCTGTATCTCAAAAATTATAACAGTTTATCTGAAAATAATTTCCCACCTACCCGATTACGACTTCATAACGACCACCAAAGCGTTCAATTTTTCGCTTCAGATTTACTCTTTTCAGTTTTTCATGATTGTACAGAATTGTTCATATTCGACGGAAGTAAAAACCTTCTCGAAGATAGTTTGATCCAAAAGGGCCCTAAGGATCGTTTCGTTTGGATAATTAAAGAAAGTTATGGTTTTGAAAAAGCTTTGAAAACCCTATCCAAAATCCAAGATATCCATCAAAATCGTCATCAATGTGCAGTAGCGACAATATCATTATATGAACTTACTAGCTCCTCAAGCTCAACTACTGCAGTGGCAGACCTCATAAATGCAATCGTCCATATAGTTAACAACGGCCATGATTACTTTCTGTTTTTATTTCCGGCTCCAAGTGGGAATGCGATGCTTAATGAAATTCTAACCAAACCTGCAATAGCGCAGGGAATCCGTCACAAAATTGGGATTGTCACTGACGAAAACGACAACATTTTACTGAAAACGGGTTGTCCTTATTGCTCAAGTGGTTATCCAAAAATTGTGGAGATTATAAAAGTGGACAAACAGGACTCATTGTTATCTCTGTCCATCCCAAAAATTTTCCCCGACTTTCTCCGCAATTTTCAAGGAAGTGTCTTGCGAATAACCTGTCCACCCCATGTGACATGGGTTCACGAAACACGATTAGAAAATGGAAAGTGGGTACCTAAACGAGGAACCTCACTCACCTCTACATTTGAATTCCTAAGAAAACATAATATCACCGGTGATTACTTTGTAAGTCCAGGTGAAACGGGTTATCGTTTTCCTAACGGGACATGGATAGGTTCAGTTGGAGATGTGCTTTACGGGCGTGCAAATATTGGACAAGTTATTGCTCAAACATATACCCGCTACTTATCAGTTGGCTACACTTATCCAATAACATTTGAATTTGTGACATTTGCGACTGGTGAGCCAGCACCGTACTTCACATGGAGAGGGATATATCGTCCTTTATCAATAGGTTCTTGGATATTCGTACTGTTTTGTTGCATTCTAATAATAGTTGTATTCATGATAATGTACACCTGCAGAAAAAAATATCTAATGCAAGAATCTCCCTTTGAAAATGACGGTGTGGGAGGAAACCAATCTGAATTTATAAAAGCCTCAACTGCTTTCATTATGAAAGCATTATTGGAGCAAGGGGATGATACCCTATTTGTTGCGTCGGTGGCAGCTTGGATCAAAGGTCTTTGTCTCTTTTGGCTCCTTTTTGTACTAATTGTTACAACTGCTTATAAATCCAAACTCGTCTCCTTTCTTGCCTTTCCTAACGTCATCCAGCCTCCAAAAACTTATGAGGAGTTGGCTGAGTCCGATTACAGGGTTGTGCTTCAGTATACAGGTGCGCTATATCAGGTTATGAAGGCATCTACATCTACGAGTCCAACTTTTGAGAAAATTGTAAGCCGAATGGAAAAGGAGACTTCTGTCTCAAAATGTTTCAAGAAGGTTATGGAACAGAGAGCAGCCTGCATTTCTTGGGAAAATATAATGATATATGTAACACACAAGAATTTTAGCGACAAGCATGGGAAAGTTCCAATGGTGAAATCGACATCACAAGCATATTTTATGATGGGAGCAATGATAGTTCGAAAGAGGGAAGTGTTTAAGAGGGAGATGGACAAGATCATCCTCTTTGTTACTGATTCGGGTGTGATGGAAAAGTGGAAGGATTTGGATAGGGAGTATATTTTGGAGGAGAGAAAGCAATGGGAGAAAGAAACTAATCGGACGAGAGTTGTGTATTCAACAAATGATGATGATACGTTAACAATGCAGCATTTGAGTGGCTCGTTTTATTTGTGTGTGGTGGGATTATTTGTAGGAAGTCTTTCTTTAATTTCAGAACTTGGTTATCAACAGTTGCAACAAAGGCTCATGGGTCGTCGCAATCATTTTGATCCATTTACTCTAATTTTTCTATGATTCTTTATATAAATGAACGAATGTACGTACGTTTGAATCCTCTCTTAAGTTCTCTCCAACCGTAATCACTTAAAATGAAGAAAAAACATATATTTTTGAGTTAGTAATATAGGTATGAACACTTGAAAAAAGGTGTGAGCGCTAATTGACAAATCTAAAAATACCGCAAATTTTTTTCCACCTATTTGATCATCATCTCGCCTCGTCAAGTTCTCAGTTAAAACTTATCAGCCCAAGTTGAATGTCAGTTGATTTCTACTAAAATGTACGCTACTCTGTATAAAAACTGGTCTCTAATTGATACATTAGACTATTATGTGCCTCAAAGACGGGGCACCAGTGAATTTTTTGGAAAGCTATTTAAGACAGCAGGACACATATTCAATGCGCAGAATAATAATATTTCAATGGATAGGAAAACGAAAAGAAGACTCTGCATTGGGAGGTATAATTACAATCAAGCCTGAGGAAAGTGAAAGACCTTGTTGATGTACAGGAATGCATTTGAAATATATATATTAAAATAATATATTTTTGTCTTATTTTTTTAATAGAATGTTCTGGATGCTTTCTTTTATGGCATCTATGCTAACTGCATTGTACTTGATTCATCAAATGTGGAAGTCCTATCGAAACCACCCAATCGTTACGTTGTTCAACCCAAGAGATATACCTATTGGAGCGTTACCATTTCCTGCCATCACAATTTGCAATATAAACAATGTGCAAAAGTCAAAGGTGGAGTCGTACATCAGGTTCGTTCACTCTACCTTGTAGCATCTTGGATTTAATTTCTTTTGGAAAACAATGGCGATGAGTTGAAACTTGAAATACGCATTTGGTTCCCTGAAGTCAAGCTAGCAAGCCTCATTTGACGGATGATGAACTTATCCAAGCATACTCTGACTTGTACAACTTGGAGCATATATGCCAAAATCACATGACATTTATGGAAAGGCTTGCTTTAGACTATGAGCATTTCACTTTGGATCAAAGGCTGAAGGCTGAAATATTGAAGCGGAAGCTGGAAATCGAGTCGGCCGATCCAATTCGAGTCCTCCGTGAAGTAATGATTTCAGTTTCAGTGTCAAGCTTGAATATATTTTATCTCAACCACAACTATTTGTTCAGAATGTATCTGGGTTTAAGAAGCATAATTAATGAGTGTGTCGCAAACATTTTAGGCGTCTCAAAGCTGCAAGGAGATGATAATGTATTGCATTTGGATGGATGAGTTACAGAATTGCAGTACTCTATTTCATGAAATAGAGACCGATTATGGTTACTGCTGTAGCTTCAATCTCATGCCAGTGTCGCTTCTTTTGAAGCTTCGGTACGATATGGATTTTTAAGACATTAAGAGAGTTTTATTATCAATTATGACGACACTGTCTTCACATGACTTTGATTTGAAACTTAATTAGAAATGATTCACGAGATAGTGAACATGATATTCAAGTGTGGGCGGATGCAAAATTAAATTCAGAAAATATTCTTTTACTATCCGATTTTGATGACGTTGAGCAAGAAATAAATAACGGTCATGAAATGTTTTACAAGAAACATGTTTTGCCAAAATATCTTCACCGACAAATATTTGCGGGACGCTCTTCTGGCCTGTCCATTCTCCTTTATGCTGATTTAGACGAGTACAACTGTACCAATACAGATTCAGAAGGATTTACGGTACAACACCCCTTTCCTAATTAGTATTATTTCGTTTCTTTAACGTTTCATAACTTTTCCAGATTTCCATGAATTTACCTCTGGACTACCCACGACTCAAAGACAGTTCAATTGCTATACCAAGTGGATCAGAAGTATTTGTTAATATTCGTCCAGAAATCACCATTCCCGATGACAGCATTAAAGGGTTTGATATTGTAAGATTGAATTGATATGAGTTCAAGGTCTCTGACAGTTGTACACTAGCCAATACACTATACACGTATATCGTATCAATTGATTTTCCTTTCTTTTGTAGGACAAACGAAAGTGCTACTTCGGTGATGAGTTTGAGTTGAAGTACTACTCCCATTACACGACCTCAAACTGTATTGATGAGTGCATTGCAAATTGGACGTTGTTCGAATGCCAATGTGTTCAATATTACATGCCACGTTAGTAACGCTAGTAGCTTTGACCTTGATGACATTCTCAATTCCAAAATTAAATTTGTGAGCATGCTCAAATTAGATTAATGAAGTGTCCAAATTGATTAATTGGAACTTAATAGGAAAGGAAAATGAAACACTGTGCCCCCCAACAAAATACCATTGCACAGAGGACGTTCGTAGTAAGGGTTTCAATTCTTTTCTTATGTGAAATTTTACAAGAATAACGTATAAACCTATGTATAATAGAATGATATACCATATCATTATAGAGCAATTAATTCAACGGGGCGTGAAAAAAACTTGCCGGCAGTGCCTACCCACCTGTACAGATCTGGAGTACTCTTCTGAAACCACATTTTTGAAAATTAAGAGCACGTCAGTAAATAAGCTGATAAAAGATGCTAGATGGGATAGTAAAATGTAAATTTATTAACTTTTTATGCCGTTTACAATGACTGATTGGAAGTCAAATCTAATATTGTTTTGTAAACATTCAGAAAACCAAAGGACCTATCAATTGTCCACTTGTACTTTGGTGTTGACTCGACCTTCCCTCGTCAGAGAAAAGAACTTTATGGAATTATTGAGTTTCTGTGTATGATTGTTTCTTGTTTCAAAATGAGTTGTTTATTTCACAACTTCTTCCAAACAAGGTCAAACATTTAATTATGTATCTATATTGATTTTAGCTAATGCTGGCGGTCTCCTTAGCCTTTGTGTTGGTTTTAGTATCATCAAATTAATTCATCTCTTATACAGCTTTATCGTTCGAATCATCTACGAAAGGAGTGACAATGACAATACCAAACATGACAACTCCTTGCCTTCATTTCATGAAACAAGAAATGCAAGAATTGGCTCGTCTATGGTCAATGGTTATAAAAATTTAAAGATTTTCAAAATAGCATCCGCACGGAGAAATAGTGATGACGGGTTGACAGCTGTCATGTCACCAACAACTCCAACCTTTGTTCCTATATTGCACTAAATTATAATGCTTTCTTCGTGAAATGGTATCTGATTCGAATTTTTGACAGCAGAGAGCAAAATTGATTCAAAATGCAGCATTGAAACATTTATACGAATAAGTGACATTGAAGTCAATAAATCAATAACCATCATTGGGTTTTTCCTAAAAAATGCAAAATTGAGAGTCGCCAGAAAATATAAATGGGCGATGACAAAGTTATGTAGCATCTATATTTATCTGAAACTATAAATATATGTTTAAAAGTAAAATATCCACTGTTTTAATTTTACATAGTCAATTATTAAAAAATTAACAAATAAAAAATTGTCGAAGGTGTTCCATAAGAAGTTCGCAATATTCCATGGATAATCAATTATTGATCTGATGCTATATACACTGTTCGTTCTGCAAGTTCCTTGCTTTTTAAATTAATTTCTGTACTGTATGCACAAATTGAGTGAGCATTCAATCATATCCATACTTCACTCCCTGAAATCTAAAGCATCCAACTGTAATGCAGAAAGGTGAACATAATTTTGAATTTATTTTTTTTAAATTTTAGCTAATAAAATTAGTATTCGACATTGAGTTTTTGTCTAAACATTTATCGTTTAATGTAGTTTTGTTCTCATCATATGCTTCAAACACTACCTCTGGTACAAATTATTGCAAAACATGTCAGTGGAAAGAAAGAATTTGCAAAAACCAGACCAGACTTACATGTGTACATACATGTCCTGCCAAAAATATATCACAAGTCGATATACGAATGTATCTAAATTAAGAAAGGAAAGCAACCACATATAACAACTCAATCGTTATAATACCATGAATTCTTCCTGTTTAATTTTTAATTTGACATCAGAACAATATTTTAAACAGAGGTACCTTACAAATATGTAACATTTTTAACAACCTAAGCGATGGCTAAATTTAAAATTTTTAGGAGTAACAGAATATGGATGATACTTTGTTCATTTATCGTTGACGGGAGAAGTAATACTACTCATTTTTAAAGTCAGTTCCACTTTGTATTTTCCACTAAAAAACAGTTCTGATTGGGAAGTTGTAAATCAGAAAGAAATCTATAAGATGTATAGTAACTACTTCAAGAACCATGTCACAACTCTTTGTACAGCGAGTCAATTGCTTGGAGTCATTTTCTTCACATGGAATTCCAAGAAAGGTCGTTATGAGGTCAAGGGTCTAAAAAATGTCGTGAAAGTCTTCTTTCATTTAATAAACCTAGTTGTTTATGCAAGTGCCTTGCTGCCAAGTCAAATTATTGCTACCCGAAAGGCTAAAAACTTTGAGCAGTTTAGTCTCACGGTTGTTATCTGGCTGTCAGTATGTATGGGGGATGTCATGGTGGGAATGTGTTACTTTCAAGCGGAAGACATTTGTTTGGTGTTCAATGGATATTACACCTTTCTCCGAAATTTTGCAAGTAAGCATATGCATCCGCACAAGCCCATATATAGTATCTATCTACAATCTACATACAGAATATAATTATTAATAATTTAAGTTTTTCTTGCAGAGAAATATATGATCAATCAAAATGTGGAGAAATGGAAAAACAATAAATTTGTCAACATCATCATTACGATCAATACAATTCTTTCAGCTTCCATTTCTATACTCTTTACTATAAACTACTTTATTCACCCCCGAAACGCGGCTTACATAACTGCATTAATTCCAGAGTATCTACTTTTCCCCATCATTTACTACCCTGTTGGCATCAAGCATTTCATGACTTCAATGGGAGTAGTTATCCTCATGGCATCTATATAAATAAAATCCTTAGCGACCAAAAATGATGTTGTGTCGATGGCCCTACTGACTTCGTTGTTTGAGTCGGGTGGTCATATTGTACATCATTCGAATCACAAAGAGTTGGTGTTTCATAATAAATAATTATCTTCATACAAATATGTTCGATGTTGAATACACAGCCGCATGAAAATGGCAATTTTTGTAAAATTTGATGATTTTGCCCAAAAAATACATTCCAACCGGTCCCTCCTGCGTAAAACTGCTTTAAGCGAACTGATTAGTAGCAGTGCCCTGGGATTCCTTAAAGGTTGCAGATGGATCGAATCATATTCGTTACATCCATATTGATTGTATGTTTGCGCAATGATTTTTTTAATATGGAGCACTTTTCAGGTATTAATTCGCAGCGACCAAAGCTGAAGATGTGTCGGTGGCCCTACTGACTTCGTTCTTTAAGTCGGGTAGTCATATTGCACATCATCCGAATCACAAATAGTTGGTGCATCCTAATAGTTAATTATCTTAATACTAATACGTTTGATGCTGAATATACAGCTACATGAAAGTGGCAATTTTTGTAAAATTTGACGATTTTGCAAAAAAAATTACATTCCATTGGCTCCCTCCCGAGTAAAACTACTTGACACGAACTGTTTATTAGCAGTGCCCTGGGACTCCTTAAAGGTTGTAGATGGCTCGAATCATAATTTGAATATTGATTTTGACTATATATTTGCGCCATGGGCCTTTGAATTGCATACGAATTCAAAGGTAATCTATACAATATTGTGGTTAAAATAAATGGGACCTTCGTTTGCATTTCTCTGGGGGGCTTGAAGTTTGAGTAATACAGTCGTGTAGCCTGAAATAACTCACGAATGTTCGATGAGTCCTTATCTTTAGCTAATTTTGTTGCAAAGGGCAAGGGTCATGGTAGTACGCTCATTTGAAAAAATGACGGTTTGATGACTTTGCTGTTAACGTTTGTGACCCTCTGGCAGGGCTAAATTTGAGCTTATGCGGTTATATCACAAGTGAAATGCGAGATTATGTGATTATGCGGCTATACAAAAAATCGTAAACGCTTACATGGCAGACAAAATAAGTAACCTCATTTGCCCTCTTCGATGAGCATAAATACTTTCAATTAACTGGATTAGCGTGTCTAAAAATAAGATTACTTTTTACTTTTTTAATCCCACTATGAAAGTTCTATTTCATAGACACGAGTTGATATTCAGTCACGTATTATCGAACGTAAAACAACTAATGTCTCAAAACTATTTAGTTATTTGTTTGCTCAAGTTTTAGACTTCGAAGTGCAAATTCTATGGGATTATTTTTAATTGAAATTTGGTAATCAAATAAAAATACATGGTTAACTAAAGCCGAAATTCTGATCGGAGCGTAGCCCGATCTCCGGGCCTGCTAGTATTTAAATAATCACGTTCTCAGTTTCTTCTTTTATCTAAGGCCTATCTACACCACCGAGTTGAGACTCGGTCGATCTTCTTACTTTACACGAGATAAGTTAAGAAAAATGAAAAATTTAACTGTAATATGGAGAACCATGCAAATGTTAGTTAATGATGTCAACCGGGTATTTAGCTTTTCATTTATTCCCCTCGAAGCCATCTTTACTAATATGACTGTGTTTGGGAATTTGGTATGGATTATGTACTGGCATGAGCTGGCATTGACACTTAAATTAGTCATCCCTATTATAACCATATTTGCAGCTTTGGGATGGGGTATTTTTCTCACACTTGCGGGGATGAGTTGGAAGGATACAACGGTGTCAATGAGATCTTGGAGGATTGGTCAAGTGCCAAATGAAAAGGATAGGGAGTACTTGAAAAGATTTAAAAGATCCTGTAAACCTTTAGTACTCGGGTATGCCAAAGGTTTTAAAATCAAACCAAAGAAATTTCTTGGCTATCTAAAGAGTATCAGCAAAAAAACACTTAAGGTGATTATTGTACTCCGAAAAATACATATGAAGCTAAATCATTAAATTAATTGTAATAACTTTGACTGGTTTTTACTAGTTTATACTCAACGCATTATTGTAAATGGAACAATCAATATATTTGTAACTACACCAATTTGTAAATTTAAGATTAAAAGTTTCAGCTTTGTATTATTGCGCTACTATTTTATATAATGATTCCAAATAAACCGCAGTAATCTCATAAAAAATTATTTTAATATTAAAAGCGTACACCAATCATTTGTACTTTGTTAAAACTTAATGTATTGGTTGATGGTTGATCCAGCCAGTTGCAGACCCACATCGGTTTTTTTGTAAGACTTGAGCTGTATAATTTTCATAATTTTCTTTGACTGATTTTGTTCTAATCTTTTGTAATTGATCATTAATAGCTATAGTCTATCACAAACCGAATCAGATAGCCATCAAATTGGGAGTAATGCTAGAATAATGACAAAATTGAAGAAACTTGATCACTCCAATCATTGCGTAACGCCAGCACATTAACTTATTAAGCTTATGGAAACCCATTTTGAATATTTAAAAAAAAAGTAGCCAATTCCATCGTAATTCTTTTGGCATGAACAAAATGCATGCTAATTTTTTTTATAAACAAGTACGCAAACTGTCTTTTATATTCCTCATTTGCAATAGGAGTATAGGAGTTTTCGGTCAACAGATCTCGCTTGCCACTTTTTGACGTCTGTTAATTTGATTAACATTCATGTATTCTCCGGACCACAACGAGTTGCACAAAAAGCTCGTTTTTATAACTTATTTTTTAGGGTTTTGTCCAATTAACTATGATAATCAGAAGGAACGCTACCAAATTTCGTACACTTATGGAATGTGTAGAACAACATCCATGTCGGCACATTTGATAGTGTATGTATTTATCATGCTGCCAACTAACATTTTCATTGTCTACAAAGAAAAGGATTTCCAAATGCTTGCGTATACAGCTGTCGTATGGCTATGTTCTCTTTTGAGCTTGGTGGTCATTGGAAATCTGTGGTGGAATGTCACAGGGATTTGCCAACTGTGGAACGGATACTATCCATTTCAACAAGCTTTTGCGGGTAACAATAAAACATACAAGTACCAAAAGAGTAATGGATAATCGAGACTCTACTCATCAATTTGTCTTTTTCGTTATACTTTCCCTTTCAGAAAAGTTCATGCCTGGATACAACCCTAGCGAGTACCTTATGAATAAAATTTTAAAAGCATTCCTGCTAGTGCAAGCATCTCTTTGTGCTGCAATCGGAATACTGCTCTCCATTCACTCATTCCTTTTCCCGACTGCAGCTCCATACATACTTTTTACCGTCCCACCGCATCTGGTGTTTCTTCCCATGCGACTTTATTCTGCGTGTTTCTTTTCTATGTCCGCAATTGGAACCACTGCTCTTCTCTCTCTATATATTTCTCAAGGACTCAGTTTGGTTTTCCTGGCTATTCCACTACTCTCAAAGGAGTTGAAAATGGGACACGCAAGTTATCAAACTAGTGATAAACTGCGAACGATTCCTAATGTGGTTTTAGCCTATCGTTCATTGGCAGTGTTGATGGCGCACCTTAACCACACCTTTTGTGGCGTTATCTTACCATTTGAGATAATATTTGGAAATCTTACTTTATTTTGTAATGTCACGATAACACTGTTTTGGGATCACCTAGAGGCAAGCACGAAACCCTATTTGATGATAGTTGGAACGTTTGCTGTTGCTGGTTTTGCATGCTTTCTTTCACTTGGTGGAATGCTTTATACTCAAAGTGGGAAAACAATTAAGAGTTGGAGATTAGGACTTTGGAGTCAGAGAGCTGATAGAATGTATATGAAACGAGTAAAGAGATCATGCGCCATTATTCAGGTGAATTCATTGGGATGTTTGAAGGTCAAACCATTGACGGCTCTTAAATATGTAAATTGTTCCAGTAAAGGGACATTCAGGGCTATACTAATGCTGCGTAAAGCCTTTATTCAGAAACGGTGATTTTACTGTCAATGACTGCTACAGTATGTACGTCATCATTTTGAATCATCACAAAATTTATTTGTAGTAAATTAATTTCCTAAAATGTCTATATAAATTTATGTTGAATTTCACTTCTCTTCGATGTACTGCTGATATGTTTGTAAACACATGTAATTTTATACTAGCTACTGCGAGTATGGCTACTGTGAAAGTGGGAAAGTACTTGGCTATTAAGGAAGCTATATATAGTATGTCGAATAAGTATACACTATTTAGTGTTGGCAGAAGCAGCTATGTGAAAAATATTTGAATTTTTATGAACTATTTTTATTTTCTTGTTCTACAATACAGCTTACGGCATTAAGAGATGATGACAGCAATAAAACTCTCAGCAGTTTTTGATACTCACAAACAATCAGGCTAATCGTAAATCTGGATTTGTTTTGTAACTTTTTTAATACCCACTAGTTTTTTTAAAAACAATAATAGTGATATATAGTGAAGAGTTGGCATTGAATCCTGAAAACTGTGAAATTACGTTAATCGTCAGGTAATGTCGAATGGAAAATGTCTGGCTATACATTATTTATTTCATAATGTACACTTTGAATTAATATAAAAGGCAAATAAATCAATGTGTAAGAGAATCATTATAGAATTACACTTTAAGTGGAGTGTATGGGTTTGAATTTGAGCATAGACATTAAAGAAAGCATATACATTAAAAAGGACAACTTGAATTGCTAGTGGATAGGTTCACTTATACGCTAAACGCTACAATGAAGAATACAGTAATTGATCTCACTAGGGAAGGATCAGGTCTGATTTGGCTGGGATAACGTATTTTTTCTGAGATATGGAAATTTTAATTTTATCGATGTCATTTTCTGAAATTTCCCGTTTTCTTATGAAGTGTAACATGGAGAAAACAAACTTTCATCCTTCACAATCAATTCAAAATTCCCAAAAAGTAAAAAAAATGCCTATAAAGGTGTTGCAAACCATAAAATATCGTCAAACTATTCCTTTTAGACGCACAACAGCTATTAGTGTTCCTATGCATGTACCCATGCTTGTATTGAAAACTCGAGTTTGGCAAATTGAAGGCTCGTTAACTCAGAAACACTTTGCCATGGAGACCTCGCATTTGGCATCAAATAATGTTTTAATATAAGGTACTTCTACGGCAAGTTTCAGCCAAATCAAAAATAATCTTGTTTGGTCCTTCCCTCGTCAGTAGTAAATTATGATAGACAACATTCATCATTGCACATCAAATAATTTCATAGTTTAGACGGCTAAAATTATGCCAAATCTTCTCCAGAAAATATGCATAGGTTCGTGAGTATTTTAGTTTGCCATAATGGAACAGAGTAGAACATCAATATGTACGGAAGCTTTTGACCAGGCGGAATATTTTGATGCGCCCTTGAAAAAATGTAAATTTTCTTCACAAAGAAAAAATTGAAAGTCAAAACTTTCTACGTTTTATGCAGTACCTGCATTTAATACACAAACATATATATAATATTTAATAACAAAAAGTTCTTTTAGTTTTTATTGGAAATAGCCTGAAACATCACCCCGTGGTTTTAAAAAACTGACAAGAAAAATCCCTCACAATGATTAACACAGTATTCATTAAGACTCTGAGGTTTCTTGTCGTAGTCGGCAGTTTCTTCGGATTCTTACCATTTAAGATGGACAACAAACGTGGAAAATTGAAAGTAGATTTTTGGTCTCAGGCAAAATCTATACACAGCGCATTGTGGCTGACTGCCTATGCATGGCTTGTCCTTCCAACTCACATTTGGGAGTTGTACAAACTTCAGAACTTTCATAAGCTAAGCTACACGGTGCTGCTAATGCTTTGCTCAACAATGGGAATCATTCTGGATGGAATTTTCACTTTCAATGCGAATGGAGTATGTCAGGTTATGAATGCCATGTATAAAATACTTGACACCTTTCCAGGTAATAAAAATTCAATTAATTCTCAAATCTTTCAAAAAAATTACCATTGAATCAATGCTAACATATTGGAATCATAACAGAAAAGTATATGCCGGACTATGACTACTCCCGTGACAAGCTACGAATAAAAATTGCAGAAGCTGCCTTCGTGGTTTCAACAGCCTTCTGTATTTGGCTTGGGGTCATGGTTGCCATTCATTGTTGGCTTCATCCTTTTGCCCCAGCGTACTTACTTTTCATGATTCCTAAGGAGGCGGTGCCCCTTCCGGCATATATTATTGCCAGCACTTGGTTTTCTATTTACGCTATTAATGTCACCGTAATTCTTTCCACTGTACCACTCCACGCATTCCTCTACTTTGTTTTCATCCTTCCCATAATCCAAACGGAACTTCGGATAGGGCTAAACAAAAACAAATACAAAACCATTGACCTTCTCCGGCAGCCACGTCATCTTGTCCTGAATTACAAAATGGTGGAGTTGTTTGTAAAATGCATGAATTTCGAGATTGGGATATCTTTTGTACCGCTTCAGATGCTGTTCTCCCAAATCACATTGTTTTGCAATGTCCAGTTGATTTACCAATGGGAGGACTTGAGAATTAATACAAAAATTTTGTTGACGTTTATTGGAGGATTTGCAACATTTGGGTGGGCATCCTTTCTCTTAGTAGCTGGTATACAGTATGGCTACACTGAGGCAGTGGTGGATTCCTGGAAACTTGAATATTGGAGCAGTAGAAAAGATCGGCTTTACATGGAACGTGTGAAATGGTCACTCCGGCCATTCAGCTTTGGAGATGGGAAAAGATTCATTATAAAGCCTGTTACCGTGCTCAAATATATGAATAGTGTAAGCAAAAATACCTTTAGGTCTTTGATTACGTATGGGAAAGTTTTTGGCTATTGATTGGTCATGCATGCTGGAAAATGTGGGTACTTCATTTCGAAAATTCTTGAAAGACATTTTGTAAAGCTTGTGTTACTATTTTTACCTCTTGTCCTTGAGCCTCTTCACTATTGTCAAGCCATGGAATATATCTAGACCACTAATTCTAATGACTTTGCGTGGGTGTAATTATGCTTATTTGAAATCAATTGTCTACTGCCATAATGTAAAAGTTTGAATTGTATATTATTAAGCTTGAATAAGTAATAAAAATAATACTTTTGACACAAGTAAATATCATTGAATTTGAATAAAAACCGAATAAAATTTCTTGCGAATAAAAGCTACGAGCATCGGGCATAGGTACTTTGTTCGCTTATACTTCGAGGTGATGCAATATCTTCAATGCCAAATTTGTATATATTATGAATGTCATTGAAACAGTTTGGGTGGCTTACGTTGACAGGTACCTTATTGCGAGCTGACTATATAGTTACTGATTTCTTTACCAGAAAAAAATAGTTACGAAACTTGATATAATCTGAATGCATAAATTTTTTACTTAAATATGATTAAATTACAAAATGCTGATACCATTTCAAAAAAACTTGTATATATATATGCATGAAATTTTGTGGAGTTTGATAAAGAAGAAGAAGAGATAAAGTTACTTATGTAATCGATTTATGATTACACAAAATATAATGAATACTGATCACTAGTTATTACACATATTTTCCATAGCTAAGGATCAGTAACGAAAATTAATATCAGTATCATATAAGTTCGAACTAAACTTGACTGGTAATTCAGTCAGGTTTGCATATTAAAAATTTAATAGGAGTCATATAAAAACTACTTCACTGGTGGCTTGAGGTTGATGTCCAAGACATCGAAAATAGCCTTCAAGGTACTTTTAATTTAAAAAGGATATGACAAAAACTTGAAAAAATATTAATCGATTTTCCTAAGCATTGCTCCTACTTCATACATAAACGATGTTGACCGAAAAAGGATAAGGAAGGAAGGTTGACATTAATATTGATTGTTAAAATATCACGTCCAGCAACAACATTCATGTAAAATATTTGCATATAGTAATCGTGCCAGCATCGCATATAGTAATCGTTATAGCAGTGATTTAAAATCTGTCACATCAGTATTGCATTTTGACATCGATTCATCTTAACCTTATCAGTGCCAAATACACCACAGTGGTGCTTTTTTACACAAAACTATTGGCTACCAATGGACACCACTGTGGTGACTACAATTAAAATTACTATACTCCCAAATGCACCACATTGATGCTTCACGTTTCCATGCCGTGAAGTCCCAATTACACCACATAGATGCTCAATCAAAATTTTCCCTTGACTCCCATTGTCACACAGTGACCTCAATGTGATGTCATATCAAATGGCTTTCCGCACATATGTAGATTCACGTATTTGCACACTGGACTGCTTGACAAATGTTTTTTACCCCCAAATCGAAAGAAAACTGCAGGAAAAGGACTACCGAAGAAGAATATGTAGTATTTACTTCGTTCTCATAAAATATATTTTCAATCTAAAGCAAAAATAGCATTTCTCGTCAACTTTTTTCACTCTAATCAATGTTTATATATGAAAGCTTCTCGGATACTGACGTGTCCGGCTTCTTATAAGATTACGCTAATGTAACTGAAGCTGGGAATCCACTTCCAGACAAGTACACTCATTTCATTAAAAACTAAATTGAACGGTGGAATCTTTGTAACTATCTGTCAACTCTTTTTAGCTTCTACTTCAGGCTCCTAGTTCTGCCTTCACTTGCAAGATTGATTTGGTTATATAATGATGAGGTTAATATTCTGACCCTGACGGCTCCGGACATCGGCTCCTTCTAGGGCGGTTAATGTTAGTGTGCACTGTTTATACTTGCCTACGCAGTTAAAAAGATGATTCTCAACAAAAAAATGTTTTACGTTGCTTTGCATATCAATCTATGTTAGGTTAACATCATAATCAGCTTAAGATTTCAAAATCTCTCCGGAAAAAATTGGGAGCCAAGGGTCGTGGTGGCTGAATTTTCGTGGTTGTGATGGGTAATAGCATATGATAATATACTGGGCTCCAAGTGAGGTTTCATAGATATTTTATACGGTAGTCAATGTAAAGTTGAAGTCATTAAATTGGCACCGAAAAGGTTAAGCAAAAGTCATGTACAGTCCTTTCACCTTAGAGTTTATAAAGAAAGTTATCCGTCTGGCAAGAATCTTAGGATTCTGTCCAATTACATGGAATGAAAAAAAACAAATATTCGATTGCAGCAGCTTTTTCGCATTTGGTCAAACATTCCTTAACTTTTTGTTCGTACTTGCTTACACCCTAGTAATGATTCCCAATAACATATTACTCACAAGAAAAGCAAAGGATTATCAACAATTCAATTACACAATAATTGTGTATATATGTACGTTATTGGGAGACGTGCTGATTGCAGCTTTGGTGTTTTATCCGTTAGAACTATGTCAAATTGCAAACGGCCACTTTCTCTACCTGAGAAACTTTGAAGGTTAGTTAATTAATTACAAAATAAATATTTGTAACTTTTTTTAAGAAAATTTTATGGCATATATTTGTATTTGGGTACGTTTTCATTTAGCAAAATATATGAAGCATCGTAAGAGAAACAAAATGGAGGACCTCCTTGTGAACACACTGACTGTATTTGTCTTCGTATTATCACTTTCATGCGGACTACTAATTTGGAGTCACTACCTATTCTTCCCAAAATCTGCTCCGTATATAACCTACATGATCCCAGACATGTATTTTTTCAATTGGCTGTATATATCTGCTGGGATATCTTTTTTAATACCTTGTGTTGCCCTCACTTCCCTCCTCTCTGCGTTAATTATGATGGGTATTAATTTCTTTGCGTACACCCGACCAATCTACACCAGAGAGTTGAGACTAGGACTTCATCATTCAAAATATAAAGCTAGTAATAAGCTAAGGGAGCCATCACATCTAATTCTCAATTGGAGGTCAATTGAACTATTAATTGAGACGGGATGCAAGTCATTGGGCTTTGCTTTCGTCCCTCTTCAAGTGATCTTCACAAAGTTAGCGTTGTTTTGTAATGTGACCTTTATCCTGTTTGGAAATGATTTGCAACTAACGTCAAAAATTGCACTGCCTGTAATCTCAATGTTTGCTATTTTTGGGTGGTCAATTTTTCTCAGTATTGCTGGCAACCTTTTTTTGAGCAGTAAGGCGACACTAAACTCGTGGAATGTTACTCGATGGAAAGACAAAGAGACTAGAGCTTTTATGAAAAAGTATAAAAAATCTATGCAACCTTTGGCAATGCATGGAGGAAGGTATTTTGTGATTCGTCCAAAGACAATGCTTAACTTTTTGAAAAGTATGAGTAGAGGAACGTTTAGATCCCTTATTGCCCTCCGAAAAGCGTTAAGAGTTCAAAACCCGTCAGAGTAATAAATGTGCATGCCGAGGGAAAGCACGTGTAGCAGTTTCATATACGGTATTTGTAATTTCAAGGATGGGTACGTGTGTGAAAGGAGTACATGTGTCCATCTTTCTTTTAGTTTTCCGAGTTCGAGAAACCGACTTAAGTTACCCGATGCTGATACATAATACATTCCAATGCAATCTACAAGTAAGTACGCTGCAGATCGTGCATTTCTAAAAACCATAAAACGAACAAGTATATGTACGTACCTAAATTATATCTTTGTACAAAATATTTTAAAGTTCACAAGTATTTTTTTTTCTGAATCAATACTCAATCAACTTTTTCTTAACATTTTTGAAATGCTATTTATGCTCACATATGTACACTTCATGGTATTTCGAGTGTGCTGAAATGTGATTCAGTACCTTCCTCATCGAGAAAAAATGTAAAAATACTCAAATGTGGGAGAAAGTCTACTATTATACATAAAAATAGAGTCAAGTACGGACAGGTCCTATGCATGCATAATGTACTTTAAATGTTGAATACGTCCATGGAATTTTTTTTTTTACAAAATCTAAATTTTAAAATAAAATGAACAACGATGAAAGAGTGTAATAAAGTTAGTTCTGAGAGTGTCTGATCAGCTCTGATTTTTCACCAATATTTCTCCACTTCAGAAATTTAAAGAAAGTTCTAATCATCTTATTTTTTTAGAATTGAAATAAAATTGAAGCCCTCAATTGAATTTTTTTCTCCTCAATTTCCCTACTGATTAGTGATACTCACAATCATGTACTCCCCATTCAGTTTCGAATTAGTGAAAAAGGTATTCAGAGTCTCAAGTCTGATGGGATTCTCTCCAATAGTTTGGAATGAGCAGAAACAGCTTTTCGATTGCAGCGATTTATTGACAGCTGTCAGAACGTTTTTTACATTTGCAGTAATTTCTGGGTACACCCTCTGTCTTCTTCCACACAACCTCTTTCATACCAGGCGAGCAAATGACTTTGAGCAGTTCAATTATACTTTTATTGTGTGGCTGGTTACCTTAGTGGGCTATCTCCTTATTGCAACCACAATATTCAGAAGTGATCAAATTTGTCAGCTTGTCAACGGCTACTTTTTGTACCTTAAAAAATTCGAGGGTAATAAAGCTATAATACTCTACTTACGACTTTTTTTTAAATATATTTATCCCTAACTCAGCTGACTAGTTTTTATTTCTATATTTTTTATAGCAAAATACGTAAGACAGCATAAGCGAGAAAGGAATAGAATGGACCATTTTGTCAACACCATGTCTGTGTGGACCGTTGTATTAACAAATACAATTTCAGTACTTATGTTTTCACATTATTTTGTTTTCCCAAAATCAGCCCCTTATATGACCTATATGATGCCAGACATGTACTTCTTCACGGTGATCTACCTGGGATTTGGGACATCATTAATTTACGGCGCTGTAGGATTATCAATGCTTATGTCAGGCCTTTTGCTGATGATGATTAATTTCTTTGCATATGCGAGACCCATTTACATGACGGAGCTAAAACTGGGACTACCCAATTCCAAATACATAGCAAACCCTCAGTTAAGACAGTTACCTCATCTCACTCAGAATTGGAGAGCTCTTGAACTTATCATCATATACGGTTGTAATATAATGGGTGTTGTTGTCATACCCCTTCAAACCATTTTGACACAGTTGATCTTGTTTTGTAACGTGACATTTGTTCTGCTTGGGGATAAATTGGAGCTAATGTCCAAAATTGTGTTACCTGGAATATCTCTAATATCAATGATAGGCTGGTCAATATTTTTAACGCTTGCTGGGAAGCTGTTTATCAGTACAAAGGCTACACTAGGCTCGTGGAGGTATAGTCAGTGGCCTGATAAACATAATAGAATGTTTATGAAAAGGTATAAGAGGTCATGTCAGCCTTATTCTATTCACATGGGGAAGCTCATGGTAATCAGGCCGAAAAGTGTATTGAACTTTTTGAGAAGTACGTTTAGGACTTTGGTTGCTTTTAGAAAAGCGTTGGCTCTTCACAAACACTAAATTATTAACTGCATTAGTACATGACTGATTCGTAGTTTGTGAGTAGAGCATTATTTGTAAGCTTGATTTTTAATTTAATGGTGGATCTTAAGATAAAATAATTGAATTTGTTGTAAACAAATTCAATTATTTTATCGAAAATAAAACTTCAATAAGGAATCTCAAACTTTAAATTGTTGTTTATGAGCAGAAGCTATTTCTTGATTGCCTACCTACGCTTAAATTTATTTTTCGATGTCAACGGAATTAAATATTATTGATAAAAATCCTCGACTTTAACCTAACTTCAGAAAGCTGAACATGTAAATTAATTTGTGAGCATGTAATTTAAATTACTTTTTGTTTGTAATATAATCATTTTTAGGCCATGCATGGCAAAATAAATATATTAGACTTATTTCTAAAATTAAAACACATTTTATTTAAAAGCAATATTCCAATTCACATTTAAAATATTAGGCATACAGTTAAAAAATAGCTTCCAATGTCAATGTTCGCAGGGATAATTATATCTGTGACTTTAAGCAAGCTGTCAATTTGTCTCATCATCTAACATCTAACCTCATACATTTGAAACATGTACAGTGACAAATACATAAGAATATTAGCACTCCAATGTAGGATTTGCTATTTCTTCGGCACAAGCCCAATGCTAATGGACACCGAAAAGGAAATCATGTATGTGACGGCATGGGGCAAAGTGAAATCATTTGGATTCTGGCTGTTTCTCTTGGATTACGCGACAATATTCATTCCTTATCAGCTAGTTAAAATGTGGAGACTTGGGAATTTCCAGCAGTTTAACTACGTGATGGTCATGTGGCTCAATTCAATCCTGGGTTGCATGTTTCTGGGGTGTTTCATCGTTCAAAATGAGGAGGTACGGGAGCTACTCAACATGTATCTGGTTTTTGTAAAGAACTTTCACAGTAAGTTGTAGGGCTTAAGCAGGTCAATTCAAAAATTCAAATAAATTTATTTAAGACAAGTCAATCTCATTTTTTGGTTTTTATTTCAGAGAAATACATGCCACGTTACGATCCTAACACCTCCCGCGTTAATAAACTGATGGAAAGGATGATAATTTGGAGTACTGGGTGTTACCTCTGCTTTGGAATTTTAGTATCAACCCATTACTTTATTTTCCCACGATCCGCAGCTCACATTACTAGCGAAATTGACCCAAAGTTTTTCTACTCCTTTGTATATATTCCATACGGATTTCTAATAATGTGGATGGTTCTAAGCGTTTGTTCTTTAATGAGTTTGTGTACGTCAGCATTCCTGACTTACATAGCTTTCTGTGTTCCCCTCCCGTCAAAGGAATTTCGCGTGGATAGGATACGTGGACAAAAATCTAGTAATAAATTGAGGACTGTTGAACATCTCCCTAAAACATATCGATGTTTTGAGCTACTCACTAATATCCAAAATTATACCCTTGCTCCATACCTAATTCCATCCCAGACTATCATTATGTACATGGTTTTGTTTTGCAACACGATGTTAATTCTACGATGGGAAAGACTCAATTTACCCCTACGCGTGTCCTTCATTTTGTTATCGATATTTGCTGTGTTCCTCTGGGGCTTAATGCTGAAAATATTTGGGAGGATGGACGTGTGGAGTAAGAAAACTTTCAAAAGCTGGAAGAATCATGATTGGGGCAATAGAAGAGATAATAAATATATGAAAAAGTTTTGTAGGTCTTGTAGACCTTTAAGAATGGGCTATGGACGATTGTACATTATTCGACCGCTGAGTGTTTTGAAATTTTTGAGGGCTATCAGCAGAGGAACATTCAGAACGTTATTGCTAGCGTTCAGGTAGTAAAGCGGTATGTATATGGCGCACATTGCAAGGCAATGATACTATTTGTATTTCATTAAACTCCCTAGTGTCATAATATATCAATGTATATTTATTTTGTACGAATTTTTTGTTCAATTAAATACGTTTTATTTAGAAAAATTATGACACTAATTTTGGATTTTTCTGCTCTATTTTGCTTTCTAGAACATAATTGGAAAACCATCTCAACTCCAGTTTGTTTTGGTTTACTCTTATTGCATATACAATAAGGGCTAAATTAGTGTATATGTATGTATAGTACACACCCTTTTCTTTCATTCTGTAATTACTGGCTGATGAAATTTTGGAATAAAAAAGTTATATCACCATAGATATAAACTTAACTAGATTGGACATGCCGACTTTATTTTGAATCCATATAAAATGATCCACGGACCATATATCCCTGACTACTTTGATTTTGGTGTAGTTTCAAAAAAAAATTGCTCTTCCGTCCAAAAAATATTTTTATGTGTTTTTCATAACATAACTGTAGTAGTTCAGGAAACAATGTCCGTAGGATTTTTTATATGGACACAAAAAAATTGCATGTAGTGCATTGAGCATAGCGTATCTATTGGTGTATTCTATGTATATCACAGTTTTTTCTTTGTCGTTTACTAACAAATAGTTACTATTCATAGAATTTCAAAGCAGACAACTTGGAACTTACGATTGGTATTTATTCATTGCTTCCTGATTGGGAATTATATATTAACACTGTTATCAATAAATCAAAATTGATAGCTTTTGGCTTTGGATTGATGTTCTGGTATGATATCTTAGTTTTAGAAGGTACCTACTACCTACCGCACACAACATATTTCATAATTCGTAAGGAAGAGCATAGTAAAATATACCATTGAATATTTTTGAATTCACTATAAATTTACCGTATTTCAGCTATTGAGCATAAACAACATATTTGCTGAAGGGAATCAGATTCGTTTAAAATATCCATATCCTACTTGATATTTAATTTTGTCATAATGATATGTAAAAAGTTTCTGAAGCGATTAGAGTCGCTATGCAGGTTCGCGTACTTTGTAGGAGTTTCACCATTCCAATTTAACGCTGAATTGACAGTTTGTTACGTGACGGAAACGGCTGCTTTAAAATCCTACTTAATTCTGATCATAACAATTTTCTATGTCACCATTTTCGTTCCCTGTCAAGCTATCAAGTTATGGATAGACAAAGATTTTGAACAGTTTTGCTATTTAGTGGTCATGTGGCTTGCAGCGGTAGAGGGTGTGATCGTGATGATTATGATTGTGGTTCGAAGTTATGAAATGGCTTATTTGATAACATCTTTTTTACGATTTGTATTGAATTTTGGAAGTAAGTATAAGCTCTCATCTCATTGCATATGTTATTTAAAAACACTTAATTATTGGAGTTTAAATGAAAATCTGTCATAAAAAATATTTGGTATTATTTAGAAGCATACGTCTCAAGTTACAACCCTGAGGATTCAAAAGAAAGCAAGCGAATACTTCGTTACACCAACTGTGTCCTAATATATCATACCATTCTAGGAATAGGCTTCTGCACCCACTTTTTCATCTTTCCATTTTTCCCGATTCACCTCACAAGTGAAATAGATCCGAGACATCTTTCTCCATTTTTATATTGGGTTTATGGCCTAGGTTTTAGCTGGATAGCTATGAGCGTTGTTTGGGAATTCGGGCTGTGCTACATTATTCTACTCATCTACCACATCTATTTCGTTCCAATATTCTCCATGGAATTCCGTCTTGGAAAACATGTTCGGGACCGGAAATCCTCAGAACTGCTCCGAAGCATAAAATATTTCGCCATCAACTATCGTTCTGTTGAGTTACTTATTCACACGCAGAATTTATCAACGTCCTTCATCTTCATCCCAATTCAAGCGGCTGTCTTGTATCACGTGTGTTTTTGCAGTATTGTCATTATCCACTACTGGCATAGTTTTGATGCTACCCTTATAGCGTTTGTGGCGGTGTTAGCGGGGGGCGTTATGACAGGTTGGGGCATGACACTCAAAATATTTGGGAGGATGAGCACGTGGAATTTGAAGACTCGAAACTCTTGGAAACTACAGTTATCTCAATGGAAGTATAGAAAGGATAGAATGTACATGAAAAGATTTCAAGCGTCCTGCCGTCCTCTCAGCATTGCGTATGGAAAGTACTTCATTATAAAACCAGCCTCAGTTCTCAGTTATTTAATCAAAATCAGTCGTGGAACATTTAAAGCGTTGATACTTTCTAGAAAATTTTAAAAGGCACAAATTTCGACATATGCGACATATGCTTGTGAAAGTGGAATCAGGACGATAAATTTCACTTTTCGGTGTGCTTATAAGCATGCATGAAATGCAAAGAGTTTTATATTACTAGCAACAAGCAAAATGAGTTTGAAATCATGATACATATGTAAGGCAACGCAGTAACATGTCAATTTAGACTACGAGTACAAAAATATTAGCAGGTCCAAAAGTATCCTGCGATCGATATTTGTAAGCAATTTCAGCAAATCAATAAAAGTATTTTGTGGAATTTTTGCAGACTGGTATTAATTTTTTCTTCTGATGAAACCCTGCTAAATTTTTTTTTCATGATATGAAATTAAGTTAAAACACTTCCTTTTAAATCATGGCATTCATGACTTAAAATCAATCAGAGCATTAATGGACTAATTGACATGAAATATATGTATTGTATTACATTCGATTGTTGTACCACTACTCGTTGCATATTGTTGTAGCAAGTTTATACATGATTTCAAAGGATTGCCTCATTATTTGCTACAAAGTTCAAAATCAACACGTTCTCGCATTTTAACTATGATAGCTGGGAGATTCGTAGTTTAGTTAAATCTCATGCTTTTTATTACAAGGGTTAAGTAAAGAAACTATTCAATTTGCAAGGGGGGATGATGCTATGTTGGTAGAAGTATATAAAATTATATGAAATTTTTACATGATTAAAAATGCACATGACATGTCATTTTTTCTTTTTGCTGCATGCTAGATAATATGTTTTGGATTTTACATTTATTTTTATGCATAATATATCAGATTTGCTATGTTGTATTTCGATATGCGCATGTTTTCTAAATTTTTATAGGTATTATTTCATTTCTATTTTAATTTAAGCCCAACCATTTCCTCTTACATCCATAAGAAACTGCTAAGGCACGTAATATAATATTTGTCTGAATAACTTTTAACAAATTATAAAAGTCAAATAATTATTGAATTTCTGATGCTTTTCGGCTTGACTGTAAGGATATTGGAATTACACGCAGAGCTTAGTGGAAGTTTTGTTCTAACTCCGAAACATTTTCATTGTCGCACTAACTTTCACACTGAACCGATAGTTCGGAAAAAAATAAACTTCAAAATATCATATTGTCCACTGATTTCATACTTTCCGGGATTTTCTTATTCAGCCATGTACAGTAAAAAATTGTTTCAAACTTTCGCAAAGGCAATTAGAATTGCTTACTTTTTTGGTTCAACACCCTTCCTAATTGACATCTCACAGGAGAAAGTATATTCAACAAATTGGGGAAAAGTCAAGTCATACGCGAATATGGTGACAGTATCAACATACAGCATGATTTTCATACCCTATCAAATCTTTCACCTTTGGAAAATCGGGGATTTTGAGCAACTCAACTATTTAGTATTACTGTGGTTGTTATCAATGCAGGGAATTGTCGTACTCTTAAAATTAAATTTCGATACGGAGGGAATGGTACAATTCGCAAATTCAGTATTGCTTTTCTTAAAAAAGTTCGGAGGTAAGCAGATTCCTTTGATATACCTTTTTCATGCAAATATATAACATTACATTGTATCTGAATACACAAAAAACTGTTTATATTTGTAATTTCTAGAAACTTACATGCCTCACATTGATCATGAAACAACAAAAGAAAACAAAAAGCTTTGCCAAAGCATTATTAGTATCTTCACTTATCAATCAGTTGTTGCATTAGCTATTGCAAGTCACTATTTCACATTCCCCCACTCTCCAATCCACCTAACAAGTCAGATTGATCCAAAGTTTATGAATCCATTTGTGTATTACCTTTATGGACTTATGTTCACTTGGCTAACCTTTAGCGTATCATTAATTTATGTTCAGCTTTTGATAGTTTTACTCATTTACTATGCTTTATTTGTTCCCATCTACTCCATTGAGTTTAAACTAGGTAAAGTGGGGAAACGACGGGCAAATTATAAGCTGAGGAATATTGAAAGCTTTCCAATAATGTACCGATGCTTGGAGATGATTTTGGATATGCAAAATGAGTTTTCCATTGTACTCATCCCGATGCAAGCAATAATATGGAATATTGTGATATTCGTTTTTTTGGAGCTGAATCGACATTGGAAGCAGTTGGAGATTTCTGCTAAAATTTTCCTCCCAATTTTAATGGTCGTGATGATACTCATTTGGATATCTGTATTGGTAGTGTTTGGACAAACGAGTGTGTGGAATAAGAAAACTAAAGCTTCATGGAAAAGTCATTACTATAATCAATGGCCACAAAGGAAGGATAAAATGTATTTTAAAAGGTTTATACGCTCATGTAGACCATTGTATATTGGATATGGGAAATTTTTTGTCATCAAGCCTTTGTCTGTTATTGCATTTCTGCAGAAAGTTAGTCGGGGATGCTTAAAAGCACTTTTAATGGCAAGAAAAATTGCACATTAATAAAATAATATTTAAAATAAATTGATGTTTTTGTGTTAATTACAAAATCTATGAAAAAATCTATGAATAAATATATGATGTTTAACGCATACATATGGATGCTTCATATTTGTCAATAAATAGATTTATTACTTTTAATTCTTCAACTCAACTAGTTTGGAAGATAATACTTGCATATTTCTTTAATTTACTAAACTAAAAATTAACGGGACTCCACTGAAAATTATGGTAACATTGCAGGCACTTTAGTTTGGTGATGGACCTCTGTGCTATACACTATATATAATCTAACAAAGTAATGAAAAATAAGACTGTATTCTAGCAAAATCCCTATTACTCAGTGGCTTTACTTCATCAGCCGGGGTTGAAATAATAAGATCCTTGCCAGAGACGATTGCCTAAAATGAAGAATATGAACGTAATTGTTAAAAAACATTACAAATTACTTTGGCTTGAGTGAAAGCTTATTTTCACTTACCAGGTACTCTTTATGTGGGGGTGAATAGAGGACAAAGTCTTGAATATCCTTCAAGTGAATTGTTTTCCATGGGTTCATATCACTTGTCAACAAGTCCCAAATGAGGAGACTGTCCCTCAAAGCTACATATAGGACTGATGCTCTCCGCCCACTCCACTTTACCCTAATTGGCTCTTCCTTTCCCCCAAGAGAAAGCACCATTTTCTTTCGGGCCAGTTCAAATAGTCGACATCTTCCATCTTCACAACCTAACTGTCAATATTTAATATTTAACCCATAGTTAATACATAGCACACAATACCATAATATATTTAATGTATTCACGATATAATAGCTTACTACTAAAATATTCAGAGTCTTTGACACATCCATACAAGTAATTCTAGGATTTGAATCAGTTCTCTCCTGATACTTTTCTATTGAGTCTACCGTAGCCGTTTCAGACAATTGACATTTGGCAACGTATCCATTAAGGGTACCAAAAAGAAAGGTGGTCATCTCCTGATCCCATGCTTGAAAGCAAGTAATTCGAACATGATCTTTCATCGCTTTGCTAAGTTGAATCTGGTGGCGAACGGACATATAAATTGTAGACCAGGCGGAGCTATGTTGAGATAAAGCGCTTTCACCTAACACGTCTTGAGCTCGAAGACAGCTCCACGTGATTATTGTTCCCTCTTTGTCTATCGATACTACCTGGAAATTCATAAAACATACCGAATAAAATATCAATCCTTTGCTTATTCTAGTCATTTTTATTTAGTTCTTACTGAAAATGTATTTTTAGAGTCAGTAGACATTTCTACTCCCACAACGGCCATATCATGGGTCGGAGACATGCAGCCTAAACCAAAAAATATGTTCCAGTTAATATTTAAAAAATATTTTTTTGTAAGCTTGAAATGAGTTATTGTACCTGTATTAACACTTGGTGTCCGAATCGCTTGTTCCTGATAGTTAGAATGGTAGCAAAGAGGCTCATCCAAATTCCAAACGCTGAGAGACCCATCTTTATTCCCAGAAATGACTATTCTTCCTATCATATGTAACTTTAGGACATTAACATGACCCCAAACCCGAAGAAAGTATAACGGCATACTTGGCTCTTTTAGAGACCAAACTGTCACCAGATTTTTTGAGGCGTGCTTTTTATTCCCACTGAAGAAAAGTGAAAGAAAGTAAATGAATATCCGTTTCTTATTCCTATGAAACTTCATCAGCTTCGTAAAAAAATGTACTTACTTTGTAGTTTTGCTTTCTTTAGTACTCGATTGAAGTCCAGCATCTGGAGGCTGACCATTTGCACATGCAACAAACTCCCCATCCCCTGCCAAAGAATGCATTGCTGACTTACTCAGCACAGATAATCCTCTACTCATCTTGATTGTTTCTACTGCGCCTTTGCTTCCAGAATTGGAAACTAGTTGGATGCGATCCTCTGCTTCCAAAACGTAGAGAATTTTGCGACTTGAACGTAAAATAAATTTTGATAGTTGTTCCCAATTTTTTAGAAAGTCAAATTGCTTTAGGATTTTTTGGTCTGGGCTACTCGTAAGATCTTCAGTCATTTCATCAGTTCCTACTCCAAGAGCTTCCTGCCGAACTATCCTAATATCACAACTGGAACTGGTTGTTGACCAAGTTGGTGGCTTCTGTGTCCATTTGGCAATTTGATCAATGGGCTCCGTCTGAACTGATTCTTCCGATTTTTCTTGATCAGTTTGAGTAGTAGCCTGGTTTTGTTTGAGAGAAATACTTTTTAAAACTTATTCTTGCATAATAAACTTCATGTAGAAACTTTTAACCAACCTGAAGACGATCGTTTCCAGAATATACTGCCATAAATCTTTCATATTGATACGGGGCGAGATGAAACAGCTCAACAAATGCCCGATCTAGCTTGACCATACTTTGAATTATCCTGCCCCTCTGTGTTCTCGTCATCTTTTGTGAACTACTTTCCGTACTAGGGTCCTTAACCGATACATTGTAACTGTTTTCTGCTATCTTTTCTTTTCCTCCACTTCTTGGCAATCTTCCACTCTTTTCCCTGTTTTGCTGTGGCGATGGCTCAAGTCGAGTAAAACTCTGTTGTTGCATTGTATTTATTGAAAAACCTGATGTGATTGGAAATGCATGTTGTTTTGGAAGGGGAGCTGGCTCAATTTTAGAAGATTCTTCATCCTCATCATCATCCTCTTCCTCCTCCTCTTCTTCTTCTTCTTCGTTGGTCTGATCATTTTCAACTTGTCTAACAATTCTCTCTCCTTCCCGAAAATATAAGGTATCAGCAGGTTCACCTCTGCCTCCAGCTTCAACATTGTTAATTTTAGTTTGATGATCCATTGGTTTGATACCTGCAGATGTGCCTTGTTCCATCAATTTCTCGAGTTTTTCAAATTCCCGTGTACTAGAACTTTTGTCATATTCTTCCTCCACCTCTTCAACATCAAGTTGTACCTCAGGACTTGTTTTTTCATTCATTACCATCCCACTATCATTCTCATTTGGTTCCTCCTCTGATTCCTCAGAACTCTTAATTTCCTCGAAATCAGATTCATAAACTTCCTACCATAATCATAAATTATTTGTCAAGTATTAAATCAAACGGAGAAAGTTATGCATTGTAAATTAGCCTTGTGCATTGTTCTGTATTACTTCAAAATCATCCTCATAGTCTTCCTCAGGTGCGGGCTCACTCATTACATCCGATTCGTACAAAGCTGGTGGAGGTTTCTGAGATGTTAGACCGGAAGTTGATGACATGGACTTGATACTTGGTGACTAGAATAATTATTAATTACAATTTGATTGGTAAAAACTTAAAATATTTATGCCTGTATTTCATTTACCTTCTCTATTGCCTTTGTTGGTGATTTGGTCTGCTTTTTGGGAGAAATATTCAAATTGGTTTTATCCGTTATTCTTCTGTTGCTACTTCCAGCAGCAGGTAATGATGTCGTTGTTCTACCTGCTGGTCTGGTGGTATTAGATTTCTGGCTTACTGAGGTAGTACTTCCAGCAACAGAAGGTTTGGTAGTTGAGACTCCATATTTTTCTACATAATTTGCTTTCGAAGCTGCAATAATTTTGGAGGTAGATTTCTTCGTGGCGTCCGAAGCGTTAGGTCTAGACGGAGATGGTTTCCTGGGGCTTGAAGCAACGCTACCTCCAAAAGAATGTCTTGATGTTGTTTGGCGAGTAGTAGTCGTGTCACCACCACCAACAGCTCCTGCAGTGGAAGTTGAACCTTCCGTTCTCACAGATTTTGTGGTCACAGCTTTCTTCGTTTTACTCGTGTCTTTTGGTAGAACCCCGTATGCTTTTTGCATATTCCTTAACTTTGCGGCATCTTGTTTCATGGGCGAGCTTTTTACTTTCTCCTAAAAAAAGTATTATATCGTTTATCTTGTTTTATTATCATCGAATGAATAATTGATTATGAAAGACCTTGAGGTGATTGTTTTGAAATGCTAACCTGAGACGAGCGCTTCATCTTGATTATTATTGTTATCTAGTTTTTTACTCTTTGTGTGGATATAATGATTATTGACACTTGAAGAATTACGTCCACATTGTAATACCCCTCGTCACCATTTTTATGTGTTTTGTATCACATGAATACATATCCAAACTAGCAATAAATTCGCTTTGTAGGCAACCTAAAAACGAAGCTACAATAATTACGATAGACTACAATAACTTTTTGAACTGGAGGATATGGAAGCTTTTATGAATCAACCTGTCATGTAACCTCTAAAAAATATTCAGCCAAAATAACTGCATTTCATGCTCCTCAGCTGTAATAGAGCTCAAGGAGTATTGTAATGGATCGGTAGCCCTAATAACATTGGTACGCTGGACATGGTTCGAAAGAAAAGACTTATGGTAAGGGTATAGTGGATAACAGAATGCTTGCTACTAAGCAGTTTCTTGGCAACTTTTCCAAACAAACCGTAGAAGAAAAATTGGGTAGAGCAGAACCGGTCAGAGCATATAGTATAGATATAGACATGCACTTGAATGTGTCAGCTACTACTGGAGAACTGGAGAGCGTATTATACACTCATGTTGATGAAGGATATTAGTATGTACGTTATGAGATATTCTTTGTTGTAAAGTCCATCGCCTGTAAATTGGATTTCCAGAGTCTTCGATGCATTATACTTAAAATGTAAATGTAACTTGCAAATAAATCGAGCGCGGTATTATCGGTTAAAATGGAAAGCATTAAATATGCCTAATTAATAATTATTTTCCAGTATTTATCAATTATTGTTCTTGTTACAATACAGTGGGCTCCCTTTATGAGAAAATATTCATTTCACCGCATGAAAGATTTTAAATAACTTATGCTTAAAACATCAATGTCGAGGGGAGAATAAAAGTCGCCAACATGAAGTTGCTGATAACTGATGTCAGATTTAAGATCAAAGCCGCAAAAAATACCTTCGTGGGTATTTATCAATGCCAATACTAAAGCTTGAATAAAATATTAGCTTCAGGTATAAGAAGTAGGTTGTCTAGCTATTCATGTGCGCTGCTTATGATTCATGATATGTAACTTTAACCATATTGAATTTTAAATGTAATATATACTATTCAGAAGGTGACTTAGAACGTTACGAAAATTCCAAAGCCGAATTGTAACTGATAGGATCGATTTCTTCAAAAATTGAAAATGATAAAATTTATATAACTCAAAAATTCACCATACCACATTATTTTAGATTCGAAGAGGAAGCTTAATGACGAAAGTATATATGCATGTGGTGGTAGTCCGGGTAGATAAAAAGCAAAAATGAATGTCACTATTAAATTACATCTGCTGTCGTACTAAGCTTGGATGGGGCTCCAAAAGGGAACAACATAAAACAATATTGTCATCAGTATACACCAGAGTTTCTTTCCAGCTCTTTCAACAATGTATAGCTCAAGACTATTAAAACTAATTCGTTTACAAATATCCATCACCCATTTTTGGGGAGGCTGTCCCTTTCTGATGGACTCTAAACAACTTCGACTTCACATCACAATTTCAGGAAAAGTTCGAAGTGTTCTTGCTCTCGTAATTGTTGGCATCTACTGCCTCCTATTTCTTCCCGGTCAAGTGTACAAGTACAGCAGGAAGCCAGAATATTTTGAAGAGTTCAATTTTGCTGTGGTTCTCTCGTTAGCATGCTGGCTAGGAGAATTTCTCTTTTTGTTCATGCTATTTGAAGCGGACACCGTAGCATTCTTGTGCAATGCTGCACTTAAATACTCGGATGAATTTCGTGGTAATTTATTATAAATTATTTTACCAGTAGGTTGACAAGTCCATTCATAATTAAATAAAATGATCTACTGACAGATAATTTTGTCCGTCCAACCTACGACCCAGAGAAGTGCCTACTAAATTACATTGTGGAAGCCATTGCCATCATAGTCTTTCTTTCATCCGTTGGAATGGGTTTCATGGTTGCTGGTCATTATTTCCTATTTCCGGAGGCAATGTGTTACATAACTTCCGAAATTCCTGAACTCTACTCCAGTCCGCTTTGGTTAATGATAAATGGGGCAATTTTCTGGTCTACAACAATGACAGTATGCACATTAATCGGGTTGCTGGCCAACTTTGCTTTGGTTTACTATTTTTATGTGATTCCAATTTACGCCAGGGAACTTCGTTTTTCTCAAAAGATAAAATACTTGAGCCTCCCTTCCCTGAGGAGCAATTTGAAACATCTTATGTCGACCTACAGAAGGTCGGAAATCGTTCATGGTTTAGTGGTGAGTGTGTCGACCATTCTAATTATCCCAATCCAAACTTTGGTAACGCTTATGGCTCTCTTTTGTAATTTAATGCTGATTCGAAACTGGTCTCAGCTTTCAACTATTGTTCAGTTTTTGCTGGTCACGTTGTCATTAGCATGTACATTCGGTTGGATATTTTTTCTTAAAATGTCAGGGAAAGTGTTTGTATTTTCCATGAAAACATTAAATAGTTGGAAAGTTGCTGCGAGAGGGATGTCTCCAATGAATGGGAAACTTTTGCTGAAATTTAAGAGGTCCTGCAGACCTTTAAGGGTTGGGTTTGGAAAGTGTTATATAATTAGACCTATTACGGTCCTTAATTTTTTACGGGGACTATTGAAAGGTACGTTCAGAATGGTTTTGTCGTCAAAAAAGTATTAAGTATATTTGCGTTTGTACTTTATTTCATGCATTAACATACACAATATGAGGGATTTAATTGCAGGCTGACTTTAAATAAAGACAAGTGGTTTTATAAATCCAATAAAATTCATTTGTACTAATCAATAAATTTAATCTCGATTTTTCTCCTTCTCTTGGTATTCTTTGACTAGAAAGTTTCATGTGTGGAGTCGGATTTCAAGGTTATATAAATTTTACATTTCAAATGTAAAAAGTTGACGAGCTACCAAGTAGTGTTCATTTCCAAAATGTTTGCAGCTACATATATATTGCAGCTTTGGCAGCAGAAATCCTTCAGGTTCAGAAAAATATCAAAACTTCAGCAGGATAGAAAAGCCAAGTACTATATAAAATATTTAATAAATTATTATCAATTTAGCCACCCATATGCTGGTTACTAAGTTATATTTAATTCTTAAGGTCAAACTTACGACAATCACGTTTATGCATCGGTTTTCCATCAGCTTTCTCTATACTATCTGAGTCTCAATACCCCTTTCGATTTTACAGGTCTCAAATAAAAATCGAAGCCAAAATGTACATGATGACGTTGATGGCCATGAGAAACTGAAAAATACGAGTTATGTATCAATATCATTATTCCCACATTAGAGACATTCTGCTTAGTGTAATCATTTTGAAGCCATGTATAAATGTATATTATCATGTTTGTAAGATTACCAAGCAAATAGCATGAGGATAGAAATGATGAGGAAATACATTGTGATACGAAATTTCATCTGGAACATCACGATAATAAAAAGTTAAATATTCCCTATCCGCCACAATATTATCACTCCACATTGGTGTAAAGTAGCATGAGCAGTCATCCCTATAACCCTCCATTTCAGATTTATGACGGTCACTACTGAGAAATTCAACGTGACAACAATAACTTCGGAACAATAGCAAGCCAAAGGTTCCACTGAGAAGCCCAACTGATTGCAGGAAACCTGCTGTTAAGTTGATGAATCGATTCTAAGAAAGAAAATGCAGAGTCGAGAAAAATAATAAAAAGTTTAAAGAACAAGTAATGCAATGTAAGTTTCAAGTATTAGCTAGTCATTCCTACCCATCCGCGACTCTTTCCTTGAGTCTGACATGCAGATGACGTCGCAAGACCCAGTAAAAATAGGCTGGAGAATACGAACGTCATAACAATACACACAAGTTGAACAATATTTGGATGCTCCGCAACATATCCTGCGCCATAATAATCGGGTGAGTTGGAAGCACTGCTATCACCAGTTATTCTGTACCACGGTGTCTTTCGACGTTCATACTTGTCCTCTACCTCTTCTGCTGAGTAATCGTTTGGGAATCCGAGGAGGACCAAAATCAAGGACAAGAAGCCAAGCAGCTACAAAATAGATAGCCACAATTCAAAACCAAGTGAAAAGTATGCTGTTTGCTGTTACATCCTTAATAATTAGTCATAAAGGATTATAATATATGCACATACTTACCACATTAGCTGATCGTATGATACCCGGGTATGTACGAAAATATTCCAATCCAGTTTTACGCGAGTCAAATAAACCATACGTACTCCCTAACTCGCTAGCCATTGCCATTGCACTTTTCGCGTATCCCTATAATAACTTACTCAACTGAAACTGAACTAACTCAAAATTCTGTACCTATTTTTGCATTCCGCAATCCGTTCTGCTGCAAACTATATACATATATTATTGTCTGACAGTAAAAAATGCAGATTTTCATCAACCCATACACCAAACAATACACTGAGCGTGAGTAAGCACACAATTAGAAGAGGCTCAATTGTAGAGTGTGAGTATATAAGTGGACATGACGTTTAATGCCACAGATCATCTCTCACCAACTACTCCTCACGAACAAGCGTTTTTTACTTGTACTTCAGAAGCGATGATGTGTAGTTCTTTTGCTTGCCAAACTGCAGCTGGTGTGAATGATCCATGCGAATTCCAATAGAGTAAAGCACAAAAAAACTAAAAACAGTCATCGCCATATTTCATGCTGTGAATGGAATTGATTACATATTAGGCTAAGCGTAGAAAAATGGTGGATGGATATGGACAATAATGAGCGAGCGTATTAATAAAAATTATAGACCAAGCATTAGTTACGGTCAATTTGCAAAGAGAAGTTACACTAGATTTAATAGCAATCAGCTACGAACCTATTCACGTGAAAATGACACTGGATATTAGACCATTGGAAATTTAGTTTATTTTTTCAACAAAAAATATTGGGAGAGATGAAAGCATACCTAAATCTAACAGTACAAGTTCCTGCGCAGTTACATTACAGGTACATGATGATACATAATGCATGCGTTTGTGTAGGTAGAGTAAGCGTATACTTTTCATATAGGACATGACATCGTTTGCTGTCATTAGAAAGGGAACTATGTGTTTGCAGTGGTGTGGTGTTTAGTTTACTCGCTTAGCTATGCATATTGTGTGTTCCGCATTCCACCGATCGAATACAACCGTTGTTTACGGCTGTCACTGTAATGTTCACCTGCTGAAACATCACTTTAATGCGTGTTGTGGAGAAACGCTGAGCGAGCTGCTGCAAAACTCATTAAATGACCAGGCCAGTCAATAATCATATCGCACGAAACGGAAACGTAGAGAGCTATATAAGCTCTATTCATATTATTTTTTATTCTTTTATTTCCACTACACAGCAAAAGCTTCCAACTGTGTCCGTGTTGTTGGAGAGTTGGAAAGAGGAGAAGCGTGTCAATAAATCCATTTTCATGTCTGGCATGTGTATGCATGTACAAAATTCATATGGGATGTATAGCTATCGTTTTGTCACAAGCACATTAATCACTTCATCAATCAGATAAGAATTTAGGAACGAAAAAATGTGTGCAAGTTTTTAGAATTTGTTGAATTGTATGTGCTTATAAAACGCCTACAAATATTCAAAGCTTAAGACAAAAATTGAATGTCAAACCAGATGATTTGGATAAACGATTGAAGCTTAAGCTCTAATTTATGATCTGAAATCTTTCCCCAGTTTTTGGAATGAATCCAAACATTGTCGCTGGTCCTGGTGTCGTCACATGCATTTGCTGCTGAACCGTAGGATAATTATTGTTAACTGGATTATTCCAGGCTTCAGGAAAAAGTCGGGACGTTTTTGCAATGAATGCAGATGCTGGACTCGATTTATTCTTCTTTTTTGCATAGCTCCGCCTGCACACCCGAATCGTAGAAAAGTATAAAATTTCCAATACACTTAAAATGCTGAAACCTGAAATGGAAATGTCAATAAAGAAAGCAAGACTATTTTATAAGATATATTTAAGGACAGATGTATTTGGTTAATGTAACTTACCCAGGCATAGACTCAAAAGGCCACCAGTAGACGCTGAAAAAATATGGAGAACAAGAATTTCCAGTGTTTAAAATTAAAATAAATTGCATTGATATATAAGGTTCAAGCATATTTTATTAACTTACATATCATGTCGATCAAGGTGTAAATCTCTTTTCTTAATCTTGGATACGTTGAATCAACACCCATGTAAAGATGTACGATAGTCATATTTTTTCCATTTCTAAAATCATTGAAGCTAATATAATGACTTTATAAAACTAACATTATTATAATAAAACCGACGTTGGATAACTTACAAACTTTTGCCCAATGCCCTGAAATTTTCTTTAATGAAAACATTGCTTCTCATATTCAAAAAGGTAGTCTCGACTTGGTAGTCTAAATCATTGCAAATTGGTAAGCATCTGTTGCATTCTTTCAGCAGTCCTCTTTGAACCACCTCTTCTAAATTTCAACAAGAAACATGCTATGATTGTTATGTCGTTTTAAATTATTAGGAGTGAGGTTAAATCTGGTATTTTTATCTTACTTCGTACTCGCTCTGTACATTCAAATTGTTCTGGTGAACATAGTGATTGTTCAGTACTACCTAAAAAGTAAACAAGCAGAGGAATGTAAAAACAACTACACAGTAGCTTATCCCTTTCCTTTATGTAAAGATGTACTTAAAGTATCTTAAACTATCGGAAAAGATTACGTGGCATGTAGTACTGGACACAATGACACAATGAAAATGTATGATTTGCAATACATTCGTCCACGCAATTAGAAGGTGTGTAGTATGAATAATATTGAAGTTGAAACTCCTCCGACAGATAACATTTACGCTTTTCCTATTTTGCATGAAAATTTGGATATTAGCAATACACGCGAGTAAAGAAAAATATGCTATAAACAAAACCGTTAGTTTTATTAACTTACAATGCTGAATTTAAAGATGCTTGAGTCAGCAACAGTCATGTCTGGTCGAATGCTCATGAAGGTTTCAGAGTTGGGGCGAACTGCGATTCCATGATCTCTGACACGTGGAAAGTCAAGTGGATGGCTGGTTCCAATCTTGTTCACAGAATATAATGCATACGTTTTATTTCCATTCAGCAGAAAAGATACACCACTGTGAACATCTATACTTACCACAAAGCCATCCGAATCCGTATTTGTACAAAAGTACTCATCTAAATCAGGATCCAAAAGAACAGAAAGTCCAGAGGATCTGCCATGATAAACCTGACGAAAGGGGTACTTTGGAGGCGGAATGTTTTTATCATTTTCAATCGCTGGGAAGAGGACATTGTGATCAGTTGCTTCATTTATGGCGTTCCACTCTTTTACTACTTGGGGGTCGTCTCGTGAGTCATTTCTAGATAACAATAGAAATGACAAACATCATGTCATGAGCTATTACTAAGCGTATCTAAAATGCTTAATAAAATCTTGACTTTTTACCTGTATTTAAGTAGCAGTGTCAAAGGAACAAGATTAAAAGTACAGCAAAACCCGTAATCAGTTTCAATGCCTTGAAAAAAGGTGTTGCAATCTTGCTCTTGGTCCAGCCATAAGCAAAGAAGAATCAATTCGCTGCAGTTTTGAGTTGCCTAACCATAAAATAGTATGTTTTCAAGCTTTGATTAATTACTAACTCAAATTTTGAATAGTTCAATCCCAAACCTTTCTTAGAACTTGCGTGGGATCAGATCCTGGCAATTGTCTTCGCAAACGAAGTACTTGCTCTAATAAACTTGGCTCCACCACACTTCTATCCGATACATTAAATCTTTGAGCAAACGTGGTAGATGCCTCGCATATATGATTCAAGTCATACAGGTCGGCAAACGCCTTCAAACGCTCGTTAAATGTCATGTTAGAGTTCTTAGCTCTTCTAAAATTTTCAAGGAATTTGAATAAATTTGATTCGTATAGGTTCGACTTCTCCAGGTAAAAATTTCAGTGTATAATATACTGCTCTCACTCTATGTACTGGTTAGCTCTAGACTTTCGAACATTGTTCACATTACAGATAGTAACTGCAGGGAATGGGATGAGATCCACCGGTGTTTCGACGGGCTGAAAAACTGTCACCACAGGAGAATGCCAGTATTTCTCCCAAAACTCTGCAATAGTTACAAAACATCCTACTCCGGAAATGAGAAATGCGATCAACCAAAATATCCTGAAATACAAGCAATATTTTGTGGTGTATAGAATACAAAATGGAATTTGATTCAAATTATGCAAATTTTTAGAAACCTTTCAAAGTGATGTCTTTTTGGCTGCCCAATATACTTCAACCCATGCAAAGAACTATCTTGACAGAACGTTCCTGCCAATGATTCTCCTTGGGACCAACAACACAAGTTCTCTTCATAATCCTCCTCATAAAGTGGCTTAGCTTGATGTATTTGTTGAATGATGGGCTTGATTTGCTTCACCGCTGATTTGTCAAATGTGTAGTACATGTTTTAGTGAAGATTCTTTCAGAAGCAGAGACGGACAAATAACTTTGCTCCTCTATAGAATTATTGGCTTCAACGGAGTGGTTACTACTAAGACCTTCTTCAAATGACGAATTTATGAAACTGGTAGTTCGTCCATTTGTAACAACTTACTAGATGTTGTGATCGTAGCATGTTAAATAATAATAACAACCTTCAACTTGAGAAATCAAGAAATATATTAAAAGAACCAAAACCAATCTAACATTTATTGAAAAGATGGTAAGCCACAATTGTGTTGAAGCTACGCAATAATATTCTATATTCTTGTGGCCAAATTTCAATAAAAGAGAAAATTAGTTGATCTAGTGAAAACCAATTTTCTCCAATCATTAGGATATTCTGGAGAAAAATGTGGGTGTGGTGAAGGTGTAACAAAATGCAATACAATTTAATATTATTAGCTACAGAGTAGTTTAACATTAATCAAGAAGGATATTGATGTTCATATACAATCATAATTGATAGCCACACCATGACCTACCTCCCGCAGAAAATGAGGTTTTAGCGACATTCAATAATTATGATCGAAATTCTTATGTCATTTAGAAAGCATGCTTCATTTTTTACGAGCAGAATTGGTTTACCACTAACATGCACCTAATCACCAGTTTAATAATTCAAATAAAAAAGGGGAAAAGTTGAATAAGAAACGAAGCTGATTTCAACAGCAAAAGACGTGTATCACAATAAGTGGACACACAGATACACGATTTGTTTGAGGTGTTTATGAATATTTGATGAGGGAAGTAGATAAACCTCCAATTGAGTCACACAAACAACACAATACAAGAATGAAAAAACTGGCATTTAATATTTGGATCGTGATCGAGAATATTTTTAGACATCTGGAAACCGATTGTTGCTGGAGGCAGTGGGACACAGTTTAATCCGTTTTCAATATATTTTCACCCGTCAAATTGAAATTGATACCTATACGAATGGATATGCATGTAGGATATATATGTTTGCCTGTAGCTTTTCATTTTGCATTCATGAAATGTACTAATTTGATACAAATGCTGTATTACTGGTCTGCAAGTATGGGCAAGTATGGGCTTATCAAAATACCCCTTTATTATTTCAAAATTAATTCCTTCATGCTCATATCCATTTTTATTTAATTTCTTTTGTGATAAGCATTCTTGCTGGATACTGAGAATGAACTTCAAATGGAGAATTGTAATAATAGTCAGGTAGGCCATCAGGCATGACCTTGAGAGAGTGACCAGAGGTTACATTTCCGACTCGGAGCCTTTCAGCTTTGCTTTGAATATGGGAAACCCATGTTGGTTTTATTAGCCTGGGATCCTTGAAACTGCTAATTGTGTCATTTTCCGGGTCCACCATTTCCCGTTTTAATTTTGACTTTTGACGATAGAATCTAAAGCAAACTCTAACAGTGAAGTAGTAAAGTATTTCCAGCAATGAAAGAAAGCTGAATCCCATACAAAGACCTAGAGAAAACATAGGATTATAAATTATATAAAATCTGCAAATAGTCGAGTCGTCGGATGTTCACAAATAACTTACCGAGTAGACCACCAGTGTTGGCTGTAAATAAAATGGGACATTGTAGTTACATATTGACTATAACTGCTTATCACAATTTAAAATAATTAATTTGGTACTTCTTTTAGCTTACATAGTAAATCAATGATGGTATAAAGTTCCTGTCTTAATCTTGGATATGCTGAATCAACGCTGAAGTACACGTGAATTATGGATACTTTACGATCTGCTGAGCTGAAAAGACAGTACAGACATTAATAATGCTTAAATGCATTCGTGGGCCGAAATGCTAGAAGCGTGTGAAATCTTTTGTATTTTAAACATACTATTGACTATGCTCTTTGAATAATCTTTCCATGCTCGCTTTTCGAATACCAAGAGACGTTGCATCTGTTTGGTATACTATTTCAGAACAAGGGGGCAAACATTTTGCACAAGTTTCGTTTAGTCCGCCTTGTATTATTTTCCCTTGATAAATCAACAATCAGATCAAATCATGTCAACTGTTATGTTAAATAAATATGCATATCAGCTTATTTTTTAATTACTTCGAACTTGATATGTACAGTTGTATTGGTGGGGCTTGCATAATTTATCTTCCGGGCTTCCTGGAAAATTGCAAATTATGGCAAATAAAATAGCATTTTTGAAAACATATATAAATATTTTTTTATTAGATTTAAATACGAATTAAAGGCAGGCATACGTACGTGGCATATAGTAATGGACACATTCACATGTTTGGTTAGTCCTATACGCAACGCACTCATCCATACAGTTAGATGCAGTATACTTGGAGTAGTGATCTAGTGGAAATTCGCCAGCAAAATAGCATTGTCGTTTTTCCTATAACCGAAACAAAATCATTATTGGAAGCTGTAAATAAGGTTTGTAATAGAGCTGACTGTTTCGTCTATGTGTGACAGCGATGATGCTGATTAATAACTCTACCAATGGAAACTGCTTGATAGAGTCATCAGACATGGTTATGTCTGGACGAACATCAATGAAAACTTCACTGTTAGGTCGAACTGCTACACCATTATCCTTAACAATTTAAGGGGTTAATTTTTTTTTAAACTTAATGACAAAAACGTAATTTCATGATTAGGAATAAAGTATTTTCATTATAAACTTTCGTTTACCGTCATCCTAGGAAAGTCCAATGGCATGTTGACAGCTATCTAAATATTGAGCTTATAATTAGTACAAAAATTGTCAAATGACACATGAAACAAACTTAAGAATCGATTGGACGTACCACAAACCCTTCCGAGTCTGCATACAGATTAAATCACAAGATCAAATGAATAAAATCACTCGTTATGTAAAATGTACTTGAATTTATAAGCGATTTGGGAATTTGGAAGTTACCAGTGTTCGGACAAAAATATTCCTCCAGATCCGGATCCAAAATAATGGACAACCCTGCAGATCTACCTGGATGTAATTGTCTTCGAGGATATCGGCGATTCATTGTGTCCGGAGTGGACAACAAATTATCCGTGTTGAGATCTTCGTTCTCCCATGCTTTAACTTTTTCAGGTGGGTCGGATGTAAAATTTCTATGAATGACAAATACGAACGACTCAAGTGCTTGAATATATGCTGGTATTTTCTAATATACAAATGTATTGTATTCTACAAGTATTTCGATAGCAGAGTTAAAGGAATTGTATTGAAAGTGCAGCAGTATCCAAAATCCGTTTCTATTTCCTGGAATATTTCACTGCAGTTGCGATCTTCATCCAACCAAAGACAGAAAAGTATCATTTCAGAGCATTTTTGCGAACCCTGTCCAATTTTTTTATGAATATTATAGCTTACAAAGTCAAGGTAAGACTTAGCGTAAAGTTCTTTAGTTCACGCATGTTATTACATTACAAAGCTTCAGGACATACTTCGTGTAGCATACGATTTGGGTCCGAATACTTTTTCCGATCATCGTGAGAGGTAGCAGTGAGATTCTGTAAAATGTCAATCCTTTCTCCTTCCTCGTTAAGAATGTCCATAATTGTGTATTTGGTAAACCTATCTGTAAAAGGTTTAGCTGTTTCGCAAATGTGTTGCAAATCCATGAGAGCAACCGAAGCTCGTACCCAATCTTCGTCAGTTCGAGAACTTATATTAGAAAGGAAATCCCTGGGGAATGCAAATATCATGTGGAATTACTGTATATGAAATTACACGTTAATATTACATCAATAAAATCTTAAAGATAAAATGTTATGTACTTTTGGTATTTTTCTACTTGGGACTTTCTAACGTTGTTAACATTGCCTAAAGGAAAGAAAATTTCATCGTTATTTTCTCCCTGTCATGCATAGTTTAAAATTCTATTTGATTATGAACTATTTACAGATTGTTACGGCAGGAAATGGTATTTCAGCTATGGTTTTCTCGGTTGGACTGAAAACAGTGACAATCGGCATATCCCTATATGTTTTCCACATTTGGAAGATAAGAAGGCCAGACGCAATCACTGCTATGGTGAAAGCTACAAACCAAAACACCCTTCTCGCCAACGAATAAAATTATTATCTAATATTTTTATTGCAAACTTTTACATATTATGACTGTTTGTAATGTGCAGAAGTCTGACCTTTCACACAAATGTCGACGTCTCTGTCCAAGGTATTTTAGACCATGTAGCGAAGTATCCAAACAGAAATTTACGGGAATACCATTTTGAGATGGTTCGTACCATTCCCAGTGCCCTTCGTCACTGTCTAAATACTCTTTCTCTGACGATAGCTCTCTTTCTTTGAAAGATGCAGCTAACGTTCTGTTATAAATTGAATACATCTTTGGGAAAATTTTCCGAAAAGCAACCTCTTGGTGGCGTGCTGATTTCAAAAAGAGAGAGTTAGATTTGCAACAGCCTAGCTTTATCCAATGACGGATATTGATTTTTAGGGACTTGACAAAGGGTCAACTTTGAGTGAGTATATGTGCCTAATTGATTTTTTAAACGATTAGTTTAATGTAAGTAGAAAATAGAAGGGAGAAAAAAGTTAAAATGCATCTATATCGCATGTCATTCGACCAGCGCAACAATTTATATGCAACAAAAAGCCTAGTTAATGTATCGCTGTCTGTTGTATTGTGTCTGCTCCTCCACACCATAATTTTCGGATGTTACCTAAACCTTTTCACATTAGGTAATTATTAAATGGCATGTCATGTTGGTGTCTGGCCGATCTTCTGGGTGGCTTAAATACACTTAAGCTTGGTCATGGAATGTGCATAAAAAACATACATGCATTAAATTCTAGGAGTTCACATTGACGTAAAACTAAAGTTATTTCTTGTGGAAACTGGTTAAAATATGACCCTTCAATTCGTATATATCATGTTCAAGGTTACTTAACCAGCAGGAAGATATATGTCCATGCAGGTTTGCGTTAGCTGAGCTGTATGAATGTTCATCATTAAATCGTCATCTTTATTCGGCACTCTGTTTGTCATTTCATTTTACATTGAATACGGTTACATCAGACATTACACAATTTATTAAAAACAAGAAAACTTCACAGTAAAAAGTACAAAAATGAGAAAAAAATCATAAAAACCAAACAAACCAATTCAACAAAAAAAACATTTGAAAATACAGGTTAAAAAGACGGTTGTGCACTGCCACTTCTCCCCACATTGCAGTTGTTATTTCATATTTGTGACAAAATGAAATACAGATTTGTCAGTAATCACTATATACTACGCACCATGTAATTATTATGTATTTTAGGCTTTCCTACACATCCAATAAAATATAACATGTAAATATAATAATAAATATTTCTTTTTTCCCCAAGTCATTCTCACTAATTAGGATTTCATCGTTTTAAGTGGATTGTAAAGTAGCTATATTTCAGTAGTAGTTATTATAATCAGATCGATATGTTTTATGCATTATTTCACTTCATCATCATCTTCATCATGATGGTGATAGGTTGATGATGAGTGTTTTTTAAGATTGTTTATGGATCAACGAAAGAGACCATGATGTAACGAGTTCCCTTATAAATTCGGAGTCCTTCATGTTGATGAGTTAATTTTCCTGGATGCATGATCATGTAACCAAGTTTGGTGTCACGGACGGAGCAATTGTATCTTGTGAAACGGCAACCGCCACCCTAGAAAAGGAATGAAATAATTTCTTTAATTGTTCTGCTTTTACATCTCTCTTTCTTTCATTAATGTGTTGAAAATTGGTAAGCTAAAGTACCTCAAAATCTTTAATTGGAGTGTTTAAAGCAACGTTGATTGTGTAGGTTGATGTGTCATGATGTGGCTTCAGTTCCCTCTGCTCATCAGGCTTGTATCGAACAACAAAGTTCATGGATGCGTAGGGAGGCTAAATTGTTTTAGGAATAATAAAAATTTATATTTCATATTCTACATTTTGTTAAAATTGTCTGAAACAGGGCAAGCAAATATGGAAGCGTCAACAAACGGCATACGCAAATGAGCAAGAGCTCCAATTGATTGACCAGAATCAGAGAGAAATCACAATTTTAGCACTCGTCCACTGTTGGTCATTCAGGTGTCTATTCAAACTGGCATTACGAAAGTATAGCTACCAATTTACAAATCAAATATAGTTCACACGGTTTTTATAAATACAAGCATACATATTGAGGAGGGGATCAATCAAACCCTCCTGCAAAAAATAAATATTATCCAAACTACATATTTGTATATATTTAGTACTAGTCTACAAAAAAATTACAAAAAGTAATCAAAAAGCGTTTCAGCTTTTAATTAAGTTACTCTGTTAATTCTACTATATTTCTACAGAGCCTTTAAAAAAGCATTAATTTTTTTTGAATTAGTGTACCTCCTGATACCCCTCAAAAACTTTGAACGCCAATGGAGCAACATAGGTACGTAAGAAGAGGATCCATTGGTCTTGCATACCAATTGAATACAAATGTGCGTCAACCGTTGGGTTTTCATCATAGCCAGTTTCTGGACGATCTTCATTCTGCATGCAGTAGTAGTTAACAAATTAGTACCAAAAAATAATACCGTAAAATAATAACAACTTTCAGCGAAATAAAAACAAATTATTTCTAACCTACATCTAAAAAATTCAGACTACATATCAAGAAAAAGTTGTGTAAAACATGCAATTATTTTTTCCCTATCAAAAGCCATTAACAACGCCAGCAACAACAGCCCAGCGGTATATATGGATTGACAAATCTGATATGTCGTGTGTGATATGATATGGCAGCAATATATTTACGGCATGCATACATACATACTTACTTACTTTAAGTACGACTAGACGATGAGTTTTTATGAGTATATGAGCTATAACCACTAAAAGAAATAATTGTTACTTTATGTATGTATATAATTCTGAAATTGAAATGTAAAAGGCCTTTTATAAAACCAGTTGCTATTTTCAGCTTGTTCAGATAAAGTCGGATTTCTCTCATTTTTTCTCAGTCTCAATCAAGTAGAGTGCTCACATGCCAAACAAGCTTTAGGTAACGTTGCATGAGTGAGCATATAGTAGTATAGCTGAAGAGGAAATATATGCTTTTGCTTTGAAGTTAAAAGTTTTGTTCATACATAGTGATAATATCCTGTAAAAACTTTGGTTTGAAGTGGCTCAACATAGAGTCGGAGGAACTCAAGCCATTGGGCTTCCATACCGACTTGGTTCATGTGAATGTCCACAGTAGGTACGTTTTCGTAGCCACCATCCAATCGAGAGTCCTTCAGGCATAATATTATATTAAAACTTATGGTACAAATCATGGTATTATAATTGTCACCTTAATTAACAAGAGCAATGTTTTAATTACAGAGCTCCTACAACTATAAAAACCTCGTTCTCTCAAAAACTCCCTTTGCTAATGTCGATGAAACATGCTACTTTTTTTTATCTCACATCACATAAAATAATAAAATTATTATTTTGTTTCGTAACGTAAAAATAAGAAGAAAAATATATAGTTCTAAAAATAAAAGCAGTAATAAAAATTTTAAGGAGAAATAATGAGAACACATACGTAGTTGGAACCGTCCGACCATTTCCCGTAGTTTTCCATTTCTTCAATTTTTTCAGAGCAGTAGCGTGGAGTGACAATGGGGAACCAGAAAACGTCGGGACATGGCTAAAGGAATTTATATGAAATATAATGTTTTTTTGCTAGTTCATTCACATCCATAAAATATTTGACCGAGGAGGGGGATTGGGATTACTTTATGAAATATTCATTTACGCTTGATTTGACATAAAAACTTTTTCTCGAGTTTTCTTACCATCATTTCCTTATCTGCCATCATGTCTGTAAGAGTGAGATTGGCATCAAGAGCTTTTGACCAGTTGGGATGGAGGTAGCGAAGTTCCCAGTCCCAACGGTTGTCGAAAAGTTGAAAGAGCTCGTTATGCAAATGAGTTGTCTCAAAGTTGTCAGAATTTATCTGAAATCATCGATACAAAACGGATCCGTCCGTTAAAGTAGAATGGAAAAGTCAACATGAACATTCCATGGGTAACTTTACTCTTTTATTATGTCCTGCTGCTAAAAGTTTATAACTTACCAAATGGCCCCAGTCAACCCTGTTGCTGACATACATAAAAACGTCCCGATTTCTGTTGTTAAGACAGAAAGCCATGTCAGCGTCGAGCAGGTTGTTGATGTAGCTTGGCTTGGTCTTCTCATTCTGGAAAATTGTTTTGTTAACCAAGTAGGCAGCGCTGATGAATGGAATGTTCCAGAGACCTCTAAAATTAGTAAATACATGCGTTTTCATCAATTGAAAGTTCATCACAACTATTTTTACTTCTACACTGTCTGAATTGAATGGTGGAAAGACACCTACATTGCATGAAAATTTAATAATAAATGCGTATATTTTACTTTGCCTGCTTAGTTTACCATATTTTTTTTATAATTTTGAAGTGCTACTTTTTCTTCTCCAATCTAATCCATAATATAAGCATTCATAATATGCTTTACATAATACTAAAAAGGCCTTCCACCACATGCAATCTAATTTATGCATGCATATGATGAACATGTATGTATAAATTTGTCCTTCTCTCCCAATGAAAGACATGAAGTCGTTGGTCAACATCATAACTGACCAAAGCGCAAAGTGTGATCAGTGCAGTGTGACTTTGCACTTGGAAAATTTTAATTAGTCTGTTGTCTATTGCATCCTACATATTTTACAACGCACAACCACCATAGCGTCAACATACCGGCTTCACCATTACATTACCCCTAGCCATTTACAAACTACCATCAGATCACCAACGTACGTATGTAAATATTACGTGTATTGTCTTCTTCTACGTAAATGTGTGGAGTGACGTGACAAGTTCATTCATCATCATGTAGCAAATTGTATCCAAGAGTGTAACATAACCCTTCCAAAAGTGTTGACGATAGTGCTTTTTTTTTGCAATCATCAAAAATGAAATGGATTGTTTATACCTAAACATTACTCTTCAAAATGTGTTCTAGCATATGCCATCATCATCATCACCCATGCATATCATAGCACCAGAGGGCTTTTTACTATTTATACCCTCTTAGGACTTATTATGAGCATACTTCCATTTTCCATTCACAAATATGCTCCTCTAGTAAAAAACTCAAACCACACACACACGCGAAACACAGATCCTTTTAAAAAATTGCACACGACGAACCATAACTTGGAGAGAGAAAAAAGCGAGGGGAAAAAATAGCAATACGTCTTATTCTCTCTGAAGAAAAAAATCGATTCCGGTTCGCTGTTGGACAACTAGTAATCTAGTACTTTGTTCCATACATCCATTTACTTGGTTTTCTTTCTCTCTCTCTCTCTCACGTTCTGCCTTTTCAACTTCATTTTTCCAAGAGAGAAAGTCAAGAACAAGTCAGCGAAAAAAAATTGGGAGAAAAGTCTTTCGCTTCAAGTCATTCACAAGGCATGAGTAGCAAATTGTACCACTGTGCCATTGGGATTGGGATATATAACATAACATAACGCGTTTTCTGGAGAAAGAAAGGAAGGAAGGAAGGAAAAAAGTCAGAAAAGAGAAAAAAGAGATTTAGTCAGCGTATTTTTGTAATAAAGAAACGAGATAAGAGTGAACGAGAGAGCTTTTTATATGGAGCTTATTGGAAGGTTGTGATTTCTTTTTGTGAATTGAGTCTTTTCCACCAAATCCTTTCTCGTTACTGGAATACCACCTATATTTTTCCCTATTTTCTACTCCAATTCCTGATTTTTTACTTTTTCCTCTTGCCTTCTTCTTCCTCTTCCTCTCTCCCTCTTGACTTTCAGTCCTACACATTTGGTGCACAAGCTCAAAACAGAAGGCAAAAGCGGATAATATCTTGTTGCTGGTGGTAGTTCTAGAATGCAGTAAACGTTCGCAGTCAGATCCAATCTTACTCAATGAGATAGCAGAGATAGCTCAAGTTCTCTTGCCTCCGCACACGTTTTTTGTACTGGAAACGCATTTCCATATCCGAGCACTTTAGAGTGCAATAGTTATTGTAATTGGGGTTAAAGTGTTTTTGTGGAAGAGTTTTTTTACAAACAATAATTATTAAAATGAAGTCCAGTGTTATCCTGTTCGCATCCATTTTTGTCATTTTGATACTTACAGATGGCTCACTTGCCAGAAGGGTAAGAAATAGCTGGAATTGAATTTCAAAATTTTGAAAATGTTAAAAAGTTAAATCTATAGCATACTAAAGGAGGACGAGTTAATTTGACAAAGTGTTATGTATTGACAGGGAAAATCGAGAGGAAAAGCAAAAGGTGGATTTGGGAATAGAGTTCCCTTAGGGGGCAAATGGCGTGATCCGGATACAGCGACATACTACACAAATCCCAAGGTAAGACAACAATCTTATGTACAAACATATAATAAATTTGTTCTCTCTCCGTCTACTAGAGAAAAAGTAGGTGACGGGTGAGTACTAACAAACACTAACAAGCAAAAAACAAACTTGATTTTATCCAGGGAGCTCGAATCTCGAAAGCCTCCCACTTCGACCTTGAGTACATTCTTGGACATAAAATTAGCTTCATTTGTGACGCGAAAGGAAATCCGAGACCTCACATTACTTGGTTCAAGGATGGTATTGAGCTTTATGCACACAGTAATCTGCAGGTAAGAGAAAGTGTCTGGCTGGAGTGCAGTTGACATTGACACGATTATTGCTTTTGCTTTGTTTGGTGACAAAACGAGTAGTAGTGACATTTGTTGATTTAACTATTTTTAGATTCACGAATGGTATTTCGGAGATGAAAAAATCAAATCAAAAATGGAAATTGATCCAGCCACACAAATGGACGCAGGAATCTATGAGTGCTATGCTGACAACAAGTATGCCGTGGACAAGCGAACATTCCGAACTGACTTTGTCACAAACTTTGACTAAATAATCATTACGTACCGTACCGTAAATATTATCACTACGACGTAGCATATCAGGAATATACATATTATATAAATTATTGTTACATCATATACCATGCCATACCAGCAATACATACAAAGAGAGTTGAATTTGTGTAAATAAAAAAAATATATATCATGTGAAAACTTTAAACTTTGGAAACCTGACGAATTAGTTGAATTGAAAAGTTACAGTGGGTAAAAAGAAAGGTACAGAAAATCCTAAAGGCTCGTGTAACTTAATAAAAAAATGTTTCTACCTCGCTAAGTATTACGTTATAGACATAAGCTTTTACTCTTTCTGTATTATTTACCAAGAGGTCATAAGAGAAGCTGAATATGTAGCATATCAGTACTGTTAGATGTATATATAAGGAACGCTTTCTTGCCTTTATAGACGCACAACCGAAAAACGTATGTATCTGAACTAATTTATTAATGTGGAAAATTAAATGTTTCTTTCTACTATCAAATTACTGCCAAATACCAAACCTTATCTGTAGTAAATTCTTCGTTTTATTTGAGTAAAGTAAGTGTTCGTGTAAAATTTAATGTTTTAAAGTGCAATTTGAGCACTAAAGAATAATTTCCTGTGCAAATAATATCCTTTACCATATCCAACATTTATGGAGTGCGGAAAGGATGAAGAAGTAATACAAAATTAATAGTTTTTAACCTTGCTTGAGCATTTTTCATGCTTCTATCTCGGAAATAAGTCAGGAGAACTAGTCAGACTCTATAGGGTGTACCTAATAAAGCAAGCGATGCGATGTAATGTATATCGAATAAACTATATGCACTAGAATGTATGGGATTGAGGATTTGTGTACAAACTACAAATGCATGCTATATTGTTACTTGTTGAAATGTAAATACGCATAAAATGTCCTGTTTGTTTGATCAAATGTATGTTAGAATGTATATAATATTTAATTTTAAAAATGCATAGTCATCGGATGAAGCTTGACACTGCACTGTAGCAGCTTGTTATGAGGGAGTTCAGTGTGTGAATGAATGATTATTGTGTCTCAAAAATAAATATGTGAGTTTTGTATTGCCTTTTGTGCAGCTTGAGCTTAACCCTATAAATATATGCACTGACGCGGGATGAAACACTTTCTCTTTCATAATAAAGTAGCATTGAATATCAACAAATCTAAAAGTAGCAACAGCTTACCTTCGCTCGCCTTTTACAAGTTCCATGTAGTCATTAGAACGAGCATAAAATCCTTCAGAGCTCAAGGCACCCCAGAAATTTGACCAGGCTTTGTAGGGTCTCACCAAAAGTGGGGCAATAATGCCACGATTCTGTTCAATCAAAAGTTTCAAGGTGAATGGGTTGTCCAAGTGGGCTTCTGCGTCAACGCTGAAGAAAAAGTCGGCGTTTTTCTTGATGGCTATATCACTAGAACAGGATAATGACAGATACAGTAAAAAGTCGTTCCACACGATAAGCACATTACATGTGCAATCATATTGATTGTGTAAATTTTGGGTAGCATAATATATGGCAAATAACTTACATGGCAAGATTTCTCGCGTGCCATTCCTTCGTTTTGTCGGTTGGTACAATTGTTTTAACACTCGCATACTCTGAAGTGTAGTTGGTCAAGTATTCAGCGACAATTTTTTCATGATAGACAGCCTGCAACCATAAAACCATATCGATTACAAAAGGGCCACATATCTAGTGACTATTATCAATATAAAATTTGTATAAAAATTTCATAGAGGCAGTGACTTACATCATTATGGATAAAAAGATGAATTTTCTTTTTGGGATAGTCCATATGTTGGATCTTGCCGAAAAACTCTTCCATGAACGGAATAGGCTTCTCGATGAAAATTCCCAAGAGTACTACGGGAAGTTTCTCCTCCTGTGTTGGAAAGGAAAGAAACAAAGGAAGTGTTAGCATTATGTTTTAAACTTTAATTTCATATTTGAATATTCATACATTTCCACATGAAAAGAGTGTACAAACACGGGGACAAAGAGCATGAGAAAATAAACTTTGAAAACTTACGCTAGTTTCAGTAAGTGAGATCATATCCTCCCAGCATGATGAACATCCACCCTCTTCATTCCAATTATTTGCCAAGTAGTTCCCATAAGAGTTGAGAATATGCTTGGTTGGGCCATTGCCGTGTAAAACGAGTGGGTGAGTGTTTTGCACTGTGTTGAGAAGAGTAGCTACACCGTTGACAAATTGCCTGAAAAATTGCCGTGTGTAATTGGTAATTAGGGTAATTTCTAGAAAGTTTGTGATGATGCTCATTCACAAACACGACATTTTTTTTATGTGCGAATGCGAATATATAATGGTGGGTGGCACAAACAACTCATATATTATGCTATGTAAGAAAAAATTTGTTATGTATCGCATTACATATTTTTTTCTTCTTTAAAACTCACATTTCCAACTCAGCAGTTGCGCCATTAAGATTATGAAAGATGGAGGATTTAGTATCAAGTTTAATCTTCAAGTCAGTACGAACGCTCTCGTCGAGGAAAAGCTTGGTAAAGTAAAGTTGATCATCATCCTTGTTTTCAATATCTTTAGATTTGAGCAATTTCAAGATGGATGACGCGTAACCAATAAAGCCCCCAGAGTTCAGGTAACGCTTTCCACGATGAACTTCAGGGTAGTCATTTGCCAAAGTTTCATCCGGCCAACAAAAACCTTCAGCTCCGAAAAGAATGCGAGCATTGGACATTTTGAACTGTTTAAGAATTTGTTCGCCATTTCCGAGGAAAAGGACGTCATAACTAAAAATATTAAAAGTACATAAATTTACTGCATTCGTTAGATTGGTCACTCGTAATGGCCATAGGTAATATTACAAACATGTGGCTGGATTGATAAACTTGACAAGAACTGTGTCATACCTATCAGTAAACATAACAATTAGATCATCATCATTGCTTCCCCTCTCTTGAACTATTTTTTCAAGTTCTGCTTTGACTAGGTTAACTTTTTGGCCACCACCTGGCCCAAGACGGACATCACCTCCCTCCCATTTTTGACCAAGCCCCAGAACCTTCACGTCCAAATTGTTTACTCTCCCACTTCTCAAGTAGCGCTGTAACGATTCAGTCCAGTCCGTTGCGACGGTCAATACAACTAAATCTGTAGGTTCAAGAAACAAACAAAATTATCAGTAATCGTATTATGGTATTGACTATTGAAAGTCTTTTTATAATGAGTCATTTCCCGTTTCAAATTGTTCCGTTATGATTTTTAGTGTTATGCTATTTTTAGCCCATTATTACATGCAACACCTCAGTTTCCCCGTATTAATATTCCCCATCTGCAAATGATGAAATGAAACTTATTCAAACTAGCGTTACATCCATTTATTCACGTAATGCAAAAATGGTTCGAGTCTTCGAGTTACGGTAATGTCCTCCCATTCTTTAATCCATCATTCATTCATTCATTCATTCATCAACAATGAAAACAATCATAGGACCATCATCACCACCATAAAAAAACCATAGTGCAATTGGATGATTATATAACTGTAAAAAAATAGGCTCCCGCTATGTATTTTTTAAGAAGTGCTATGCCGGAAGCCTCCGGCTTGTCATCTTCAACATTATCCGCATCAAGTCAAGATGATTGCTAAAATATCATTTTTTCTGAAGCCTCATTACACGACGAATAAATACGCAATGTGCTATCCCTACAGGTACAAATGAGACCGTAACGTAGAGTTGTGGCTGTGGGGTGCGTGGTGTACGGAAGAAGAATAGAAACATGAACATTATGCCTAAAAATCACGTATTATGATGATGACAATCAGGAACAAAAAGCGACAATGACCACCCTAGCGAATGTAATGTCCTACAATCGTCTCAGCTTCTACTTAGCTCTAGCTCACGCTGCATAACTTGCTTCAAAATAAATATTAGTACCATCATTTCATTTACCAGACCGCAATGCACACATCTTCTTATCTTGTCTACATCCTATAATTACTTACTTCGTAGAAGTACTAACGACTTATGCTCAGAAGAATAATTCGGTAGAAATTTTTAGAAGTAAGTACATGAATGAGATTAATAAAATCTAGGCACGCTAGCTTTCGTCGTGAAGACGAAGACGAATTTTGTTATCTGTAGGTTCATGGTCAGTCATCGCATTAAAATGCTTAAGAGAGCATGATCATCCCAAGTGCAACATCATCATCATCTTAATGTTGTACTTGTAATAAACAATGGTTAACAAATATATGCAACATCGGGATTTTTTCATTTGCAGAATAGTTATGTTGATTCTATAAAAGCAGGTTGAAAACGTCCAGCAACAAACATATATTAGCACCAGCAACAACCAGCCGGCTTAGGAATCAAGTTAGTACAATAGCAAATGCGTGTATAGGTGCCTGTTTTTTTTATTCTACTTGAACAATCCACCTGTGAAGTCAATGCCTTCTTGTAAAATCTCCACACAAAAAAAAGTTGCCACTGCCACACCACCACCATCATCATCATCAGACGTAAACTCACGTATCAAGACGATACCAAAAAGAGTTGTATCCGAATAATCCATCTGTTCCTTCAACCAATGCATATTTTGCAAAAGAAGTCTATAAACGATGTAACAATGAGAAGATAGATGTATAGTTCACGTACTGAGTTAGTAGTATGTTGTTTATTGGGAAGAAGAAGTGTCTTGCATTGTTATATCAATACCTGTTAAGGCTTAAGGCAGACGGACTAGTACCTAGTTTTTCTGGAGATATTAATCCAGCAAATATGTATGTTTTAAGCATGCTCTGAAAAACGACTCGAGTTTAGCAGCGGTTTTGTGGTATTGAATTGAGGTTTCTAGTCTGAGGTTGGTTACCTGCTTTGTACATCACTGAGCATATGTATAAGGATATCATTTTTATAGAGGTATGTTGCGGTTGGAGAAGTAAAACATGGCAATCATTTCATATCGAAGTATGCAGAAAGGCCTAAACGTACATGTATATTCAGAGGGGAAAGAACGCTGAAAAGGAAAAGGTAGTTTTCGGAAACCGGTTTTCCTGACTTTTACTGACTTTGCTAGTAGTTGCAAACTGTGTTTTTTAATTTGATCATGTAGCAGGCAGGGTGAATGAAAGAATCGGCATTCTCCATGAATTTTTCGGTTGCTGCGATTCAGCAGGATAAGTGTCAGAACCAGGAGCTAGTAATACATCGTTTCGCTTAGGCAAAAGTTCATTTGATAAATTTCAATCCATCCATATGTCAGCTTATGATTGTTCAGCAGTTACTTAAAAATGCACTTTCTGCATTTAATTCAAAATTAAATGCTAACAAATTTCTTTAAGTTTAATATCGTGTTTTGGCACTTGCTTATTTTCTAATTTTTTTGTGTCTCACTTTATACTAGAAAAGGCTTCGAGTACAAGTAGTTCATCATCTCAATCTCTTGAGTTTTTTTATAAAAAAAATGAAATGTTCAAAGATTGCCTTTCAAAAATATATACGACCTTCTAACAAATTTTCTGCCGATTTAAGCACGGTTGACCGACTAACTAGAGCTTGTACCTAAACTAAAGTGAATGACGCTTTACAAAACGATCACAAAAAACTGTGGTTTAATTTTCTTACGGAAAGTACATAAACATTGAGAATAAAAGATTAGGGGATAGAAAATCAGATTGTGACTTTGGGATAGAAACCCCAATGATAGTACCCAACCAAGTATATCTACATATATCTATTATTGAAACAGTTTATACACGCTGAGAAGATTGTAAATATCTTATTTTCATAGTGAAGGGTTTCTGTAAAAGTTACAAGGTTGCGCATTCAATGCTTGCTATCATCATGTTTCTCTTCCTCAGCCAGCTATATTTATATTTTAAACGCTTGAAAATGGTGAGAAATCAAGTAAAATCGTTCATTCATCAGATTCCTTTTCGTTACAGTCTCCTCATCATCACCATCGTCATCCTATTTTAAATCCACAACAAAAACTGTCGAGACCTAGAAAACCTAGTTTCATGATGAAGCTGAGTCATTGTTGCGGACGACGCTTCACAAACTTTGTAAAATGCAACTTTGTCTTTTTTATTTTTTGCTTCATTTCGCAAAATGGTTATTTTTAGGGGAAAAACTTTCACTTCAATTTTTAATGTGTCTCAAAAATAAAAAGTTTCTACACAAGCCACATTACGCTCATTACTTTAATAGGGAAATTGACAAACAGATAGGTTGAGAGCTTCATTCAAAGACACATTCTGCTGATGATGGGAGTCTTTTTAAGATCATGAACTGTGAAATCGCTATGTTGCAAAATTTCCCATGCTGTACAACAGTTACTTTAAAGCTTTGGTTATTGATCGGAGCATAGCTTAATACCATAGGCTTAATAATATGTATACTAATAATATGCCGACAGTTAAACACTTTGTGTCGCTTGCTATGGCCTGTGCACATCATTAACTATGCGAAACCAAACCATTTTTTATGAAATATGCAAAGGAACATGCAACCTGCAACAGCCAACATCATCAACATCACAACACCAACACGACTATGAAACTCTTGCAAGACGCAATGCTGCATAAAAATTTGAATGATTATGGAAATGACATGTTGCGTAAAGAAAGCTTGTGACAAAATCTAGGTGAGAGTTTTTAATTATTATTATGTATTTTATAATGCAACTTACTTTCTGGCTTAACAACATCGCTGCTCTCTTCTCCAGCAGAAACTGCTCCAGCAAGGCAGAAGGTAAGTACTATGGCGGCCACATACATTGTCACAGTCGAACTATTTCTCCTATTTAATCTAAAAACAGTCATAATCACTATAAGTAATCAGAAGATCCTAAAATATCCTTGTGGACAACAAAGGAAACACTTTTTTTGCAGTCTTGCTTCCAATCCTCCAGTCAAAAGCCAAAAGGCTATCAATGCAGGGGAAGATACTATAAAAAGAAACTACTTCCCCACTATTCTATTAATTATCTCAAAATCCTGTGCTCTCACTTAAAACGTCAGTATCCGGATGTTATTGGATTAAGACTGAGAGACTCTCTCTCGTCTTCTTCTTTTGAGATTCTCAATTCCTTCTCAATGTATCTTTTATATGTAAACCGTATTCTCTGTATATGTGGACTCCTCTCTATCCAGTCTCCAGAGACGATAGAAATCCAAGCTGATCCAAGTATAAAACAGAAAGTGAATGTGAATACCCTTTTTCTTGAATCAGGAATTCATGTGTAAGTGCTTGTACGAACGATATATGTATGCAGCAAAAATACTTGCTCAACTGTGTACCTCAAAATGTTTGTTGTGGGCTCTGTATCATCATCTGAAAGCCAAGCAACAGTTCCCTATAGGGATCTCGAACACACAATGTCTAAAAGCGTATATATCCTTTAGCTTGCTTGGTTTAGTACTCGGCTTTTAGTTGCATGATTCAAGCCGTCTCAAGACTCAAGACCAGTTTTTGACATGTGTTTTTTCTATACATTTACTTACACAACACATATAACGTAACACCACGCTAGTTTGTATCCATCCTATCCAGGCTCATATACATGAACACAAAGCGATAAACCCTTTCCTTTACTTTTTGGTACGCTAAAAATGCCAAATAACCAAAAGCGTCTGCAGGTCCAATGTACTCTGTGAAGCGAGAAAAATATCCAAAAAGTTTTTTTTCAGCCCTGACTCTGACTTTGACTTAACTATCTTGGTGAACAAGAAAAATATTAATATTAGAACTATGAAAAACAATGGAAGCCAAGGCTTTTTAATTTGTTGCTAAACCTTCAAGGTAAAAGAGCCGCTGGCGCAATATGCCATTCAATTTTCTTAAAAAATAGGATAATACGATGAAACTACAATGGGAAATGGTGCAAGCAGATAAATATTCCTTGATATACTCGCTCGTCAGCAGCAAGAGAGAAAGTGTCAGATTTTGATATTCGTTTTTGCACTTAAATTATCACATTTCTTGACGGAAGAAGAATGACATCAATGATCAAGCATAAGCTTTAGGATATCAGTAGTAATATGTAGGGGTTTTATGCTTGGTATTTTAAATGGGATTTTATGTACACATAAATATTTGTTGACAAGTCAGGTATACCCCAGAGAATACATTACTGGAGTTAGAAAGAAGAAGAACTTCTTGGGATTAGTTGGCTTTGCATTTGCGTCTCATGAGAAATGTAATGTGGGGGTTGGGAAGAGACTTGAAACTTGAAGAAGATTGTATTTGACTCAAAGGTAAGATTAAAGAGGAGGATGTTTGCGCAAAAAATACATGAAGAAAGAAATGTAAGCATTTAGTTTATAGCCTGGTCTTAACTTGGGTTTTCTGCTGTAATGCTAAACTATAATATGTATAATACATACGAAAATCTGAATTACATGAAGGAAAAGGGTGAGAATGAGAATCATGCAATCTTTGTCTTTTATAGTCGAGAATGAAATACAAATGCATGCTTATAGCTATGTATATGCTGTCGATTTGAGAGTGGAAGAAGAGGAAGGTAGTAAAATACACTAAACTAAAGTCTGACTTATACATGAACTATACATGAATGAGGCAGAATAAGAATATCTATATAAAAAACTGTTAAAAGACAAGACGTACTTTCAAAGTCATTTCTAGGCATAACGTTGCAAGTACATTCATCATATCATCATGAGTAAGAATATTATGCATTTCTTGCAAGCACAATTTCAGTATGAAAAAAGCAGATGAAGGAAAATCGTATCGTATGTATGAGTAATCATTTCTTCGTTCTTGAGAAGTTGGTAACAGGCAGATTGGTTGTATGCTGGTCATCTACCCCTTCTTGCCATAACCAGAAGAAATTTGATTTTCTGTGATGAGTAGAAAAGTAACTAAATCTTTGATTTAATCTGAATGATTCTCTTTTTGTGATTTGATTATAAATAAAATTATTTTCATGTGGTAATCTATTCATCTAAAAGTCGTATGCATTATGGTGATGGATTTTGTTATATGATGGGTCCCTCGTCTAAATCATAATATTTCTTTGGTATGGTATAACTTCAAAAAGCATGGGTTGTCAAAAATGAATTTGAATTGGGAATTGTATAATAAAATATGGCTTATCAAAGAAACATTATAACCACTCACTGCCCTACTAGTAGCAGGATTCTTTGTGAAAATATGGAACACGTTGTTGTGAGATTTTTCTTTTTGTTGGAAACTTGAAATGTCATTTCATTTTTGACAAGAGTGACATACCAAGTGCGCTTTACGTTATTATGTCCAAGTATGTACGCTAACCTTTTACAATTCTGAGGCAATCCATAAATATGGCATGTAAATTCAGTTACTCTCTTCCAATTTCCCATTCATAAGGCTGATCTTTGATCATGATTTGTAAACATTACAGCCTAAAGTTTTACAGCAAAAATCGTTAGTATAGTGTTATGTGGATTCTTCTCACATTTCTTGCGATAAAATGAAAAATAATATAAATGCATGGACAGATGAATGGATAAAACAGGCATAACTTCATAGATATGGGATATATGCTTATCGTTGTTTTCGTTAGTTTTAATATTCTTTTCACTTTGTATTTATATGCATATATGGTTGTGCATAGGAGTCCTGAAATGATGACTTGCGGTTAAGCATGGCATAGCATGTCTGGACTCGGCAGGTTAAAAGGTCAAGCAATGTGAAAGAACTAACATTCTACTTCTGATAGTAGGGTGTAGACCCATTTGACCGATATTGTATTAAGATTAGATCCACTTCCTGTTATTTCCTAAAGGTTGGGATTGTAATTCAAAGGTGTTCGGTTATTACCAGACGGGCATGGCATAAATGTAGCCTTTCAGGACTTTATTAAATTTATTACTGACAATTCACAGTGTATTATATATGCCTGTTTTACACGCTGCAGAATTTACACCAGGCCAACATACAACGGATGCTACTAAAAGTAATTTATAGCAAAAAGAAAACTTGAATGTATGCTGCGTAAAATGTTGTCAACTTCTAATACAACAACAGCAACATTCCAAATGCAACACATCTAACAATTTAATAGGAAATGCTAGTAGATTAGATGCTTCTGTCTAACAAATGCCATCCAACAAATGGATTCGAATTATGAAGGTTGTATATTTTAACTGATGGACACAGCTCTGTTCAGTTTAGGGTGCAAACAATAAAGTTAAAAAAAGGAGATCATGAAATAATAACTCTGTCAAATAACGAAGTTTTATAGAAGTTATTTAGAATTTGTCTCAGGTAAAATTAGAATTATTGGGTATGCAATTTGAATCTGTATCTGGTATCGTTAGGTGCACTTAACCGAATTCAAGAAGACGCCCGTGACCAAAGTCCCTAAATCTTAATAGTGTTTGTGAAGCATATGGATAAATATTAAATTTAGATTGTACAACAGTTGAAATTGTAGAATGGAATATTCGCTTTATTATCCAAAACTCCCGTAACATAAAAATAAAAAGGTCTTAAGCTTGAAGAACGCAAACACCTCCGGCTCTCTTGATTTTCTCTTCAGCCTTACGGGAGAAAAACTTGGCTTTTACGATTACGGGCTGCTTAGGAAGGACACCTTTTCCCAGGACCTTGTAATATCCCTATGTCATAAAACAAATTATTACATTACTTAACTTGCCTTTATCAAACACACACACACATGGTACATGGCATTGTTTGTGCCATAAATAAACTATTAACTAATGGTTATAACAAAATGTAATTTAGACTTACAGCGCGAATAACATCAATTACAGGCGCTTTTCCATCTGGGTTATTCTTGTATTGCAAACGGGTCTGTTCGCTAACCAATGTCCACAGCTTATCCAAATTAAGGACTGGGCAGTAGGTCTTAATAGGACGAGCATGGTAATTTCTCATACCCAACTGTAAATTACAAGAAAGCAATACAGTTAATAAACTATTCACTTTTACGAGTTTACGACACGATCCACCACTTCGCATCATTTCCACTCTACAATTTAATTAATTATAAAAACAATCGCTTACCTTTCCGAAGTAACCCGGATGGTACTTATCGAAATTAATTCTGTGGTGATGTTGACCACCGGCATTACCACGACCTCCAGGATGCTTCCTGTGCTTACCTGAAAATCAGAATGAAAGATGTTTTGTTTAGACATTTAAGAACAATTTACATTATCCAAACCTCACCTAATTGTGTTTCATCTACATACTACATCTACTAATTAATTCTGCCATCAAATCAAGCGTCAAACAAATTTTAAATTTAATCGCTAGGACTAAGGCTACTTTACTGAACTATTAAAAATCAAATTCATCAGTTGAATACGATTAACATCAAACATACAACTTGTCAACAACAAGACACGTGAAGTTAAAGTTCGCAAAACTGATACTTGACTTCAATAATTAGATTAAAGGTTAGTTCAGAGATTCAAATATCCTAAAGGAAGTGAAGTAATACTTAATGACCTTTGCTCTGACAATTGACAAGCATATAAAACAAATAGTTCCCCTCAACCCTATTCAAATCACAAATCGGCGTTTCTAAAAAACGAAAGATGCATTCTTCACACCTTAACTAAAGCCCTAAATAATCACCTTTTTAAAATTATTCAATTACCAGTTTAATCAATTAAAACACTTCCTGCTACCTCACACCTCAACAAAAATCATTAAAATTCGAAAGTGCTCTAATGTGCTTTGCTTACCAATACGTCCATGACCATGGGAGACGTGTCCCCTCAACTTCCTAGTCTTCTTCTTGTTGGTACTCTGGAAGAAATAATAGAAAAACACAGTTTAACAGTACATCCCACTATTTACCTATTTAGTAATGTGAGCACAATTAAAAATAGAATTAAAGTTTACCATTTTAAAATGATTTTAAATGATATCCCGTCAGCAAGAACTTCTCAAATGAGAGCAGCTTTAGACCACACCGCACACTAAAGTGAATTGTATGAGGTGCGCTTGAGATGAGCTGTGCCGATGGGTTGACGTGCTTCGACGGGGTAATGCTAGACGCAGCAAATGCTTTTGCTTGAAATTTCAGCTTTCAACTTTCATGCTTTGATTGAGAACCTCATTTTCAACTTCCAACATCTCATTACTTTACTGTCCGAAGGATATCTTTATGCAACTCACCCGATCCGATGAAACCATTTTATTTTGGAACATTCGACATTTGCAAAATTACGTAAGAAATCAATCTGAATTTGGCTTATATAGCCGAATTGTTCTGAACTTCAGGCAGCATTCCGTTACAAATGAAATTTTGATAGTAATTTTGTGTGTGAATGTCGTCACTAAATCACAATGCCCATGCCCCATGCTTTCGGATGTTTTTATCTTTAGCATGCTTACCATTTTTTGCACATTATTGGTTTCCTTTCTATAAGTCACGCCATAATTTATAGCACATTTATTTTGTGAAATTTTCCCAACGGACGGTTGTTGCTTTTGATTATTGATGGCAAATGGCCGCGTCAACAAACACAATGAATTATACAATCAAAACTAAAAAAAAATCATCCACACTTGATGGTGATGAAAAGGAAATAAATTGTTTCGAAAATTAAAAATGGAAAACTGCGAGATGAGATTATGAATAAAGTATATTATAGAATGCATATATATCACATTTCACACTTTCAACCGCAACTTTATCGAAGTTTTTATAATGATTTTTATGATATTGATAAGATGGCCGTAATTCTTCATAATCATCTAATGAGGGTATTCGGAAGTGGCTGCCTGTGGGTAATTCAATCTTTGCTGTTATCATTTCGCATCACATCTTGATTTAACCATTTTATTATTGATTATGCTTAAAATATGTGTTGATATGAACCTATGCACATCTATGACAGAATTTCATTTTCCATTATGTCCACTCGCAGACCCGCACTGGGCGCACTGTAAAATGCTAAATACAGTACCCCTAAGAGGTCGTTACAAGTTAAGGGACCACCAAGGGATCAGAGTTTGATTATAATTATAATCCAATATTCATAGCTCTGAAATTTAAAAAGTTTTACAAAGTATAAAAATACGTCGGGTGGTAGTTAGAAGAATGCACACTATCAGTATACGAAAATTATCTTTTGGTTAGCAGTGCAGTGGAGAGTGGAGTGGTAATGAGAAGTAAAATATTGTAAAAACTTGACTTCATCATGAAAGATCGAGTTTACAAAAAAATTTGTTGACGCGTGAGGAATATGATGTTTTGGAATTACAACAACCAGCTCGGTGTAATTGTTACTTGCGATTCGTGATAGTTTGGCTATTAGCAATTACAAGACCAAATTAGACCTTGAACATGCGATTCTTCAAATTTTCCTTTCCTAAATACGTATTTTAGCATTCCTATGAATTTATCCATTTCCTTCTCACTCTGGCATAAACATATTTGCTAATGCTAGGTGTGTGTAGAGCTGTAAATAGCAGCGTAAGGTCATCAGGTCATATCATATCTTACCAGAAAAAAGGGAACGCTGAATAATTTTAAGGTGTCACACATCATGGTTGTGTATACAAATGCATAAACAGCATAAAGTTTGCAATCCAGTTCCAACGAAATTGGATTAGATTAGTATATTTCTAGTCGGTCATGCCATGCTATGCTGAAATTCTTGTTAATTTTTAATCTGGCAATTATACCCAAAATTATATTCATATTCCAAGGTGGTCAGGTCTCCCCTATGCTCATTTGTTTCCGAATGAATATATATAATATTCACAATTAATTTCCAAAAAAGAATGAATGAGTCAGAGTTTGCGTTTCAGGTATGCTTAATGAACGGAAACGCTTTTCTTCATTCCATCTTCTTAAGCACGCATTCCAAACATCTAACTGACAGCGACGGTAAATTATTTATAGCATCCGGCCCCGGGCCACAAAGAATATTATACAAACTGATGTCTTGTGAATCTCATCTCCTCTTGATATGAATACACACACAATAGTTTTCATCATTTCCTAGCCCAACTTACTTACCAATTCCCTTGAATTGCTTTTTATTATATTTGTTGGAATCTATTTTTAAAGGGGAAGTGGAAGTTTTACCTGTAGATGTAGTTCACATGTTTACTAAATTAAAGATCAAGGTGGATGCCTACCTACTGGTTTTGACAAAATGCAAATTTATTAGTTCGTTATCATATCTTTGTGCCAATGGTCAGGGAACGGTCAAGCATGCCTATATACATACAACAGACTCACCTAGCCTATACAATACCTATTAAATTGCTCATTCATTCAGTTCCACATGAATTAATTATACCGGTAGCTTCTAATAAATAAACACTAGTAAAGTCTTATGAAGCAAATAGCGGACAATACGCAACAAGTCTATACTATCAAAGCCAAGGTTAACTTAACTGCAATTTATTTTACCTTTTTATCACGTGTTTCATCATATTGTTTGTGACGACATGATATGCTCATGCTCAACATGTAAAATCACATTCCTTGCTTCCTCACTTTAACTTTAACTTCAGTTCACTCCTGAAGATTTTCCTATTGACCACACTCCACAGTTTGTATATAATATCAACTAAGTTTTGTAAAAGGGCTATTTTTGTTGGCTTCATTCAGATAGGTACGGAAGTGTAGATTGTTTTGTGTCTCATCATTTAAAGAGAATGAGTTATTTATTGATATGCGGATGAGAGTTTACAAAATGTTTTGCATATGAGTGAGTATTCTTCGTTTTACATTGACATGACATGAAAATGTAGAGATTCATGAATGAAGACTTCAATTCGAAAGAAAAACACCCAGACTCACGACTTGGCGGCTCTTCTATGTGACATTTACATGAAGTTAAGATGTTAAAAAAACATGATTATAGTATGCAAAACATGAGGAAAAAACTGTTTTACTAGATGATTATGATGATGCTGTCATGAAATTTGTGATGTGACGATGAGGATGGATGAGGGTTTATTCGTGCATAACTAAATGTGGATGAAACGAACAGAGAGAAGAGAGACAATTGAAGAGGAGAGACGCAGAGGATGTCAGAAGGGAAGAAAAAATGTTTATTACAGAACAAAAAAAGAACAAAGCTTGGGTTTATGTCTGATGTTTGGTGGGGCGACACTACGGACTGGATGACAATGAACAATATGGAGATGAAGATGAGCAAATCATTATTATGCAATTTGCATATCTGACTGGACAACATCAGAATACAGAGAAAGAAAACGTCCTGCTGATGAGAGTTAAAATAAAGACGGCGACTTTACAAATGACATCCTGTGTCTGAGCGATTTTCATTTTCCTGATGTCTTTAAGAAGTAAAGCCTTTTTGAATTGAGATGAAAATGTACCCGAAAGTCGAAAAGGGTTTGTGTAACAAAATAAATAATGTTCGACTGGGAGAGAGAGAACACGTCTGGTTGTAGCATAAGGATAAATAAGCCACCCGTTGTTATGTTGCTACCCATTAGCAAATCTTTTGGCCTTGTATGGGACGAAGAAAACACGAGTAAAAAACGGGAAATTACTTTTCAGAAAATTTACATTTTCCTTGTGAATCCTACAATATATTTATAACAACAAAAATTGTGCCTTATTACACACCTGCGCTACAACAAAAAGTGGTGATCATAAAAAACTTCATGAAAATGTGTTTTGTCAACGGAAAGTTGTTAAAATAGTGCATTTGCGTTGTCTTCTTAATAATCTTTATCTTTCATACTCACACACTAACATCGTTTTACGCACCACTATACTATTATTAAAACAATTTACACTTACAAAAGAGTGAATCTCCCTCTACAAAAGCGAGCTCATCTTCAAGGGCAAGGACATCATCATATCATCATATATTATCCTATCATACTTATCAGCATGCATGCACTTTAAAGCTTCAACTACTTACTACTTGTTAGGTTAGGTGAGAGGATGGGCATAAATAAATGAGATGCCTAAAAGATATACTGCGCGTTTGCAGTTTTTAAAGGTATGGAATGGAGTACGAAGCTCCATTTTACTTGTGTATATTTCAGGTGCTTCTATTATAATGCTGTTGCGAAAATGAGTATGTAACGCTGAAAAAAATTATGTACACATTTACACAAGCGTAACGTAATTTTTGTGCAAAAGTACAACATATCTTTGTTACCACACCACGCTATACACAAAAGCATGATAAACTCATCATGTTTACAATGGGGCGTAGCTTTGTTTGACTTGACTTCAGGAGATGCTGTATGATTTTTTTCTTCTTCATGGAGCTGCTACTCTTTCCGAGCATCTTCATCTCATTCTTAATAATATGTGTTATGCCTACATATAATGGGCATGTCATTCAATGATTCAATAATCTTTAGAGGATTTGATAAAAATATGTAGTACATTACTTGTCCTGTTTTACAAAAATATTGTGGAGTGGATGGATGCATATTGAATTAGGGAAGATGATATAGGTGATAGTGCTTTTCTTATCGTTCATATCATGAATTATCATAACTCATATAATAATATAACTAGATAAACAATAAAATAACCCTAAAACCTAATGTGCTTATCTTCCAGTGTTCTAAACCAACGCCTTTGGTTGGTGTTCTACCATGAATACGAATTGCAAACTATGAAACTTTTATATATTGTGTACATTTTACTTCTGCATACAAAAATTCACACATACCTACAGCATCCAGTGAGAAAAATCAGATAATTATGAAGACTTCCTGGCTAGGCTGGACCTCGCCATGCATTTGAGTTACGACCGCTGTGGCAATAGACTTTCTGGATGAGCTAGCCTTCAGCTTCCAGAGAGTCAAAACAGTTGAAACTCACCTGCCGCTCCAGAAACAAGTTCTTGAAGACAACAGCGTACTATATATAATTTGTAAAGACGACATCAAGACGACCTTTTATCTTCGGCTATTATAAAAAATGAAGGTAAGAATAACAATTTTTTCAATTCAATATATTAAATTAGTAAGCAAAGATATTATGTGTATGCAAAAAATAGTTTTTAAAAAACTCTGATGGATTGGAATATTTGGAATGTATTGTAGTTCACACTTTTCTTCACGATTTTGGCAACTGTTGCCTGTGCCCTGGTTTACGCTTTGCCATCTCCCCAAAACATATTCAATACGAACTACAGGATCGCTAACCAACAAAGAGGAAGCTACGAGAGATATCAGCAGCGTCCTTCCGTTGATCCATCTGCCTATTATACAGGAGCTAATCGTCGCAAGATCGCTAGACACTTGGCTCAGTACAACTTTTAGATAAAACTGCTACCGGAAAAGGAAAGTGCATCCTGAAATGAACTGAGACATCATGACATTCATCATCACGTGTACCCTCGTACCTAATACCTATGACTTCAGTATACTACTAACTAACCATCACAAGTGAATTGTGCCATGTTATGCGTACACATTATAGTCGATAAAACATTTTTAAAATGACAAAAAATACAAATGTTAAAAACTTCTTATAATTTGCATGGAATTACTTTTTATTATTAGATGTAACAAGTAACAGTAAATTTTAAGTACGTTGTTGTTACAAATGGAGTAGCTGATTCGAATCGAAATATGATATAAATAAAGAGATTCATAAATAAGAGAACGAAGGAACTGAATGAAAGTTAATCAGTTAAAGTTACACAAAACGAACATATTCATTTTATGTATATTGAACAAATGGAAAATATCACCGGATAAATGACACGTTGGCATTAATTAAATTGTTATGCTCAAAGAGAAGGGTACTTTTTGCAATAATTAGTAACGTCTTCCTCCCCCACCTCGACCTCCTCTACCACCTCTGTGACCACCGCCACCACCTCCTCTACTATTACTTTCCTGCTGGTAATAACCACTTCCACCCTCGCCCCTGTTGTCATGCTGGTAATATCCACCACCAGAGCCCTGACTTTGTTGTTGCTGCTGATATCCACCCCCACCTCGATTATCATATTGCTGTTGCTGCTGACTATATCCACCCCCGCCACGGTTATCATATTGTTGTTGGTTATTATACCCTCCACTGCGGTTGTCATATTGTTGTTGTTGTTGATTATTGTAACCTCCACCACCTCTATTATTATCATATTGCTGCCCTCCTCTTCCCCCACCACCACTTCCACCAGAGGGACATTCCCTACTCATATGACCTTCTTGCCCGCATTTAAAACAACCACGGCCGCCACCTCCTCCTCCACCGCCACCACCACGTTGACCAGAGTCTGACCATCCACCTTGTACTCTTCCTCCACCACCACCTCTTCCACCTCCTCCTCTAGGTTGCTGACCACCTTGAATCCATCCAGATGTGCCAGCAGGAGCACCTCCTTGTCTTTGCTGCCAAGGTGGCATCTCAGGAGGTGGTGGCCGAATTTCATCTGTTCTTCCACCACGGTCAGGAACTCTTCCAATTAATACACTGTTAATGGCAGATTTGGTATTCTTCCTCACAGAGGCAGAAGCAGTCTTTTCAACAATTGGTAGGTCAGCACGAGCTGCAAGGATATCGCAAACGTGGACATTTGGGATGGAGTTAAGTTGCGGTCTATGTTTTTGAAACTTGTCGTTAATTTCTTTTTCTTTCTGTCCTTTCAGCCTATCAGACCAATGGAAGGATTGTACTGTAACATCTAATCTCTTTAACAACATTTCCCGACGTTTCTGATAATCTGTAGTGAGCTCGCCAAAGTACTTGTCAATTTGTGACCATTGATTTGGACTAAGAAATCCTTCAAAAAGGGGGTCCACTTTTCCCGTTGTCTTTAGCAAATTTGTAACTTTTCCGTTGATATTGTTCCATAATGCAGCAACTGTAATAGATTCTGGTGGTTTTCCAAGGCCAAGTTCCATTATGACTTCTCGCAAAATCTTTGCAGTAGGACTTTCATCAAGTTCTACCTTCAATTGCTTTGGCTTATGCACAAATGTGATTCTAGCAGCTTGTAGTTCTGAAAGCAGAAAATTTAACACGACTTTCTTCTTCTCTGATGTGTCAAAACGAGATCCCAAAGGTTGTTCCATTATGGAGTTGTAAGGACAACCAAGCTCCTTCAAGAGCCCACTAAATTCCATTTGAAAATTCGGAAGATCTTCAGCAGACTTGACAGGGGAAACAACTTCTTCTGTTTGGGCAACAGCTTGGATTTCAGAAGCTGCCCATGAAACTAGCTCCGAGTATTGATCCCAATCATTGATCATTGGGTCAAGGGCCGTGCGTTCCATGTTTGTTGGGGCTTTGTTAAGGTCCGCCAACGCTTCCATGATGAGATAATCCATTTGATCGAGCTTCATCTTTGTCATTGGTATGGACTTAGAACAGGGGATGGCTTGGTATGCTTTCTGCTTTCTCAGTTCTTAATCCAGGAGACTAAAATCATCAACTTTGAACAAATTCTGGGGCTGCTAACTGTCAAAGTAAAATATACTTTTTAAAATCAGAATATTTGTCAGATTCATCATGTAATTTTATTGCTACCAATAAACATATTCGCCTTCTCCTTTCACCTTCACTTTCTTACCATGTAAATTCTCATGCAAATTTTCCAGGTCAAAATGAAGATCTACGGATCTACCTCAACACATTCACTTTGATTCTTAATTATCAACCGGATAAAATTAAATTATTAATCAATGTCTTTCATGAACGAAGTGTTCTCTTTCCCGGATTTTCACCGGCTTCATTTACTTCCACGTTCCATTCTTTCTGTATCTAATATCTGCAACATCATAAGAAACTAAGAAGAAGACCACACATGTCGCATAATGTGTCACATATAAACTTTATACTCATGAACGTTGTAAATAAATACATAAAAGTTTGTAAATGCCTACAAATGCATCTGCTCATTTTCTGTGTTTTCATCAATACATTCAACTTTGGTTCTACTTATCATTTATTGGGGCATCGTAGTACCGATTGAGGTAAGAGCCAACATCCAAGATCTTTGGCGTGTGGTCCACTTCTCCTCTACAATTCCATTCGGCTTGCCATTTGTTAGAGTGGCTAATGCCAATCGCTGTCCGGTTAGGATAAAGTTAGGGTTATCTTTTTAGAAACTTTTGGAACGTTAAAAGCACCAAGATGGTAAGTTAAAACTTCTAATTAATAATTTATTTGTGGTGGTGGTAATGTCCTCTGCGTATTTTAGTGATTAATTAATAGATAGATTGAAATGGGAGAAATTTAATTTTAACAGGATACCCTGACCATGCATTTTTACTCCCAACTGACGCTTGACGCTATAATTCTGATACTAGCCAACAATTAGAGAACTAGCTCAAAGTCAATAGTTGACAGTTAGCTTTTAATTATTAGTTTTAAAACCAGACCAGTTCTTGACATTGTGATTTAATCCAAGTAGTTATGTAAATTGAGAAAGATCAAAAAGCGGAAAGCTTCATAATATTATGATCAATGATTGACGATTGACTTTTAATTTCAAATTTGTATTAGGCCATTTTCCCTGCTTTGCATAGTTTGTATTGCCGTCATCATTCATGTTCAGTTTCTTTAATATTTCGTTTATGGTTTGAATTACAGGGTTTCGTGAAGGTTGTTAAGAACAAGGCGTACTTCAAGAGGTTCCAAGTCAAGTTCAAGAGGCGTCGTGAGGGAAGAACTGACTACTATGCTCGTAAGAGGCTTATCGTGCAAGATAAGAACAAATATAATACGCCTAAGTACCGTATGATTGTTCGCACCACCAATCGTGACATCATTTGTCAGGTAAATTGTAATTCTATTATTTTGATTATTGAGTGTAAGGGGTTTAAAGCAAACAATGTTCTTATGTTGACTTTTTTTTAATTTATAGATTGCTTATGCCCGTATTGAAGGTGACGTTATCATCTGCGCTGCCTACAGTCACGAGCTCCCCAGATATGGAGTTAAGGTTGGACTCACCAACTACGCCTCTGCGTACTGCACTGGTCTTCTCCTTGCTCGTCGTGTAAGAATATTTGAATTCTAAAATTCTATTGATTAGTAATTTTTTGATGAAAAAATTGTCACTGAATTTAAACATGTATCATTCATTCTATTTTAGCTGTTGAAGAAATTAGGACTTGATGGCATCTACGAAGGTGAGAAGGAAGTTAAGGGTGATTACTACGGCGTTGAGGAAGCCCCAGGCCAACCAAAACCATTTCACGCTGTTTTGGACGTCGGCTTGTACAGAACCACTACCGGAGCCAGAATCTTCGGTGCTCTCAAGGGAGCCGCTGACGGTGGTTTAGATATTCCTCACAGGTTTGTGAAAGCATTATTTTTTTTTATTTCTCGTTATAATTGGAGAAAATAAATGACCTTAGCGTTCAACTCTGAATTATTTATTATTTTAGTGAGAAGCGATTCCCCGGATGGAATGCAGAAGATAAAGAACTGAATGCTGAAGTCCACCGTAAGCACATTATGGGTATCCACGTTTCCGAGTACATGCAGACCCTCCTTGACGATGATGAAACTGCTTTCAAGAGGCAATTCTCTAGATTTATCAAGGAAGGAGTCACGGCTGATAGTGTAAGTGTTTTTTTTACCGATTGAGACTGAATCGTGTAATAATACGGCATACGGCTATTTTACGCCCTTTTTTCTTATTGCATTGTAATAATAAATTAATATTATTTGGTCTTTAGGTTGAGTCCATGTTCAAGAAGGCCCATAACTCCATCCGTGCTAATCCTGAACCTTTGAAGAAGACCAAGGATGTCTCCAAGATCAAGAAGAAGAGATGGAACTTGAAGAAACTTACTGGAAGAGTACGCAAGCAACATGTGGCCCAAAGAAAGAAGGCCTACATCAAGAACTTGGAGAACGAAGCTGCCAACAGTTAAATATTGTTGTCCATGTCATCTTTTGCGTATTTGGATAATAAAGTTTCGAGATAATAAATCATTCTTGACTGAAGTAGAGTATTTTTATTCATTGTAATTCAAATTGCGATCGTTCATTAATTAACTTTATCATATTAAATGCATAAGACATCTTTGGAATTACATTATGTACAAAATGTAGCTTACCCCCTTCAAGAAACTTACATGACTGTTCGTGGTTAGGTATTACGACTGGGCCTGGTTAAAACTATTTGACTTACGAATGTTTTAAAATCGCTCTTACCTAATTAATGAAGAGTTTTACAAGGCATCATATTAATAATAATATATATTCATTCACTATTATTGAAATTGTAGTTCCGTTTAGTATATTATACATCTTTATGGCTTGTTCTTTGCTTCATGGTATTATCTATCCTACATTGCATAATATTTCATACAGTTTTTAAGCCAAAAGATAATCTAACTCCAACCAAAGCCAAAAAGTGACATTGTTCTGCAGTAGTGCAGTTCTTCACATCGTTTGCCTGCCTATTTTCACAAGAAGAGACGGGTATTTTAACAAGAGAAATCACAGTAAAAATAAAAATTGATGCGAGTAGTGTTACTATACAGTACGATTCTACTTCGTATATTGGTTTGTGAATGTGAATGTTATAAAATGTTAGAACAGAGCTGAATTAGTCTACAAATCAAAACTTTAAAAAGGAAATGACGGCGCGGTGGAGTGGTCGACTGTTCCGGTTAAATGCGATCTAACAACTGCACCACGATTCGCTAGCCGCTTCTTCTCCTCCTCTTTGAAGGGAAAATCCTTGTCGATTATCAGACTCCCAAAGGCCTGGCGTTTGAATGACTTTTTGAACTAGCTCTTCAAAGGCACATTGAACTCCTTCCTTTGATTTAGCGCTAGCTTCAATGAAAAGCATGGAATGCCTCCGAGCAAATTGAAGGCCTTCTTCACGAGTTACAACACGATCCTAAATTTAAACGACATGGATTTATTTTATGAGTCAACGCTGAGAACTTTAACGTCACTTATTTATATGTCAAGTATTAAATATGGATGGGTTTTCATTTTTCAAAAACTCACCTTATCAATTTTGTTTCCAACCAGCATTTTAACGATATTGCTTTTAGTAGCATATGTATTCAGTTCCTGAAGCCAAGGTTCCAATCTCTCAAATGAAGTTCTGGACGAAACATCATAAACCAATATTGCTCCCTGTGCACCTCTATAATAGCTAGGGGTTAGGGTTCTAAATCTCTCTTGACCTGTTACAAAAAAAAATGATACCGTAAGAAACTGAGAAGAGCACAGGACACGTTTAGAGTTAATTATTCATTTTTATGCATAAACATTAGAGTAAAAACCTGCGGTATCCCAAATTGCAAGTTTAACCAAATTGCCATCAATGGAAAGAGTTTTAACTTTGAAATCTACTCCAATAGTTGCTGGTTGATCTTCATCAAAAATGTCGTCAGTGAATCTCAACAGCAAGCTAAAAGTAAGAAACAAACAATATCCAACAATTAGTAATTTTTTCACGTGTTTAACATTCAAGTTTCAAGTTTAGAAAGTATGCATGTGCTCACCTGCTTTTACCAACTCCACTTTGCCCAATAATAAGAATTTTCAGAGTTGTCAAAATTTCATCTGAGGATGCCATTTCACAATTGGCAGTGACTCTATGTACTTTAAACAATCAGTTACTTTGAAGAATATATCTCCTCTTGTCACGTCTCTTTTAACTAAAAACTAACGCTTCACATGCACAGATGACTGTTGATGATGTCACGCTTTCACGAGTGACACAGACAGCTTAATTTAAATTGCTTAGCTTGAGTGAGTGATTAGTTGATTAACTGCCAACAATCGTTCGTTTTAATCCACGGAATAAATGAAATCACAGTTGCAGCAAATATTTAAAAACTGGACAGTGGCAGTCAGTGTGTATCCAGCTCCAGTGAAATTATTTAAACGATGACAATTAGTGTTCCAGAGTCAGCTCCAGTGAAATTATTTAAACGATGACAATTAGTGTTCCAGAGTCCTACTGTACTGTACTATTGATTGGAATATCAATATAAAAATATTATTTCAGCAACTAACAGCAATTTTGTCGTCATATACAGGAGGCAGTATAAAAACTACGTGTACCTTGTTGGAATTTGAGCTTAATCATTCAATTAGAAAAATATTATTACGTGTGATTTAAAATTTAGTAGGGTGAGAATGAGAAATACATGTGAGAATAATCTAATGTGATTATGATCTCAGATCTCAAATGATCTAACATTGATGAGTATTAACGTGAAGGTTACAGTCATCAACAGCATAAACGTATCATTTGCTATTGTATTTGTTTTTCTTTACTGCACAGTATACGAGTACACCACCAACGAACAAAAAAACAGTTGAGAATGTTGTTGGGATAGTTGCATGAATCATCTGTGCATGACCAGATATACACTTAGGTTCTCAACGCAATATTGCATTGCAATGGGCTCGTGCATGTACATCATCATTTGTAAATACCCAAAACAATAACAACGTCAACTTACTTTTTAGGTTGTAGAGTGCGAATGGGGCTTCTTGGCTTTGGCTTTGGATACACAAAGTGACGATAAAACTCCTTCCGGTTCCGAACCCCGAATGTTTTTACGAACATTTCTCATGAGACATGAAAGTTTCAAAACTCAACATGCTCGCATTCTTTTGATTTTCCAACAAAAATGTTGAGAAGACAGACAAGAGACAAAGTGTCAAAATGATGGAGACTAAAGTCTTCAGTGAAATAATTGAATAAATGAAGGTAGATAATACTGTGATAGCCTATGTCACTCAAAAGACATGTCATGCCATGATTATAAACTGTGAAGACAAAGCTCCATGATGACATCTTTAGCTGGAGCTTCATCATGTCTCATCTGCGGAAAACTTGGAAACCTTTTCCTTGGCAAACATTCCTATTCGTTGACGAGTTCTCAAAGCGTGCCTTCAGATGAACCTCCTTATCGAGAATCTGGTGGAGTCTCTATCTCCAGTGATGAAGTTTTTCAAAAATGGTCTCAAGCGTGTTCGTCTTCTATTTCCAAATTATTTGAATGGAAAGCAAGTACAGAGACGGAAGCTTTAAAGCACGTGCTCGAAAGGTCGACTTACTGCAAATTATGCATTCACATGATACGCGAAGTTAGTTGGGTTTACCGAGAAAAGGAATTGCTGATAATGCGGATGTTAGCCTTGAAGGCAAAATTGATGAAAAAATTGAGCTCATGCTATCAAATATTAGATGAGTTTGAAGCGACGGAGACAGTTGAAGGATTATCTGACGAAAAACGCATGTACAAAATATGGAACAGTAAGCGAACCTATATAGAATTGTGTGGAAACGAATTGTTTTAAACTCATGAAAAACATGGACTGAAACATTGTAATTTTGATTTATAGAAATTTTGGAACGAAACCCGGAGAGCGCTTCCGTTATGCATGAAGATCAATGTTTTGTTGCAACTAAGACATCTCACATCGACACGGAGCCGCAGACGCTCATAGACCTTACTCCAAACACCATTTTGTCTGAAACTGAAAATGTTCCTAAACGGAAAAGCAAAATACGCAAAACTAGGGCTCTTCCACAAACTGAAGCCAATGATAACTTAACAGATACGCTTTTCAATCCGATTATAGTAAAGGTTGATGGTAAATGCAAGTCCCAAAGCATAAAATGTACTGAAGAGTTCTGCGAGCGCTTATTTCTCTCAAATGAAACAATGGAAATTCATATAAAGAAAGATCATGAGGGTGAGTTATTACTTCAGTTACTTGTGATTTTTGTATGACAGTTTTAAATGACCTTCAACCTTGAAGTAAAACTATTTGTATGTTTTTACTTTCATAGGGTGCGAGCTGCCATTTAATTGTACTTTATGCAACAAATCGTTCGCTACTAAGGGAGCCTATGGCATTCACATGATGCGTCATGAAACCCCCTCCTTCATTTGCGAGTTATGTGGACGCCAATTCACTGTCAAAAGAGATTTGAAGGATCACATTACAAGAATGCATTCCAGCCGACCAGCCTACTCTTGTAAACTTTGTTCCTTGCCCTTGGTCAGTAGAGAGAATCTAGAGCAACATGAATCTCAACATGAATCAGAGAAAGAATTCCCTTTTATATGCGTAATTTGTCGAAAGACCCATGCGAATTCAACCGATCTCCAAATGCACGTGGTGGAAACCCACATTTCAAACGTATTACGTTGTGACCAATGTGGAAAAACATTTTGGGCAATGGAATCCCTTAGGAAGCATCTATTGACACATAAAGATAGGAACCCAAAGTTTTCCTGTTCAGAATGCGGGTATGTAGCACCCTCCCAATCAAAATTAAAAGACCACATGAGGAAGCATTCTGTTGAACGCCATTTAGCGTGCCAGGTTTGTGGAAGCACCTTCAAGTATAAAAAGAGCCTTTCACGACACATGAGAGGTCACAATGATGAAACGCCATACAAATGTGCCATTTGTGGGAAGGGATTCCGTGATATGCAGAAAAAAAAGAGACATGAAGAAATTCATTCTGGGAATAAGTATTCGTGTCAGCTTTGTAGCAAGGAATTTAATGCTCAACAAAATCTGCAACAACATTTAAGAGTTGTTCACACACCCAAAGATCCTAATGAACTGAAGAAATCAAGGGTTGCGGTTCCCAAAAATAAAACTACTGAAAATAATGATGGTCATCTTCTACCTCCCCCAAAATCAAAGACTGTCAAGAAACGCAAGAAGGAAAATGCACAAATTAATAATACAACATTTAATGAGGTTCCCGAGAAACGTACTAAAATGTCCAAAGTTCTTAATAAGACTGGCAAAACTTCAAAACGGAAGTCGGCTAGAAAAAAGGATCATAATACTATTACGACTACATTAGCTCTACAAGAAAACGAACCTACGATGATACTGGATGAACCAGAGTCATTCCCTGCTACTACTACCCTATCATTTATTGATTCCGTGCCCCTGCAAGAAGTTGAGGTTACTTTTCAAGATGCCAGTGGCTTTGAGCTCATTAGTGCCATACCTAATCCAAATGTGACAAATACAATTAAATTTGAGGCATATGCGCCGATTCATCAAGACGAAACACTTAACTACCATCAAGGCGTCCACCACATAGCAGTGATACAACATGATAATTCAAGCGGTATACCTGTACCAGTTACAATTTCAGAAATTCAAGGCCTACAAATTGTCAATGCTGTTGTTACAGATAACAATTTCTACTTCCAATGATGATGATGATGATAAGGGTTTTACAGTAATATGCATGATATAGTATAATGTATACGTTTGTTCCAATCAGGAACCTAATGAGAGAGTAATCAAAGTACTGATTAAAATAAATAATACGTATTGATGCAAACACTACAATTTGTTTAGCGGAACCACATGGATACTTTTATTCGACACCGAGCACAGCATCCATGTCAAAACACATCCTTACAAAAGAAATTAAAAGTTTATTTTGGAACTTCCATTCTATTTGCCTCCCTCAGACTTCCTCTGGGCAGCCCGCTTATTTTGCTGCGTAGGCGTCAAGTTGTGCTTCCTGCAGAACTTCAAATTCTTAAGGAACTTGGGGTCAACACCGCGGGTGGACAAGGTAGGCTTTGGCTTCTTGATTCCATTACGATGAGCCTTGCGGTCTGAAAAATAAAATGAATTCAAATTCAAAACATTAATACATTATCCAGTACAGAAATTACTCTAATAAGTTATCTTATCATTACATTGATCACGACATTTCGTATTCACTTCACAAATGCTTTTTATTGCAATTCAGCTGCTTTTACCATTCACAGCCTTATTCATGCCTTGACATTTGCAATTGCAAATTTAAAGTTCAAAAAGTTAAATAAACTTACTCTGGTTATGATTGGTATGATTCTTTGACTTTGCCATTTCGGAAAGGACCCGGTGGTACTTCGGGGAAGTCCGGCTAAAACTTTAATAAACTTTCAAATTAAACTTTTGTGATCAACCTTCTGATACAATACAGAGGATAAAGTTGCTCAAGAATTGGATGGGCTATCTATTAATCCAAAGCGTGCATGCTTGAGGATTTTACTTCAGCCCATTGAAATTTCCCCCACCACAGCTCCCCTTACCATTATCCCTGTAAGAGAGCAGCACTACAGAAAGATTCAACGTTTGGGTTGACTTTGTTCATGCAAAAAGTTGCAAAACTCATATTATCTGCATTTGATATTTGTTGCACGTTTCGTATCCGATAATGATTCTACGGAGATGTTAAATATAGTAGTATCTCGTAGGTTTCATTGAAATGCAAAAAGATATTGGAATTAGTGAAGCCAAAGCCAGTGAATCGATATTAATTTAAAGCTTTAATTTTGTTTTAAGGTTTCATAGTTGCATTGTTCGTTTATTTCAAGAAATATATTTTGTTACAGAGTTAAAATTACAGTTAAAACATTATATTCACGATACATCATCATCAATACCTTATAGACAAATTTGTACACGCATGAAAATGAAGACTTTTTAGCTTAGCTTTTTTAAAGTCATATTAAGATGAACATTAGTTAAAAATATTTGGAATCAAAGCGCTGAGAAATCATTTCCAACTCCTTGCTTGACCTTACAGCACTAACTCCTGAACTTGGGCTTCGTTTGTAGCTATTTGCGAAAGAGTTGGAGTTAAAAGCTTGTTGAGGTTGAGATGACCAAGTATTGGAGGAATAGTGTGGTGTATTTACTGTGTTTGAACTTGCTCCACCTGGAGCATTGTTGGTGTTAGTACTTGCGTTAGCGGTGGTATCTCCACGATCAGAACTTGATGATGTGGCGGATCGACTCCATCCGTTTCCATTTCCGGTGGTGCTTCCACCATATCCTCCTTGATTGTTTTGGTTGTTGTTATTATTTGTACTACCTGAATAACCACCTGAGCTTTCACTCTTTTGTCCCCAACCATTTCCAGTTCCTCCACCTCCACCACTATAACCGCCTTTATCACCGCCACCACCTCCAGAATTTGACCATCCACCTCCACTTCCAGTATTTCCCCCACCACCACTATAGCCACCTTTATCTCCATCGCTACCACCACCTCCAGAATTTGACCATCCACCACCACCACTTCCGGTGCTTCCTCCACCTCCACTACTTCCCTTCCATTTTGGACCTCCATCTCCAGCAGTACTAGCATATTTCGGACGTTCTGTGGAGTGATCGGGACCTTAACAATGAGAAAAGATGCTGGTAATTAATCTGAACTTTAAGCTTTCTTTCAGTTCATGGTAAAGTTTCTACACATTATTCATACCTTTGAATAGCTGCGTTATCCTATTTCTGACAGAAACAAGTTGCTTCTGAACTCTTTGAATTCCCTTCTTTACCCTTTGGATTTTGTTCCAAATAATTCCTCTTTTCTGAAATTAACAGTTTATAATATTATGTGTTACGTAACCAAAACCAAATCCTTATATGAGATGATAGTTTGAGTTGAGTCTCAATTTACTTTTCGTTTTAGCGAAGGTCCACTTAGGAGTGATATAGGGTCTTCAATATCATCCGCACTGGGATATCGATCACGAAACATGAAATCCCTCATGTTGCCCATTATCAGCCTTGGATCAATTCCAAGCTCTTTCGCTACATACTTCCTTTGCTCGTAGAGTAATGGCACACCCAACAGAACTTGGTCGTCTTGCTTTCAATTTTCAACCGAAAAAATTAACAAACGCAACAATTTAAAAATATTCTCTTATATAAAAACCATCATAGCTTTATTAAAATTCCACTTTGAAACAAGCTCCAAAACTCACTTTCTTTTGGTCATTGTTATCCACTCTCCTTCTTTTGTAGAAATCTCCTAATTTACAATTCGTCAGAAGGACCAGAAAGACCGGAATTAGGAAACGAAATTTTAGAAATCTTTGCATTTCCGAAAAAGGTATAGAGCACCACAACTTGTATTAAATAACATGCCTGACAAATTCACTTGAGATGAGAAGGACACGAAAAAACCACAAAACTCAATGTACCATTGTCAAACATCAACTGAAACAAGAAGAGGAAGACACTTCTTGTAGATATTAAAGCACTCATTAATCTCGGAAATCGTAGAGTGCTGATTAGAAAGGTGCAGTTTTAAATGAAGAGAAGAAAACTATCAACCATCTATGTAATGATATGCGCAGACACAATATATTGCATAGTAGTGCATCGCTATCACTCACCTAATTGTAAGTTTTCTTGCATTGATAATAATAAAAGTGTAACGTTCAACGCGATTTTTTCCAAACCATTTCCTAATTGTCATCCCGTCATTGTATGGGCACGGTAGTGGTGAATCCCAATCCTTGTTAATATAAAGTTTTTTTTTCATTATGTTTATATTTAGTCACAGACAGAAGAAAAGAAAAAAAATGTGATATGATGTTGATGATGCAATGCTTGTAAGTTGTAAGGCTAGAAATATAGTAAAATGCCTCAGGCTCAGGAAATAGAGCACGGAAATGATAGTGAAATGTAGTAGACGTTTTCCTTCGATTCTAACAATTTTTTTCAAACTTAAGTAAGTTGTGTTTGTTTGTGTAGGTGTGTATGCCCATGCCGTACCTGCGAGAAAGGGGGTGTAACATAGTATCATCACCATTTATTATTATCACTATCACTTTATTAGAATTAAATAGACCAATGATGCAAATATTTGTTTTGGTAAGATAAACTTTGTTGTACCACGTTTATTATTATTATTCGTTTTTATTGCAGACTTCAGTGGTTTCACATTCATGAGACATAAAATCCATATGGTTACTAAACTACATTCATCTGAGATAGCTCAGGAAAGCAGACACGAAACAAATATAAGAAATCGTAGTTCATTCATTACCTGCTCGTCATAGTCACATTACATTCCAAATAACACATTTTACATGAATAAGTTTAGAATACAAAGTGGTCATTAATAGTAGATAAATAGATATATAGATATATGGAGAGTACTGTGAGCAAGGGAAAAAAATATAACACACTATCTCTATAAAGGAGTAAGCAACAATTATAGATGATAAGCTGATGCGTGTGTGCCGTATAGAATTTTAAGTTGAATTAGTAGATTTTAAGGAATTTTACATCAATTTACATTTTACTTTTAGCCCCTAATTACTAGTTATTACTAAGATTGCATTTTTGGGAACTTTTCATGAATAGGTATGATATGCGAATACAATGTTTAATACATTAAATTTGAATTTAATTTAAATTGATTGATATATACATGACTAGCATATATATTGGAGCGGATAGTTCCTCAATTTAAAAACAGGCAGTTTGTGAATAATATGCGTCTGTTAATGGAAGTGAAGTGAAGAAGTCGAAAAGAAGCTCTATGATTATATTTTATTACTAATCATGCGAAGTGATTATCGCTGTACGCTGTACCACTAAGTATCAATTACTTTTAACCCTCTTCCTCTCAATCTAAAGTATAGAGTACTTATAAATAATTTCTGACTCTTCTTTTCGAATTTCTTTTAACCATTGGAGGAATCAAATGAAAACCCTCTTTTATCACAGCACGCCTCAACATCATAATGCGTACAAATTGTTTGCACATATATCGAACACGTACAACATTATTGGTGTAGATTCCATATTGTATACCTAAATCAAATAATAATTTAGATTCAGATACGAAAATCCTATATGTGCATATTTGTGTGTTTGTGTATGTATGCGGTTAATGGTTATATTTTTGCCACCACCCCCAGACCAGACCCCATAGTTCTTTTTGCCATTTATTTTTCTGAAGCGTGGTGTGTGTGGTGGTATCTTGAAGATTACGGTAGGGTTGCAGTTTGCTGTCGGTTTAGTTATCGTAATATTTATAGAATACAGCGATATTTAAGGTACTCGCATTTCCGTGAGTCACATGAAGCGCTATAAAAACTAGAATTTTCTCAGCGTTTCACTTTTAATTGCCATCATCACTTAAGGCTAATTCATCAAAATGAGCTTCGGATAGCGTCGCACGTAGGGAAGCAAAAGACAAAGACTTTTTTCTAAAAATTGTCTGCTACTGCTTACTTCTTCTTTAGCATATTTCAAATAAAAAGTATTTTTATATTCATAGCACATAATAGCTTAGGTACAAACTAATTCGAATTTATAGGTAAAAATGTCATTACAAGAATAAAAATATGTTTGATGTTGCTACTTTTTAGGCATTTCATCCTGTTATGTTTAGGCATATCATATTGTTATGTCATGTCACAGCCACGTTGTATCAGTTATTAGTGAGTTGTGATTGAAAATACAGCCAGGGATTTTTCATTTATCATATTATCAACAATGCTACACAGCTTTGTTGTTACTGGTAGTTCAGAAATGACGCAACATCTAATGTTCAATCTAATACAAAGTGGAAAACATGCTTGGTGCCAACTAACAATAGTGGTTTAGCATGTTAATTTATCGGACGAGTCTTATCAATTCATCATTAGTTCACGACGTTTACACTTTTATACATGGGGCAAGGTGTAAGTGTTTGTGATGTACGTTAGGTAATAGGTCGAGATTTACGCAATTGCGTCATAAATTAAAAAGCGGATTATGTACGCTACGCATATGAAATATGAAAAATAATGTGGGTGAATACCGCGGAAATTGGCACAAAATTAATAGCTTAATAATTATTGACATCACATTGATTAAGTAATTAAAAATCAAACTGTCCACACCTTTCATGCTGTATGCTAAATAAAAACTAGGCTTTTCTCATATTGCCCTTGTCTGTAAATAATTTAAAAATCGTATAAGGGTTTTTTACTAGTGATGAAAACTAATTTGTCTCATCATGAATAAGGAATAGTTTCAAGCTCTACGTTTCCAGGTGTAGGACTTTAGGACAATTATTTCGGGCGTCGGAATGAAATAAAATCCTTAATTGATATCCATTTCGCCCACCGAATTTCATTAATTGTTTAGTCAAGAACAGACGAAAGGTGAAACGATGTAGGGCCATTTTTTTACAGTGAATACATACTATACAATAATGCTGTGTTGAAATTGGGTTCTATATACATATACATATGGGCTAGAGAACTATTTTAAATTTAAATGGTTTCATTATGATGTAAAAATATGCATGTTACAAAGTAAAGATCTTATCCCGCTTTAATTTCTTGCTGGATGAACTAGGAAGTAAATTCTAATAAAAAAAATTAAATCCATTTAATAACATTTGACAAGAAATGAAACCAAGCTGCGTCCATGTAATTTAGTCTCCATGGATCATGAAATGAAACAAGTAATAATACTTGACTTTTCTATTTCTCGTTTATATGGTATATATAAAGCTCATATCTAATTCATATATACTAAAATTGTCATTTTGCAAAAATATACACCATGCACAACCAAATATGAATGCATCTACGATCAAATTGATTTAAAGGTAAAGGTAACTATAATTGTATGCAAGTATTCCAAGCGAGTCAAGGATTTTATACTAATACATATTATATTTGTGAACTAAACTGTACCTGATGACGATGTCAGCTAGACGTCGAAAGCTTGAGAATATAATAAATCGTGAATTTATTCTTTTAAAGATCATCCATGCATTCCGCAAAGCCTAATTATAAACTGTACTCATTTATTTGAAACAAGGATAAAAACATTTGAATCATGTTGATACAGCGTTCTCAAATTCGAGTTTATCTTGAGATTGGATACATTTGTTATTCGTTAAGCTGAACATTAACTCCAATACCGTCAACCGTAAGAATTTACATATTTGCACAGTAGCCATTGATTCCATAATAACACTAAAAAACATTCCATATACCTCCTAAGTATTAATATCAATCAACAAATGCAGGAACATACAAAATTGTACCGTGCTTCCGTAAAAGAGTTATAAAAGATTCGTGAAAACTAAAGAGTATGACTGAATCTTTTCTGTACACCATTTCAAAATCCTGGAAATGTTTGTAGTAATAATATTGATTGCCGTGTGTAACACACATCAGTAATAATATTTATAAAACGATTGCGCACATCATGCAATCAAGCTCCATACAGAATACATATAATATATATGTGCATACAACTTGGGGTTGTTAAAAGCTTAGGTAATAGCCTTCTAACAATAGTGAGTTGAAAAAAGGCACAAAAGAGATCCCTGATAAAGCCTAATAAAAATTATTATCTCATTCGTCTGCTGAGATTGAGATAATGCCTATTGTAAACCGTTGTTGGCTGCATTATTGGAGGATAAACAACGTGATTTATCTGTTGAGAAGAATGATGGTGCTGCTGGTGGTGGTGGTTCTGACTTCCATGACCAGAAAACACTGGAGGTGGCTGTGAAAATTTTGTTACAAAAGGTATTGGCAATGATTTTCCAACACTTGCCAATTTATCCATAAACACTCTCAAAATATTGTTACGAAGGTAGTGAGGATTAGGTCCATTATTTGGTGAGTGGGAGTGATACCCATGATGGTGCTGAGAGTTACTTTCTCCGTAATTTCCACCGAATGAAGAATGGTGAGTGTTTCCCCTCCCGTAATCCATTGGAATTTCGTTTATGCTCATTGCTTTCACCGGTGATGATCCAGAAGCTTGCTATAGCATAAAAAGTTAGGTAAATAATTAAATCTGTTGATTAGAGCAAACATTTTTTACACATAGAAATTAGCTTACAGCAAGTTGAGACATTCCTGGTGGCACATAAACAAGATAAGGCCCATTATTTCCGTTAGTTTGAGGTGGAGACGGAGGTGCCTGTTGAATGAACTGCTGCTGCTGCTGCTGAGGTTGTTGATGATGACTGTGAGCATGCATCATCGAACTAAAATCAAAGTCAGGACCTGTGGACATAGGAAAACCCGGTGGTGGCTGAATGATTTGAGGCTGCGGTGGCACTTGATATTGTAGTTGTGGTTGCTGAACAAACTGAAATTGTTGTTGTTGTTGTTGTTGTTGTTGATGTTGAGGACTTTGTTGGATCACTTGTTGATTTTGATGTTGATGATGGTGGTCCTGACTTTCCTGTTGAGCAGCATTAAAAACGTTCAAGTTGTTATTTGGATGATTGATATTCCACGTTGACGCAGAACCACGAAAGCTGTCGTCATTACGATTTGACGGTAACACTAATGAAGTCGGTCCTCCACTTCCTCCCGATAAGATAACGGGTTGTTGAAGAAGTTGAAGTTGTTGATCTAACGACTTCATAACTACACCCCTACTCCCTCCATTTGCGTTGGAATTGCCACTAGTCCAAAGCGTCCTATGGGATAACATATTTCTTTGGTCACTTCGGCTCTTTTTTCGCCTATCCCGACTTTTCTTCTTGTTACTTTCATTTGTACTACCTTCACTATTTTCATCACCAGTAAAGGAACCGTCATCGCTTAACGGACTTGGTGTTGTTGGAGGACTTCCCAGCTCAATAATGGGAATAGGGATTTGGGTTGCTGGGGAATAAGTAGAAGGCATGAGAAGTGGATGCGGTTTGAATTCCAGTTTGTGGGAGCCTACCCAAAAGTCATCTCCTGGGTCAGACGTAGAAGATGGAGATATGTCTTGGTTTCGCACCAATACTTCTTCCTAAAAACAAACAAATAATTACGTATTCAAGTAGATATAAAACTTGTATTCCTTTCCATGTCAATGTCGATTTGTCAGAAGATTTTACATGATTGGTTGGGCTCTGAGAGAAATTTCCATGTCCAACAGCCTCCTCCTTTCCAGAACTAGACACTGGGCAATTTAAAAGTATCAATATTCCTAGCAAATTCACAAGCACTTGTTTGTTAGGCACTGTGACCACCGTATTCACACCCCGTGATACGGATGACATGTTACTACCTAGAACAGGACAAGCCAAATGTCTTCACCTTATCCGAAATCCTACAGTCTTATATAAAGTTTGCCGAGTAATGTCTACTACTATCATATAGCAATGAGTGGGCTCACACTAATTTTTTATAAATTGGATTACGTCTACTTAACTTCTTGACTAGTGTCATGTTTCTCAAAAACACACGACATCATTCGTGCCACTGCCTTATTAGCTCACATTTTAGCCGTTTAATTCAGCAGTGATATTTGTTGCAGCTAACGAAACTGATGAAATCAACAAGTGAAATGAAGCGTTTCCTCTTCTCTCCCTCCCTACCACATTTTTTTTTCACTTTTGATATACATACATATATGCATATATTGTGATATGTTACATGTTACATATCAAGAGCTAAGAGACGACGATGAAGCATGTTTTTGTTGTTAAGTTAAGGGAAAGGAAGTCGTTTGATATCAGATAACATGATATCGTGGCTAGCTTGTGTACCTACATTTACATACACAGGTTATCATTATATATTAATATTCATTCATTAATATACGATGACGAAGACACATGAGCCCATATACCTCATCCATTGTTTTTAAGGTGTTACAATGACCAAGTTAGCGTTTCAGTCTTAGTGTACACTTTTTACGCATTCGTTTAAATGCTTGTGTGTGTGTAATCTTCACAAACTTAATTGAATTGAATAATAAATCTGATTGTGATTGTTGCGTGAAATATGTTCTTGTTGGTTGATAGTTGATACTACTTACATTACATTTACATTGAGGAGGAATTGTAGAAGCTCCCTCGTGTCATGCTCATATGATATCTTCTTTTAACAACAAAGGATTAAGCTAAGGTTATTTATTTACTTGAAGAGTTGAAGATAATATTATGGTTCTTCTTGTATGAAGAAAGTTGATGGTGATGGTGATGTGTTGATACATAATGGTTCTGTATGACACAAAAGTGAGCTTCATGACATAATAGAAACAAATGACGTGATTTTACAATAAGTTATTGAGCTTTAGGTGTGCATTTTGTATTCCTAATTGCGTGACAAGAAGGGAGCCATTAGGTTGCGAAAAATATTACGTGTTTTACGCAAATTCCTTTTTGCAGACATATTAATTAATGTCATGTGTAATGCCCTTTTCTTCTTCCAAGGGAATTTGTGTTTATTATTAATGCCATTAGCCGACTGCCGACGTAATACCTGTATTATAGCGTGATCCGCATTTTGATATCAAATGCAACTGAGACTGATGATGCTGCTGCTGGCAATGAGTAGAAGAGGAGAGTGCAGCGGATTAGACATTGCACAGAAATTTGCAAACCATTTCAATGGAATAATAATAATAACAAGCCTATGAATTATAACCGACGTGTATCTATAATTATTATTGACATATAATATTTTTGACACAATTCTCCCGTAAAATGAAAAATGCAATAGTTTTTTGTTCACAAGGAAGCCATTATATTTATATAAAAGTTCAGGTGGGAATCTTGTAGACTGCGTGATGCCTCAAGGAAGAAAAAAATTTGGTTTAATTTTTATCATACTAGAAAGATAATTTGATGTGACTTAATCAGCTCCAACTCCAACTGATAAGCTACAAAAAAAATATGTTCAGTAGACCAACCCGCTATTGCAGTAAAATTAGCAAAGTATGTAATTTAAAAGCAATAAAAAGTTCACTTGATATGAGTGATGCGTATTATTAACATTATTACTGCACTAATTTTTCTTTTTCAAGGAAAATATTAACGATCATTACCACACAAGTATAAAAAATGACACGGTACGAATACTTACTAAATACGTATGTATGATATAAAAATATATATAATTGCAACATATTTAATGGGCTTTTATCATTTTGAAGCTTGACTTTGGTACTAAAAACAAAAAAATTAGGATTCAGGCAACGCGCGGTTTCATAATTTCATAATATGAATGAACCCACTGTTCCGAGTTCCGATAAGCTGGGTTTTTTTTCTCTATATTTCTTTGAAACAAAACGAAACAGAAAGTTTTAAATGTGGAAACTGTTACAAACGCACATGCGTGTAGTACTTACTTACTTACTCGAGCTCAATGACTTCGACAACGATTTCCTCAAACCGCATTTCATTTGATTATCTGATAAGCATACCAATTTTGGCCCACCACCACCACATGAAAAAAAACTTCATAAATAAGCCCAAAAAACACTTTATTCTTTTAATTTTTTTCTTCATTTTTTTTTATTCATTTTCAGCTCAGCTAAGAAGTATTATCATTGCTTGTTTCACTCTCACATATAAAAAACCATACCAAAAATACAACAAAAATATATATATGTTCATGTCTATCTATTTACGAATAAAAAACTATAAAAAGTGTATTCCCTTTTACTTAAACTATAAAACATAACATACAACCATTTAAAACCAGTCGGTATCATCGACATCGGTATTACTTTCAACTTTAACAGAGAGTATTAGATTCAGATTCAACAACTAAAAATATAATATATCACTAGATGATTAATGCATTCAAAAAATATATATATATCATTTTTTTCAATAATTATACATTGCAGTATTATTAGTATCATAAAAATCATAATCATAATCACATTGTACTTGGTTTATAAGTCAAAGTCAAGTACAGAAAACGCCCGTGGCTAATTTGTATCTCAAGTCTGAAGTCAAGATTTGGACGAGCGGAGGAGCTTTGTGCTTGTTTATATGTTTGTGGCTTTTTGCCTACTAGCACGGTTGTTCATTCTGATGGAAAAACTTGAGATTTCGCATCTTTCATTAAACCATGGCCAATATATTGCAATGGTACTAATGGGGAGTCGGTTTTTTTGTATGTACTTCTATACTGGCTACTACTACTCACTCGTAATTTACGATTTTTTTAAAGCTATTAACACCTTTTTCGCACGATCTGTTAATTTCTAGAGTCAGTCATAGTTGATATAATTATCTTACTTTTATTTGGAAGATTAAAGAGCACAGTCAATAAAAATATTGATACACGGAAGCTTCAAATATAAAAGGCTTCTCAAACAAAAATTTTAATTGCTCTTAACGCATCGGCTATATTGTTTCAAAAGGGAAACAACATTGATATGGACTACTTATAAGATGATGGTCTATCATCATTAACAATTTTTTTTATAAAGAATTGATTGAAGAAATTCAACCAAGTTCAATAAATAAAAGGGGAATAAACTCGCCTCGCAATTATTTTTAATGCCTGTATGGAGATGGTTTAGCGTCTTGAGGTCCAAATTTGAAAGAAAAAGGAGCTGGTCGCTCAATAGCGTCTTCACTTCTAAACATGCCTAACGTTTTGTCTTTCCTGTTGATTTGATATTTTTTCAACGCTGATTGTTGCACTTCCATTGGGTCGATGAGGTATGCAGAATTTGTGGGGTGGATGATGACAAGATCACTTGGTGAACCGATTTCCTTACTGTTGCTACTTTTCCTCTTGTGCTTTTGCACACGTTTGAGTGTGGGGAGCTCTGCGTCTTGATCAGCATCATCATCAGCTAAAATGATGGCTTCAATGTTGTTCCTATCTTTGTTCTTCCTTCTGAGTTTCTTTTTCAAGTCCCTGTTGAAGTCCCTGTGACGGTCATTTCGGTCATGGTTTCGCTCATACTTTCCTTCCTTTTTGACAAAACTATTAGTCTTTTGTTTGGACTTTGACCATTCTGTCATTTTCTTTAACTGGGCGATGATGGGATTTATATTATCACCAGGTGTGGACAAAGATACTGAGCCGGGAGTGGTGATTATTGAGTCACGGGGAAATATAGAGTCTGCTAAGGAAGGAGATGATGATGATATAATTATTGGCGATAAGGTTGTTGGAGATGGACTGTATCTGTTAATAGATACATAATCATCTAGCCTCATCGGTGATTGAGTGGAGGAACGTGCCTCAGCATAAGGCTGGGGGCTAGAAAATGCTGGAAATGGGGTAGAGGGGAACGGGTTGGAAGGAAATGGACTAGCGCTTGTAGGATTTACTGGAGGAAGTCCTACACCAATGCTTTCTGGGTATGGAAACACATTCTTTTGATAAAAGAATGGATCCTTATTGTTATTAACTGGGGTATTCAATTGGAATGGGTTCAAATTGAACTTTCGAGCTTGGGCTTCTTTCTGTTGCTGCTGCTGCTGTTGCAATTGTTTTTGCTTGTACTGACTTGGGTTTGTGAACTGGAGGAAAAGAGGCAGGGGACTCCAGTTAATTTTGTTGGACCCAATCCATAACGTTTCCGCTTGTGCAAGACCACCTCCCTAATGGAAGTTAAAAAAATGGTTCAAGTATAAAAAATTTCATACATACAAAAAAAAACTTTCATAAACTCCCTTCAGCCTTTACTTCAAAATCGTTCTTACATTATTGACGGTATCGCTTCTCCTACTCGCAGCTGGAACATTGTCTTGTCGCTGTGATCTTCCGGGTGAGAAAAACCAATATCCTTCACATTCACTCACGAACAAAATGGAAAAGTACACAATAACAAGGGGAACCATCTCAAGGAACCTATCCGTCCTGGACAGAGTTCTAAATTTCGTTAAACCTCTCGGTAATTTCATATTTATCAATAATTTTTAATATTCCTTTCTGATTGCAAAAAAAGGAAGATGTTGACAGCTTAGGGATAAAAATGAAACTGTCCCTTTTTTCTCAACTTCACAATATCAAATATACGTGCACAGAACAGAGAGGCGATACACGTACAAAACGTGAGATATTGGTTAAGAATGATGATAATAATGATATGATGCGATGATAGCAGCCCACAAACCAACAATGAAATCAGTCAAGCTCGAAGTAGAAACCAAAGGCAGCAGACAATCGATTGTTTGGGTTAGGTGGTAACTGGTCGAGAAGAGAGCAAAGGGAGAAGGAAGAATGTCTCAGGGTAGTAAAAATAAATACTATTGATATTGAATTGATATACTCTTCTGATTTCTGATTAATTAAACTTTACTGTCCTTCAATGTAACAGGAGAGTGCAGTGTTGCGTCTTTTAGAAGCTCGAACTTATGTATTCTTTTAGTCACCGTTTCCTCTTCTAATGATTTCCGTTCTGTGCCATGTAATAAAACAGCAAGTAGCTGCCAACTACTAACAAATGAATGATTGAATGAAATGCACTCACTGTCAACAACAAAACTAATTAAAGGTTACGGCTTTTCTTTGAGAATTTTGCCAATGAAATGGAAACTCGCTCACACTACACTACTACTCCGCATTGCATTATTACTATTAGAAAATACTGCAATTAGTTGCAAAACTAAGCTAATTAATTCAACATCATTTGCTTGACAATACTATTTTCAAATATTTTATGACGATTTCGATTGTATAAAGGCAGCGGAAAGTTGATTTTATTTTAAGGGGCAGAATATATCCAATCAAATGTCAACTTCAATCCTGTCACTGATGACTTTGTGGGTGTCCGGAGTTAAGAATGTGAAGCACAACACGTTACTTCATTCACATCGCTTTCAACAAAAACTTTCCTTTTCAACTAACTAATGCATTTTTCTTACACTCGTACATTGAATTGTGGCCAAGCCAATGTCTTGACAAGAAAAGTCAATGTTTATAGGCTTATTCCAACAACACCAACCAACAACCCATCATTATTTCATAAAGGTGCATTTTTGTTCTATTCTACACTAACACAATCACAAATTAGCGATCTAAAACAACAACAAAAAATGTGGCTGCATAACAATGGATTCTATTACGTGGATCTCCCCCAATGTCTCTGAGTGTTGAGTCCGTCAAGGTGTTATCGCGCAATGCTAGCTCAACTTCAACTTCCGCTCATTATCTTAGTCTTAAGCCAACACACTGATATTGATTTGATTAATACATTATAATGTACTGGCTACTTAAATTATTGTGTATAAAAAAGACATTACTCCTGGCAAGTAAGGTAAGTTTCGTACATTTGTTTTAATGGCAGTAATCTTACGTTGTATCACAAAAAGTGTTGTACAACGACACTATATTATGAAGACCGTGATCCGTGATTGGATCAGTTGGCATATGAGTCAAATGGCTTAGTTAGTTAGAGTCAGTTTGCATAGATATACTTCTTAAGACCAAATAACCAAGAGCAAGATCCTTTTGTTTTCTCCAACAATAATTAATATTACACTTCCACTTTTAACTCTACTCACAAAGACGCATATCGCATGTTTCAATATTATGCATGATGATAATGTAAGTACAGTGGTAATGTAAAGGAAAAAAACATTAAGTCAACAAGGCATGAACACCTCTTAAGATAAAAATTGAATGAAAGTCTTTGTCACTTTTTTCTGCTCAAGCAAACTATATACCACCTCCTGATGATAAACTGATGCAGACACATAATATCTTTTAGTGATAACGATGATACTACTACTGCAGTGGAAGTGCATTAGACGTAAAATGAAATGTGAATGAGATTTGAAAAAAAATGAATCAAAACTTGTGAACAAGAGGTATAAAAATGTATTAACTTTTAATGTGGTTTATTATTAATCAAGGAAATTTCATCGTTAGCAGCAGCAGCAGTAGCAGTAATATTATAGGATTTGTATTTTTGTATTGCTCATTTTTGCTTATTTCTCGTAGATAATGATAATGATAATGATTTTATATATTATGACTACTTTAAATCTAAGGTAAGTACAAAAGCGGACTGATTTTGTAAAGCTCAAGTTTTCAAAGCATTTGGCAGGATGATTGCTATTCCTTTTATGCATGTTGGGGCATGCATACGATACTATACGGATATATGAATCTTCAGCATGTGCTAAGGTAATAATAATAGGATAGAAGAGCTTTTTGCAGATAGTCAATTGGATAACACAATAGTTAATGTGTGTTAACAATGTTCAAGTTTGTTTTGTTACGGCCATAAGCATGATAACAAAGATGGGGATGTGTGTATATCGGAATCAAAACACGAGCTACCAAAATCAAGATGAGTTAAGAAGTGCTACTGCTTACTGCACTGCACTGAATAAGGTTGGGTGGCTAAAGGAAAAAAAGGTGCGTATTCATTTTGAAGGTGTGTACGTACATTTTGTAAATTGTGGATTAAATTTTTTTTTGAGTGGTGATTTTCAGTATGATGGGGAATGAATGAACGCTTGTTAAATTCTAAATCTGATTACTGAAAGTAAATCCTTAATTCGTCATGGTTTGTAATTCATAAAAGGGTTTCGTGCAATAAAATGTCCTCCGCTACACATAAATTATGTACTTCAATAGCTCCCTGTGTAGTTTGTTCTATTTATCAATTACCGCACGTTACGATTCGTAACGAATAGCGTCCTGTATTCATTAGTTACCCATTATTCCCTAATGAATTCAAAAATAGCGAAAAATCAAAAGTGCCGGAAGAGTCAATTTCCGTTTCACACAAATATATATTAATTTTATTGCAGTAAAAATGGGATTGGGAAATGGATGTAATTTTTTCTCAAATGTCCCACTATCTCTACATTCCAAAATATTTTGTTTTTTAATCCGCCATGCATCATTATGCATGAATTATTTCTGTCTTGAACTGCAGATTATATGTATTTTTTAGAATGTAGCATGGAATCAATCGCAAAATTTGAATTTTATTGGAATTTACCGATACATGATTAATAATTATTGCATTTTTTTTATATTGAATCAGACAATTGAAGTCGAAGCTTTTATTTCTTTTCACTACTTTGTCAAATGTGAACTTCTTTCATTATTCGAATAATGACTAACATCTTTCAACAAAATCAGATGCTGAAGTATGTGTTTGAATTACCTACTTGAAAAACTTATTATTTTGTATACCACGTATAATCTTATTGGCTTTGTAATTCAGTTTTGCAACAAAAGCAGTTTCTTCAAATTCAAATTTAATGAAATGTAACTATCATCATTCAAAATCAAAATACTATTTAAACATAGTTAAAGCTTTTAAAAAAACATATTAGGAAAAATTTAACCTTGACTTTTCTAATCCTTGACTGTTTGCAGTAGCACTATTTCTGTTGTGAACACAAAACTGATGATAGTAATAAAGGATTTCCTGGTGATCATAAATGAACCGAAAAAACGTATTCCAATTGGATTGCAAGCTAGCATTTGCTCAAGTCTTTCCAACTGCAAAAAGAAAAAGAAAGTATGAACATGGCTTTAATACATGGTTCTAGTTTACAATAGAATTCGTTGGATATAAAATTTAGTTTGTGAACATCATTTGTCATTACCGACAAAGTGTACAAAGCATTTGGAGAGAGTTGAATCGTTGTAAGGATATTACTACTAGCATAATGGACTTCAGCTGCAAAGTAGGTGACGGAAATGACGCGATATAAGAAGTTTAAAAATGCAAAATATGCATAATGTGATTGCTCAGAGGTTACAGGAGGGCGATGTGGATCCACCCATAAAAAGAGCTGCAAAAGATGACATGGTGCCGAATAACAATTATTAAGTTTCATTTAGCTTCATAAAGAAATATTCCTTTAAAGATATTCATTACGTACGTAAATCATCATGTTGTACACGCTTACTCCATAACATGACAGTATTAATGGGACGACAAACCTTTGAATTTCAAAGGCTAAATCCAGCAAAGTCATAAAATCAGTTCGGATGCCTTGCAATGTTGCAGCAAATACTCGACTTTCTGATAAAAAAAAGAATCTTATAGTTATTGCGTAACCCCAATTTACAATACATTTTTTATGGAATTCCAAGATCACTATACCTGAAGGATTCATTTTGGATGGAAGCAAAGCTGGAGCCATTTTAGCTTTAATTTCTGTATTAATCATTTCCAACTTGTAGGTCAGCGCTTTAGTCAGCACGATCGGAATGATGTCACCAGAAACCCAACCCCAAGTTCCACATTTGACAATTACGACAAAGACTAAAGTTAGTATGGGATGATAAGGAATGAATATTGCCCAATGTTGAAAGTTTTGTTTGTAGTAAAGACGAAAAGGTGATTCGACTTTCCCTAATAATTTGAATTTAAAACATCAGCAATCAAGTTGAATATTTTTAATGTATTTTGTAGAGATATCTGCAATTACCTGTTCTTGTGATACTCTGCAAATCATACAATATATTTTCTGAAATTCCAAAGACCATGCATACAATGCACACAATCCAACAAAATCTTGTATAAGCCCTTGGAAATTTTGTTGTGAATTGACTGGCTTGCTCCCCTTGTGCCACAAACTGAAGAACAACATTCCGAAACCTTTTGGTGGCGGAGAGGAAATATACGTATCTATTTTACAATAATATAAATCAAATTATATCAGAGCTGTATCGAATGAAAAGAATAGAAATATTAAAAGTCTGTTATAACTCACAAGAAAAACATGGTCCAAGTATAAATAACTGCCCCAAAGTCTCCTAGTTTATCTGACGTTATTTTTGATGAAAATGTTGTAAAGTAGAAACGAGCAAAAAGGACTGCATTTAAAAAGAAGAAAATAGCGAGCAATCCAGTGATCACCATCGGTAATGTAAATCTCCTGCAATAAAATATTTAGATGAAGTGTAAATTAACCGTATCCAATTCTGTCTGATCTGTGAAATATCTTTTGCAAAATACCCCTTTGTAACATTCTTGCTGAGTACGTCATTTCTTGATAGAACACCTAGGAATCTTCCAATGAAAACTACAGGTTTTAAACCATCTAAAAACGCACTACTGTCATGATATCCAGGAAATCCTGTTGGAATAGATGAAGAAACATGACATGTCATTTTTTCATGCACATTATATCATCAATATTTTAAAGTACAATTAGAACGGCTTACCTAGTTCACCACTTCCCCAAACGCTCGGAAACAACGCAGATTTCTTCATCATTCACGATTTTATTATGGTCACTGCTAGCAAATTTAGAATTTGCAAGGTGCAACCTCACAACTCCAATAATTTTCAAGTAATTTCCCAGCGAATATCTTTCGTGCTAATGGTCCGAATTTGGGTTCATCAATTTTGGTTAATAGCAGGTGAGGCGTGTACGTGTATTGGATTTCCTTTGACATGATTGGTCGGCATCTGATGCGTCAGACTTATCTTATTATTAGTTTCGCAATACTACATTTTGAAAGTTTTGTACATGACATAATTGACAGATTTACAATGTAGCCCAGTTTAACAATGATAATTATTGTTATTAACGGAAGTGTGAATCCGTAGTTCAATTGAAATTATTCAGATTTTGCAGACAATCGTTTTTTGAAGGCAATGAGGGTGATACTTATCGTGGAATTAGCTTTTTGGCTAAGGTGGTTGATACCCTTCACATTGATATTGAAATAAACAGGATTAAATATTGACAAACTATATTTATTGTGTCCAGTCAACAATAAAGATGTGGTTTTAAGGCAAAAACTAGTTGGAGACCGACACAATGAAAATGCTCACCCGTTTTTAGCTGTATAAATCAAGTTCCCAATGAATAGTATTTCCAACATATCACACCACCACACTCTACTAATAAAGCACTGGATTTTGTTTATCAATTGAAAGCATTCATAAAGCCTGACATAAAGTAAAAGGGAAAATAGGCTGACATTGAAGCTTGTCGATAGCAATAAAAGCCATTGACGCTAGAGATAATAAATAACATTTTTTTCGAGCTAGTCAGAAAGTAAGAATGAATGACATATCGTTGAAAAATAAGTTATTGTTGTAAGCACACGTGCCGAAGAGTAATACAAAGACGGTTTGTTTGGAAAGTATTTTTAGTACCTATATAAAACTTATTGACTGATTTAAGTACGAAAAAGGAGCTATAGTTGGAGGTAAGGAAACTCCTCCAAACTGCAGTACCTATGATTGAGGTTAAACCGGTTAAATGTATTATTATTCTTGTAGCATGTTACATTTTATTTACGCAATAGTGGACTTTTAGCAAATTTTTGTACGCGAACTCATAAGGAATGAATCTCTAAAATGGTGCAGAAAGAAACAGCGTTTGTCATAGCACATGAAGTTTATTTCTCGTGGTCAATGCCAGCAGCATAAAATGTGAAAGCTTTTGCTTTCTTATGTTCTCAGGCAAGCAATAGGCATCAAATGGAGGTGTGTTGATTTCATATACATTATAAGCTTTCAACTATTTTTTTATGTACTTTTGTTTATATTTTTTATTTGTTCAACAAACGTCCAGACAAAAATGTAATGGTTAAAACGAGCAAAAATATTATCCTTGTTTCCAGTCATATCCACCATTATTTGCGGCAGTATTAGTAGTTTGGGCGGCTTGGCCTTCAAATGGGTTAAGATTGATGACACCACCTTGTAAATTTCCTCCACCTGCTCCTTGGTTTCCACCGGCATTATTACCACCTCCAGCGCTAGCAAATCCGGATCCAGTTTGTATGCCATTTCCACCAGATCCAAATGCGGCGTTGTTTCCACCACCTGCAGGGCTTTGGGGGTATCCACCACCACTGTTGGCTCCATTTCCACTTGCTGCACCGGTACCCCCAAACCCATTTCCTCCCCCAGATCCTGCCGAGCCTGGTACACCCCCAGATCCAAATCCACCAACTCCAAAACCACCTCCATTGTTACCTGCTGGGCTACCATACCCGCCAGCTCCACCTGCACTTGCAGAAGCAGAGTTTCCGAACCCTAGGTTGTTGTTGTTACCACCAAAGCCTCCCCCCCCTGAGCTTGCGGAAGCGGAGTTTCCAACCCCGTTGTTGCCACCAACGCCTCCATTTCCAAAACCTGATCCCAGGGCATTACCACCACTCCCAGGAACTCCATAAGCTCCTGTGGAACCACCTCCGGCATAACCACCTGAACTTTGTGGAATATTATTCCCTCCGCTGGCAGATCCAAAACTTCCAAAGCCTCCACCAAAACTTGTCCCTCCTCCTCCAAAGCTGCCGCCTCCAAAACTGCCTCCTGCACTACCAAAACTGCCACCTGTACTGCCAAAGCCACCTCCTGCGTTTCCCAGCCCAGCTCCAGCATTTCCAAAACTTCCTCCTGCATTTCCTAGCCCAGCTCCAGCACTTCCAAAACTGCCTCCTGCATTTCCTAGCCCAGCTCCAGCACTTCCAAAACTGCCTCCTGTATTTCCTAGCCCAGCTCCAGCACTTCCAAAACTTCCTCCTGTATTTCCTAGCCCAGCTCCAGCACTTCCAAAACTTCCTCCTGCATTTCCTAGCCCAGCTCCAGCACTTCCAAAACTTCCTCCTGCATTTCCTAGCCCAGCTCCAGCATTTCCAAAACTTCCTCCTGCATTTCCTAGCCCAGCTCCAGCATTTCCAAAACTGCTTCCTGCATTTCCAAACCCAGCTCCAGCATTTCCAAACCCACCTCCTGCATTTCCAAACCCAGCTCCAGCATTTCCAAACCCACCTCCGGAATTTCCAAACCCAGCTCCAGCATTTCCAAACCCACCTCCTGCATTTCCAAACCCTCCTCCGGAATTTCCAAAGCCGCTACCTCCGTTTCCTCCACTTGACCCACCTCCAGAGCCATACCCTCCACTACTTGACCCACTTCCAGAGCCATATCCTCCAGAACTTCCTCCACCACCGCTGCCTCCATTTCCTCCACCCGGTTTCTTACCTCCGCCAGACTTTCCCCATCCTTTATTGCCACTGTTTGCTTTCGCTTCAAATATGCCTCCAACGCCTATAGTAATCATATCGTATGTTTATAAAAATGAATTAATAAAGAGATATTGATTGTGTTTGAGAATTTGAGTTGTAATGTGTCGAAGTGTCATGTAAAAATTGTTACTACATGTCCGAATCGAACATGATAGTGTATTTAAGTGTTGTAAATTGTGTATACATAAATAGTCAAAATTTTACCATACCGTAAGTCTGAAGTCATGCAAGAGATCATTTCAAGTCTCCATCCTTAAATAATAAATTACTGCAACGAGTTTGTGGACGGTTTTGTTTCATTATCATTATTTCGTCAAAGTCAGTATAACACTTGTGGTAGTAGTTGTGGTCATTTACATTACATTTTATAAAGCTCTTTGCTCAATTTAAATATATTAAATATTCACTGTCATTTTTTGTTCGGAAGTGGTCCCATTTCAGTCAATAAATAAGTCGTCAGTATTCTTTTTTTTACTGTTCACTTGGTAAGCGTAGGTCACTATAATACTACAAGCGTAATACAAACAAAAGTGCACTTGCAAAAAAAATCCCCCCATTTTCACATATAAATAGCCACATACACCTATTTACCGCGACATTTATTACGCTTAACGCTACAATTACTGTCCGTCAAGGTTATAGCACAGTTAGTAAAATTGTCTACAGTGCATTTGCAATTCCAGTAATTAAGCAAGAGAAACCTTTTGTTATAGCGGTGACGAATTGGCCAAAGCCCTCAATCTTATTCGCAATCTTCCTCGCTGTTGACTTTTTGGCACCTTTAATTGCAGAATGGACCCCAGTTATTGTACTCTGGATCGATTTAATTTTGTTTGTAATCACGTCTACAAACACGTTTGTGAGCCCTCCCTGCAAATCAGCAGCAAAAAAGTTTTAGCACCCAAAATCTGAAATACTATGTTTTAAAAACCATACATTTCTACTTACACCCTCGTTACCATCCCCAGAACCAGAGCCATCAGGACCCCAGCCATATCCTCCTTCACCCCCGTCCGACGCTCTCTTTGTAGAACTCTCTACAAACGTGGCTGCAGCCTCTGATGCTGACGCCACTGGTTCCTGAGTCTCCACCTTTTTTGGCGACGCTGTTTTCTTCGATGTGGGTTTCGTTTTTGGAGAAGTTGCTACTGTCCTTGGAGACGTTGCCTGAGTTTTTGGTGAAGGTGGAGGGGGCGGTGGTGGTGGTGGAGGTGTAATACTTCTCTCTAGCTTCCCTTCCGTTGGCATTTGTGATGGGTCACGAACAGCAGCATAGCCCGTAGTACCCAAACCAAAGGTTGGGGTAATGGGAGACTGGGTTGGTTTTGGGTAAGCCCCTGGTAAAGGTCTCACAGCTGTCACACCACCACCACCTCCAGAAGGTCCTGTAGCATACCTATTCTGATGATGAGCAAAAGGTACTGAAGCCCCTGATGGGGCACTCGCAGACGGGCGATATTGGAATGGAAGTCTGTCTTGACTTCTTGGATCAAATCCCGTTGGATATGAATTATGATGATGGTGATGATGATACTGCTGTTGATTTTGTTGCTGGTGTTGGTACTGATTTTGATTGAATTGTTGCAACTGTGGGGGGTGATTCTGATTTTGATTGTGATTATTGTGTTGATGATTGTTATTATTAAAGTTTTGATGTTGATGATTGTTATTGTGAAAGTGTTGAGTATTTTGTGTGTTTTGGTTCTGATTCACATGATGATTCTGAGTATTCTGCTGATTATTATGAAATTCGTTATTATTAAAGTTATTATTATAATTATTGAATTGATTATTATCAGTGTTAGTATTAGCGTGTTGCTGAAACTGTGCACTGTTTTGGCTAAAAGATATTGAAGCGCCTACCGTCGCAGAGGCAGTTGTGGGGAACGAGCTGCTGCTTCCAAACCCTGTTCCGGGACTAGTATTTAATCCTACGTTACTACCACTCGTAGTAGTCGTGAGCCCTTGCCGATGTTGGTGAAGATGTTGATTATTTTGGTGATGATGATGCTGATGATGATTATTATTATTATTCATAATATTGTGATTATTAGCGTTCCCTGAAGTACCTAAATGATTTGTGTGGTGAAACTGTTGTTGATGATTATTGTTGAATCCATGACCAATGTTATTTGTGTTTGTGCTACTGCTAGTAAATCCATCCCCTACATGAGCATTATTATTTTGAAAATTATTATTAATATTGTTGTTATTATTATTACCATACTGAAAATTGCTTGCGTAGTGCTGCTGATTATTATAATTATTGTTAAAGTTATTATTGTGATTATTAAATCCTAAATTACTACTCATGCTACTGCTACTACTACTACCAGTTAATGGGTTATTTGTTGTGTGACCTGTACCTAAATTATTTGTGTTAATTAATGTGTTAACGACCGACTCTGTGGTATAATCCAACGAGCCCACTCTCTTGCTAATTCGTGGAGGTGTGATTTTAATGACGCGAGGTTGTTGTGTTCTGTGTCCTTTCGTTAAATGGTTTGTGTGTGTAAAAGTATTTTGGAAATGCTGCAAACAAATAAATATTTTTTATAAAAAATTTATGCTATGCAAAAAAAACGAAGGTGAAATATATTTTTGACATTTTTAATTTCATGATGACATTTAATTTTATGCTTACTCCTTGTCTCCTCGCTAGGTATGGTGACGTCTGCGTAATTTGAGATATGATAATGATGATCACATATAAAATGCGAACGGCACCTCTCTTCAGTCTTACATTTTTTGTCTTCATATTTTTTGAGACTCCCATTCTCTCCCTCCTCCTCAATATTTCCTCCGCCACCACCATCCAAAATTATCCAAGTATCCGTTTTTATGCACCTTTGACTCAGTTGGTAGTACATTGGGGTTCAAAATTTCACCAAAGTGGTGCATTTAGAAAGCAAGCACATTTAAGTTGCTTCGTCATAAATGTAGCATGTTCGATATAATGGGGCAATATAAAAATTAGCAAACTTTCACTTTTCCACTACCACCAAGAAGCACGCATGCATCCAACAACTTATGAAAAGTCACTTTCCTTCGATTTGTTTTGCCACAAATTAATAATCCTTTGTATAATTATTCCACTTTCGGATAAACTGTTGAAAAACTGATGAATTCTGCACAATTGTTTTTAAATCAATTCACCGTTTGTTCCACCACTCCAACACTATATATAGAACTGCAGCACTATAAAAATTATTCTTTCTAGTAGTATTAAGTGTTATTTTGAATTTATATAATCCAACACTTTCAATAGAGGGTCCTTCAAAACTTCCCGAATTCGGAGTTATGTATATTTATAGTTTTTTAAATATATTACGAAGACACACAATCGATGAACTCTTGTCTCGTCTTTGTGACGAACTCAGGCAAGTGCCTCGTCCGACTCTCCATTATTATAGAGTGGATGTCGAAACCCATTGTTGAGATGACAAGGTTGATACTAAAATTAACAAGTTTGCACTCTCTTACAAATACACACACCTACACACAAAGAGGCACCGCTGCTCCTCTGCTCCCTATTATATTGGACAGGTCATCACCAGAATGAAATAAAAATGTCGTCGTGTCATAGTGTTACCATTTGCGGCCATCTCGTCACCAGATCAAGGAAGGTACTGTGGCTCCCATATCACTTCAACATCACACTCAGGCCATGTTAAGAAATTTCAATATAATATAGGTATACTCCCACAACCATATACCAAGCCCTTTGTGATAATGATAAGCCCTCAGACCCTCTTTCTTGTCATCCACTACTTTTGCTTTCTGCTGCTAGCAGACCAGACCAGACCAGACCACCAGGTCACAACCTCAGCTATATACACAACAAATAGCACCTGTATTTGCTAATACAAAGCAAATTGACATCATTTAGCTCTAGCTTTTCCTTTCTTTACGTTTCATTATCAATCGTAATGAAGAGCATTGCATTGCATTGGTTTGCTGGTGGTGCTGTAGTTTGTAGTGCGCATTGGATTGCATGCGTGCCCTTTCGCACTTTCAGCTACCGGGATGTAACACTATTATTTCGATAAGGAATAAAATAAAATAAAAGGTTGTGTTTGCCATAAAATATTATGACTATATGCACATCACATATCATTACCTACATATATATCGTCTCTTTTTCCCTAGGCTCGTCTTCGTTACAAGATCGCCGTAAAAAAGGGTAAGAATTTACAAGTGATGAGACTTGAGAGTTCCTTAGTTAATCAGGATGAGATTGTGTTTGTAAATACACGATGAGTAGATATCGCTATGCATCTTACAATCATAATTGCAGAAAAATGAAACAAAAATACGGTATCCTATCAAAACCCATTATATGCAAGAGTGTAAGTAAAAATGAGAGAGAATCTGGGCCAACCCAGAACTAGCGACATTACTAGAAGAAGAGCAGCAATGTAATTGTAATGCTAGTAGTAATTCTAGCTGAGAGTTAGTTAGTTGTTGCTAGTAGGTGGAGGAATATTATTCTCATCTTCATAAAAATAACAACACAATGGATGAGTATACTATGGGAAAAAGTTGGAGCGGAAGTGTATCGTCGTTTCTTTCCTTTACAATTTACAATCAAAGATTCAAGGAGCAGAAACAGTGAGTGAGTTAGTAAGCCAGCGAGTGAGTGAGGATGAAATTTGATTCGATGGGATGGGATGATGATGATGCTGATGATGATAATAATATGTAAAGTAAGTAAGTAGGTATTCGTGTAAGAAAAAACTGACTGTTTTTAGAGAAAAAAATTATACTGCTATCATAATATAAATATAATTAATAGGTATACCGCACAGGGGAAAGGTTTATTAGTTGTCTAAGAGTAGTGTATGTAGTTATTGATATCGTGTCATTCAGTTGTTAAATGCGTAGAAAAATATGTGTCAGTTTCCCAGAGCTTTAAAAAGTGCAGTCATGATTCAGGTTTTTTTCTTCTTCGAGCCAAATAGATAGCAAGGGGAAAAGCTTCCCATCATCCTCATCCTCAACGTCAGCGCGCAGTGCAGCGTCATCAATCTTCCCTTTCGATTGAATATGTGCACGACTACAACCAACTACAGGCCAGGTGCACTGCACGAGCCAAGAAAAGAGCAAACTTTTCCTTTAACACAAAATTATAAACTCCGACTTGTCATGAAATGAAACTGAAAACTTTATGCCTATTTATAACCATGTATCATGTTTTTTTGTATTTCACAGTTGAGAATTTATTTTTGCAGAGCTTTCAATAGGAATGTATATATAATATTTTTTTATTTAAGCATGCAGAGTAGACAAGTCTGACAGAGTACACGGATTAAAAGTAAAAGCGCTCGTCGTTCGACCTGTTTTTAACTCCGTTTAGCTGACAATGCGTTCGATGACTCTTGTAGGTTGTTGAGATGAAGGATGAATGCGGGTGAGATTACAGAGAGTTGTTGTATTTTGTATTCCTATTTTTAACTTGTGCTTTTCCCATCTCACTTTTTAATGTATTTCAATGTCATATTGTATGTATAGATAGGTAGAACACTTTTACATTGGGAAAATTTGTTGACCTTGCGGTTCAAGCAGTTGAAGTGTGCATAACTTATAGTACAATATAATTTTTCACATATGAATTGGTTGTGCATTGCCTACCTGACGTTACATTATATTATTTATTCCACAGCGCAATACATTATGGCTGTCCAACTTAACAATTTTTCATAGGAAATTGATTCGATTACAAAATCAATTCAAGTTTCTGTTTGTAATTAGGCATATTCCATATTCCGGCAACTTTCTTTCTCATAATTAGAAAACTACAATGCATAATTCATCCAAACTTGCTTCATTTCTTTCATTGTAATGTTTAAGATGGTGTAATGAAATAGCAGCATAAGTTTGACCGATGATACCAATTTGTCGGCATTGCAGGTGGCACAAATGTGTTAATTGTGTCCACTGAATTATGGCTGATTGTTTTTAACTATCTATTTATGACTGACACATATTTTAAATTCTCTTTACTTAAATATATTCAATCATTTGTCGCATTTGCATTGAAATAAAAAAAAATTAGCACGAGCTTGTAACATAATGGAATAAAACGTTTCGACAAAAGTGCAGCACACATTGCTCATCGCATCCTCTATCTAACAAATTTAAAATGCATTTATGCATTCTTTGCAGCAGCTACCACATTTTGTGCTAGCTAGCATGCAGTTTTGGTTTTCTAATAAAAAATCTGCATTCAAAGAAATGAGCTGATTAATCTAATTTTAGTTCTATTCAATCATCCATATATTATCTTACATATGCACATACTAATTTGTCAACCACCAACAAACAATTGTCATTTCTTTTCGTGAAGTAAATCGACCTGATTGTAAAAGCGTCACGGGATACTTTGATAACGCTAGTTGGTCATATATAACATAAGACCTATTAGAAGAATGTCATTATATTTGAAAAGCCTTATAATAAATCCACCGCACTCAATTTTCTATTTAAACTCCCATACGTCAAATGAGTCGGAAATTGAGCAAGCTGCTGCATGCTCTGCAATGTTGATAACAGCTAATCTACTAATCACAACCACCTTCTTCTTCAACCAAGTGACAAAGTAAACAGTGACAACAAGTCATATGCCTACTGTTAATATCTAATATCTAATGTAAATAGAATACATGTGCAAGCAAAAAAAACAAAGCAGGAAATTAAAAATCATTTTGAAACCAAGCCATATTAAACGTACCTGCCCCAAAGACATTAAATAGCGTTTTTCACACATTCCACCCTCTTTGCTCATCGATACCTACTCAAACATGCTAATAACTTTGAGATAATATATGAGTCGCTTCTCCTTTTTTGCCTTCGAAACACTTTTATTCATGTTAATATCAGAAAAATATAACGTGTCATCTTTAATGAGCTTTTATGTGAGCATAACTCACTTTTTAGAGCTCCATCGCATCGGTAGCAGGTTGCATGAAAGATATTGCGATATATATTTACAATAATTTTATTGAATTGCATTGCATTTCATTCTCTTCGATTTTTTTTGCTCTTGCAGGGTTGTCCCTATCGTCTGCTATATTAATTAACTCATAAAAATCTCTTGATTCAATCGGAAACTATGTTTTCTAGATTTTTTCATATACAATATATGCAAATAATATTAATACAAGATTACAACACATTTTTTCTACAATTTTTACTATCTATTATAATATTGTACATTTGTACATACAGCTCATAAAAATAAATAAATGAATGAAAGAATGAGAGTGACATTTCAGAAAAATCAGGATGCACATCCATATAACTAGGTAGTCATAAAACAAAAATAGGATAGGAATAACTTACATACAATAGAGGAGGATATCGGTCAAAGGTGATATACGACTAATGAGACGAGCTTCATAGAAGTATGACATGAATGACAGTCCAATTTGACTGAGATAATGACAACTTGAAACAATTTGTGAGACTAACAATGAAGGTAAATAAATCCGTATTATTTCCAACTGTGAACATTGATTGGGGTAGGGATGAGGGACGCAATAGGAATAGGAACTATAAGAAGATAAGTATAGGCACATATGATGTAAAAATTATGTTATATTTCAACATAAAACCGTTCTTTCTTGATGAAGCCGCCGCCGCTGAAATGAGCACTGCCATCAGCTCAGAGTAGAGCTTAATGAGAATTGCATAATAATGATCGAAACAAAAAAGGAGTTGAGGTGATATCAGTATGAGTACTTTGTTATTTGATTTGAAAATACACACATACACGTAGACAAAGACAAAGTTTAGTCATTCCCTTTTTGCTACTTGACTTGAGTTGCACCCATTCATGTTTGTTTTATTTCCTTTTGATTATCCTTTGACAGATGTTTACAAAATCGATGTCATCAATTTAACACAAAAGAGATATTAATTGCAGCAGCAGGTCGGATGGAATAACGAATTGTAATTAAAAATGAATGTGAACAGAGATTAAAGGAACATATGCATTTGAGTTGACCTCAAGCTGAGATGACGAATTGTTAACAAGATAAAAACGAATTCAAGAGGGTGAAATATAATATATGTATATATTTATTGTAACGGTATGTTCTACTAGATTGAATGTGATGATGGACTCATCTGGCGACCTATTTATGTGTAATTCTGCAAGCAAGAAAACACTTGAATTCAATATTTTCAGATCTAGGACTTTGATCGCTGTAACATTTTAATCACTAGTTAGTCATGTCATGTCATGTGATGTGTTAGTGTTTGCGTAATGTAATACTGGCTAAAAATGGTGATGGCACAGGAGATGATGATAAGCCACTGGTGGGAGATGCACATCGGCTGGTTTTGGGCAATGGAGGACGCGAGATTAGAGAAATGTCTGGTCTTCCTCATTGCATTTTCCTTCTCTTACGATTTGGATATCTGGAATGGATTGGGATTGAAAGTGTCAATATATTAAATTATTCCCGAATTGTTTAAAGCAAAGAAGGTATAAACAGAATCGGCTAATTTTTACCTGGTTCAGCATTGGCCTTCTCACATTCAAAAGTGCATTTGTTTCCGTATGTAATTCCATTTGACGCGCACACTGGAAAGTAGTGTCTAGGACAAATGCAGACAACTGGATTTTCCAGGCGCTCGAGCTTGCGACCTTGCACCTGTTGTGCTTTGCGTCTCTAATATTTTTACAAATAAAATTAATAAATTATTTGCATAGCCAGATAATTCAATTTTCTTAAGCTGGTTGTGTGTATAAATGAATACCTGCTGGTTAAAGTTTTTACGATTCTTTCGGCAAAAGAAAGGTCTCTTTTGCGTCAAATCTGAAAAATGTGATAAATACATCAAATTATTTCTTTGACTCTTTCTATTATGTAGATTCATTAGTTTGTACATTTAACCGTAATTTGTTTTTACCTGATTCTGGATCCTGTTTTCCTTTACACTGAAGCTCACACCTGCTTCCATACATTTTCCCATCAGAGCCACAAACTGAGCGCTTTTTAAAGTCTTTCAGGAAACGGTTCACATCCTCAGCGTTGTTGGCATCCATGAGTTGACGCACACTTTTGTAGTAAAGAGCTTCCTTGTCATCACACTCACAAATGGAGTCAACTTCCGATTCTGAAACGACACTTGCGACTTGTAGAAAAATCAAGGTCGCAGTTATCGTTATAGCTGCTGCTACACTAAACTTTGCCATCTTTGATAAAAAGTTAATTAAAATTTGGAGAAAGGTTTTTTCTATAGAATTGAAATAAGCTAACCACAGAAGCTTTTTGCTTCAGTCATGGAAGTACAAATGAGCTGTTTCCTTAACTAAGTATCATGGTTAAATACCAAGAGATAGCGATTCAGAGTTGTTATCTTTTGAATGACATGTTATCTATATAATATGATATTTGCATATGATACTCAAAAAAATTCATCGTGCCTTTGATTGTATGCATATAGCCTGAGAAATTGCTCATCTGTACAATTACATATAAGTGGAAATTTGTCAGGAACTGAATTCCAAGTGGTCATTCATCACATCCCCATGTTATCACGCAAGCTAAATGACGATCGTTGCATCTGCTTATTCTCATGTCACTTAATTCTGTGAAGAACAATCTGAAGTTGTCATATGTATGCAGTTTTTTAGAAAATTTTCAATTTTACGTCATTCCTACCTACGTCTGCAGAACTGAGAAGTGAGTAATTTCCATGAACTTATTGTGAACTTTACCTTTTCTGATTTGCTTCAATTGTAATAGTTGATGGAATAATATTGGTAATCCATTGATTGGTCGTTTTGGAGTCAGAGATCATCATTTTAATTCATGACTCGTTGACTTTTGCATCAAGGATTCTACTTAATCCATACCAACTTCTTCCGGTAAAAGGATGTTGGAAGCGGTTGAATTGTTTGATACTACTTGAACCCTTTGATGGGTAACAAGTTATAACCTTAATAATTCCTGGAACACAGGATGTGTATGCAGATTGGATGTGCAGTATGGTAGATTTTGTGCAAATAGCGTTGATATCATTGATTGATCTGACAATTTTATGCTTTAATTTGAAATATGTTTAACTATAAAAAAATGTGTATGATACAAAAATAATCACCTAATAAAAATAGTACATGATCATATTAGAGTAGAATTATACAATCAAAATTTGACAAGATGAAACTTGAATGAATTACCTTCAAACAGTTAATTCTCGATGAGGATGATAATTGTTTAGTGTAGCGATTTTTTAACCGGACGGAGACAGGGAGATTATAATTGATTAATGATCATATCATCAGTTTTTTCGTATTCATAAAGCTCCACACAGTCTGTTTTGACATAGATTAAGCCATAATATTTTGTTTCAAATTAAATCCCAAATGATTACATGAGTGTTCTGTAATCATCCGAAAATTGAGGATGACCTCATGCATGTGTTACGTATTATGCACCATTAATTGCGTGTAAGCAAAACTTTTATGATACAAAACCAGTGCTTCAACAGATTACTGGAATATTAAGTTGCGTTTCATGTACTCCGAACCACTTAAAAACAAAAATTATGATGTAATGTCTAGCACATTCATATTCGTTTGAGTTTGTATATATGTACTTCTACACAAAATTATATAATTTGACTTGAGTACGCACTACGATCAAACGCGCTATGTCGATGATGAATCATAGACTTCTGGTCGTCACTAATCGTCCGAGCTCCTGCAATTCTCTATTAAATTTACTATTGATTATCGATTGAGAAAGAGAGTGTCAAAATATGTCCAGCAGTAGCATATCACTACAAATTTCTATATTGTTTGTAGCATGCCACTTTGAAAAATTGATAAGGATTTGTTTTAATTTTATGGTGATTACTTTTGGTAAATAAGTTGTTTTGAATGAAGAATTATTACAACATCCGCTGAAAACAAACGGCTTTGTAGCAATTCTCATTTTTTAATCTGCCCAAAAATATGTAATCTGTCCAGTTTAATATTCCGCAGCTCGAATATTTATATTTGAGTTAGGATTAGTTGCATAATATTTGTGTGAAGCACAATCTATAATGGGAAAGAAACCTTTTAGTAAAAGTAGAAGTCTTACATGACATAATATATTATATGATTGTGTGCCCAAATGCATTTTATTAGAATTTTATAAATTGTAAATGTAGCATAGACTTTTGGTATGCTAGTGTGTGGTTGTTTTATTATGTAGTATACACAATTTGGAAATTTGGTAAAGCTCAATGCGATAATCTCCAGATTTCAGTTGCTATTTGTCAATATCCAACATTTACCAAAGAAGCTTATCCTTTATCTCCTTCCTGTTTACAATGATAACTTTGCTTTGAGAAAAGTTGTACATTTAAAATAATGTAACGGAAATCAAAGCCAACTTTGGCATTCTCTGAAGAAGCTTTCCCTGCGAAGTTAAAGCCTGGGAAAAGAGTGAGCATTAATTTAGTTAGCCTTACACAACTCTTCATAACATGCCACCCTACAAATCCAACCGAAATTCGTCGTCCTCAGCTAAACATCAAGGAGAGCTGGATGACAGCCGACAATTAACTACGCAGTTATTTTCATACTGGAGAATTCCGTTGGTGACATCCTTTTACCTACTGGTCACGCCATTTCGTATCGGATTTATTGACACGGAAAACTGTCATATAGACTTTTACACATGTTTCATTCAAAAGGTATTTCACAATAATGTGCTTTTCCAAGAAATCAATCTGTGCTGTGGTTATTATGTACCTTTAGGTATATATTGAAAAGACTCAAGGTGTCGTCCGTCTGTCATCACGATAACTCAAAAAACGGTTTCACTTTTTTGAATTCTGTTTTCACTAATCGATATCTTGGGTGAAAACTGAGGTCGAGTTCGAAGATGGGTCAAATCGGTTTATGGGAACTACTGGGTCAAAGGTCAGGTCAATTTTTTGAATAGTGAGGTTCAGGTTGTGATACATCAAAATGAATGTACTGGTGAGACTACATCAGTGATACTGTTTTTTTGAAAGCTCTTGATAACCCCATCGTGACCTATGACCATGATAAGGTCAAATATTTTTTACATAGCAAGGTATGGATTGTGATACATCAAAATGAAGGTACTGGTGAGAACAGCTCATTAATGGGGCTTCCAAATTCTTAGGTAACCCCAGTGTGACCTTTGACCTTATTAAAATAAAATAAATTCTAGAGGTGGGGATCACTCAGAAGGGGAGGGGGAATTGGGAAATTTTAAAGGTACATCATTACATCTTGATCTGTGGGGTTTATTTTGCATGTTAAAATACTTAGTATATAGATTATAGTGTTTCCTTTTACCATTATTTATAGATTTTTTGGGGTATCGTGAACCTTGCAAATATTTGCTTAACGTTTGCTGAAATTGGGTTGTTTCGGAGAAATACACATGGTCACCCAGAAGAGCAACAGTACCCCACATTGAAATTCAATCAAACGCTCCCGGATGTTTACGATTTGATTGATACAGTTTGTGTAACTGTACACATTTGTTCTGTTTACGTATTCCTTTGGACCACTTGGAAGAGGCGGTTGAAACTCGGAAAATTGTTGGAGATGCTGGTGGATGCTGCGCAAAAGCTTGGGATGCGTAGTCAAAATGTACTTGTTGGTTTCATGTAGTAAATAATTTCAATATAAATAGGATAACATTTGATAAGTAACTGTATATATTATTATACTTATGCTCAGGTTCTCTGTAAACGTACCATTTTCATCATAACAATACTCACTTTTCTCAAGCCTATTTTCCAAATAATTCGCTGTGTCGAAGCAGCTAATGGGGATGGGAAATTGTCATTATGGCTTGCTATGAATGAAAGTGTCATTTTACGGCTTGACGCTTCCGTACCAGTACTTCCTTTGGTGTACACTGCTGTATTGACATATTTTTATGTTCAGTACAATTTTTTCGATTTTACGGATGCTCTCTGCCTTCTGACCGTGCTGTTGATGGGATTGTATGTGAATGCATTTGTGGAAAGGCTGGAAAGTGGGAAATTGACGGCTTATCAGGTATATTATTGTGACTTATTTCTATGAGGTTGATGACACTTGATGATGATAAATTTCTAACGAAATGCCAGAAATGCTCATTTTTTTTGTTGGGGATTGAACTTTGAACTATAGATTTTCCACCTACACGATGTGCTGAAGCAGGCATCGAGAGCAATCAACAAAATGACTGAAATCGTTTTTGTCGGATTTCTAATTGGATCGATAACTTACTATCCGTATTCTATTTTGAAGTTGTTGGAGTCAGACCTGTATTCTGATAAGATATTCTTATTTCTAAATTTGATATATCATGGTCTAATATGGGGATGTGCTGCATATTACAACGGCAAGGTCTTGATAGTATATTTATTTATATATATGTGTATACATACATGCATTGATTGCTTTTAAAAGTTCTTTTTTAAACCTTTCTAAAAAAAATTAGATGGGGAAATTAGACAAATGGTTGTCGCAAAACTACCTTGCTCTCAAGTCTCACGATCTCCACATTTTTATTTATGATATTAGTAAAAATGAAATTGGGATTCATCCATTCAAATCTCTTTTAGTCAACTATGGATTTTGCAGATCTGTAAGCTCCAAAAAAAATCAGTTCCACTTAATCAATATTTCTTAGTAAAAAATCAATTGAATATTTTATTTAATTGTCGCAGCTTATAGCTATTGTAATAACCTACACCATCGTCCTAGTTCAGTTTCGACATCAACCAAAGGCAGTATGACATGATGCTGGAAATTCTGAGAACAAACAAGATTCTTACTGAAGTCGTACCTACGTTATGCAATTAATTTAAATATATATATTAAATTCCTTTAGGCATTTTAAAGAAACGCAAGAACTCAAGTCGATTTCATGAAAGGGAAAAGTGTAATTGCATTTATTTTTTCTTCTTATCACACTCAATCTCATAATCTCATTGTAAGAAAAAGTTATGCAGAAAGTTGGTAGAATGTAGAGTTATGAAAAATGTGAAAGGGGAAAAGTTGAAGTTATTCAATCAATGTCTCATAAAGTCGATGAGTAATAGAACAAAATGTTTATTACCCTAGGAGTTGCAGTATTAAAATGAGCTTGCAAATATTTATAATGTGACTATGACTAGAACGATCGATTGTGTTTTGTCAGCAGATTCTTTTTGCGTAGTTGTGAATACGAATCTTTACTCTGATTTCATATTATATTGAATTATCTTTGATTATTTAGCAATAAGTTGCTGCAAAGTTGATTTGATTAAATCTGAACATCTTTTAATTGTAGATTGGCATTCACATGCTGTGTGTGCGTATGGACAACTTTTATTTTTCTTCATATTCATAGAATCATAGATCAGTTCATTTCTATGTACCAGCAGATAACGTTGTAAGGAATATGTGCGAAAAAAGTTTATTTGATAGCTGGCCTGGCTGGGTTACCTTTATCCGATAAGAAATTATAGAACATTTTTTTCTGTTACATGAGCTTGGCGTGGTTTAGTACAATACAAAGCAATGCAACGATTGGTATGGTATGGAATTATCGAGTGAACAACTTATTTATACCATACCAATCTTCCGTCATGACATCCCTTTTGAAGAGTCATTCGCAATTTCACTTTTTCCTTTCCACAAACACACACTTTTTCGCATGTGCTATACCTACACACAACATTGTAAGGTGTTAGCTGTTGTTACCACCAGTAATCTAGTGACATGAAAAGCACTTAGAACACTACATTCATGACCTGGTATTATCAATATCAGCAGTCGAGTAGATTTCTTGGTGGCTTACAGTCCCTTACAATTCTTAGGGCTAAACCCTGTTCTGTTTTGCTCACGCTGTCGGAATTAAAGAAAACTATCAAGTCATGCATCACTTTTAAAAGTATACCTAACGATAAGTATTTGATAGAGGGACGACATTACATTGCATGAGAACCGACATTTAAGCTTACGTGTTTAATATGGGAGTTTGAGTTACTGCACAATAGTTAATAGTAATTTAATTTGCTTTGGTTGAATGTTAAACTATTCAAATTGACTTGAAATGAACTGTGTAGGCATATACGTATCAATATTCATTTCTAAGCTGACGTACGTTGACTGTATCAAAAAGCAGATCCCAGGATAAAAACTCATACCTTACCTTACCTCCCTGTTGAGGAACAATGGAACGGCATAATTATAATTAGTACTTTTCTCTACTTATGCTTCTGCCAATGTCCTTCTTTAGAATCGTGGTCGATTTACTGACAGTAGGCAGATGATGTAGAATTGTAGAGTAAAAGTTTTTACAGGGAGGAACAACAAAAGACATGTTCCTTTGGCCGAGATAATTTTCCCACAAATACATTTGTTTAATACTTTTGCGTATCATTTACATACAACAAGTGCAATTGCAATTATCATTGTTACAGGATTTTCTCATTTTTTAAAGACAATGTTCGTCTTGTAGCTTGTCTAGCTGTATCGGGTTATTGTTTGTAAATGAGAAAGATGTTATTAAAATAAGTCAAGTTCAATAGCTCTATGTCGTTTTTACTTTGGTCTGCTACATAATCCAAATAAGCTTATACTTATATACTCATTCTCATTCTGAAGGGCTGCTCCTTCTCCTCCCACGAAAGAAAATCATGACTAGAAGACTTTAATAATAAGGGGGTATGTATTTAAGTTTTTTATTGAATGGGTAATAACGTTTTTATAATAGTAATAAGCAATAATAAATTACGGGAAAGTGCCCCTACTACTGTTTACTCTGTGTATTTACTACAGTCTTACAGAAAGTAGCATGTCCCTTCTATTCGTTTGTTTTTAGATCATTATTATAACTGCAAGAGCTTTTATTAATTTTCTTTGTATTTGAAAGAACGTGACGAAAAATATTCTCTGATTTCATTTATTTAATCAAATGTTACATTTTTCTGTTTTTAGCTCGTAACAAGATTGCTTTTTGATTAAGTTCAATGTCCTTGTCATGTATCGTCTTTTACAAAATATTTACATAGTGAGTAGGTTGGATACCAAACGGTTGTAAAATGGGAATTATAATGAATTCGCTAAATCTGAGTTCTGAAAATTTCACGGTTATTAATGGTCGCATTCATCCCTCTTGTTTTCTTTTCAAATCGTTACGATGAAATGTTTTGACATCCTCATCAATAAGCATGAATGATTATGACGATGATGATAAAGGCGTACATAAATGAACATGAGATTAATTGATTAGCAAAACATGCCCGCAATTATATACATTCTGTACCTACTTTGTTTCATGACAATGGAAACTGGAGCACACTTTTACGGTAACGGCTACACACTACTAAAACAACATGGGAGTGAGTAAGTGGGTTAATGCATGACCAAAATGAATTAATCAATATATTGTGTGTGTGAAAATTATGAGCAGAGGCATAGTCCATGATCCACAAATCCATGATCTACATTTCCGGAGGTGTTTGGTGAAGCAAAAAAGGGGGTGAATGGTATAGCAAAGTTGGATCTTGCAATAATGGAACTGGTTCCTAGTTGAGCCAGTCTCCAAAATCCATTTTGAATACTACAGTTGAGGTCGAATTCAGCAAATCCCAAAGAAAATGAAATCAAGACTGGACAATTTTTATCACTCTTTGACTCTTACCATTATCGTAGTACTTACGATAGGTGGTAATGGAGTGTGGGGGAAATCTCACGTTGCTGTATTGTATGAAGACTACCACCAAAGGGGTAACTTAAAAATTATATCATTCGCTAATTTATTACGTATTATATAGAATCCATCAATACGAGATTTTGAAGTAGCTATCTTTGAATCATTCGTACTTAAATATTTTTTCCAAAATCCATTAGGAGCCTCTAAAGTAGTCGTTTTTGAGGGCTGTCAAAACATTCCAGCCGACTTTAACGACAAAGCCTCATCCTTAGATTCACGAGGTGACTGCGTTCGCCTCTACGAGAACCGATGTTGTCAAGGAAGAAGTATAGAACTCCCCGGCAAGTCTCCTCTAACTGACGACCTATATAACGCTGAATTTGACGATGTAGTTTCTTCCATCAGCCCATGCGGCAACTACTCTAGCCCACAACCTCCATCCCTCCTCCAAGAAAACTGGCTCAACCATTCTGAGCTGTTGGATAAAGTATTTTCAGACGATGATGTAGTTGTCTACTACGACACGGATGTAAGCCGTCGTATAAAATGGCCCCACAAGTTTGTTGGGGACGCATGGCGCTACGTAAAAAAGAACTATTACCTAGACCAAATTGCTGGGCTAACAAAGAATGAGAAACTTCACGTAATTTTCCACACTGGGAAAGCATACATGCACTACAACTCATCTGCACTGACCTACTTTGACATTTCCAGCGAATGCCGTAACATAATTGACATTACCTCTGGGCAAAATGATAATATAACTTGGACAGAAAATAAGGGTGATCCTCTAGATATTATAAGTCAACAGTTTGGAAACATGGTGATTTATCTCTACAGAGGTGGCAAGGACGCTCCCACCTTCCACTATTTGAACAAGGGTGACGAGGACTTTGTTAAAATAATCACGTTCGACATGTACAGAGGCCTCAATATGTCAGCGGAACAAGAGAGATTTTTCTATAAGGCCTTGACCAGCAAAAGCGCTGGGACGACGGAGACGGAGAGAAATTATGTCAACTGGTTCAAAGACTGGTACTTCCCAATTTATCAGAAACATGGAGAGTTGAGTGTGCTCAGAAAGTATTTGAAGTTGTCTGCCGCTTACTATCCCACCGTGGCTGCCACAAGGCATTTTAACGTGACGGATTCAGAGAGTGAGAATGCTGGACCCACGCTACAAATGAATTTAGGAGAATTCGTTCATTTTTGGAGTGGTTAGTAAACACCTTATCGCAGATTTATGTTTTGCTCCCATTCCCCTGACACAAATATGCATGGGGTTGAGAGGAGGTTTGGTATTAATGCATTTTATGACTGGAATCTTATGGCACTCAATTTCTACCTTGATTTTTTTTCTTTCGTTCTCAGGCGTGACTCACACCAATCTCCAAAAGTTGGCTATAAATGCCTTTGGGTGGACTATGCTTAATGAGTACCAGTTGATTCAAGCTCAAAAGGATTTTCCAAAATTGAGCTACTGATCACAATCTATCAGAATTGCCATTAAATTTTTACATATAGTAAGAAAATAAAAAGTAGATTAAATCGTTCCGCTCTTTGGTGTATTGTAAAAGTGTTTTTAACGCAAAAGTTTTTTTCTAAATCAGCATTGAACATTGAACGATTGAACGTTACTTTTATTTTCTGGAATATACAATTTAATTGCATTCAATATAGATGGGATGATAGTTAGGGCAGTATTGAGAAAAAAATTTGCAGCGGCTTGATTCACTAAATTTATATCACATGGATTTCTATAAAGATTAAAATTTGTATGTTGACCACTCCATCATTCATCCATTCCATTGTCAGGGGCAGATCCCGGATTCCGGATCTTGTCAAATGACCTATTACACTTTATATAACTGCAAGCAAACCAAGTAGGTGCGGTTTCAAGAGCAAAAGCACGTCATCGAATCGGAAGCTCATGCCCACACACAAACAGCCATGTCCACAACTGTGGGTTCTGTAAGTAAGTACCAAACCAACGTCTTCAGTTCCGGGGGGTTCTTATCAAAACTCAGCACAACAACGCAACGCTGAGCAGAAAATAGTAAGCAGTAGGTCTTATAAAAAAAGAATGCCATTCAATTCAATGGAAATCAGATATAAAACTTTGCATGCAAATTCCATTTTGCAAGTCATTCATTCATACTTTTTACTACAACTTGGACAAGGAATTCCATTATCTTAATGGACCTCTGTTCTGTTCTGGAGATCCATGCCGAGATTGCTTGCTGGAAAGAATGTTTTTACAGAAATATAATAGAGCATATTCTTATGCATATGCTTATAAGAGCTTCACTTAAATCCTTATGGAATGACAATAAAAAGTTTGAGGCAGGTTATTTGCATATCATCATCATCATCGTCGTCTTTTACGATAGCGAAACCAATCACAAGTCATACATAAAAGGAAAAACCACTAACTATAAGTCGTTTGACAAGTGACAAGCAAAAGACAGGCCTATGCATGACAAAGAGGAAAAAACATCAAAGCAACAGAGAATCAGTTTTTTTGTGTAGCGAAACAAACAGCCACAAAGACATAATCGGTGGTCATTTACTTATATGAATACACGCACAAGTCATCAATGTCAAATCCGTTCTTCCTATCGTACATAGTTAGTTCTTCATGTGAGAGTTTCTCTATCTCAAGTCAAGTTGAGTAAGACACAGTCCAGGAATTTGTTGGTACAAGGAAGACAAAAAATGTCGTTTTGTTGTACGTTTGTTCCATGCAAGTCCAGACCAGTCCAGGACGCATGAATTTCCGCATTGTCATACACAAATGGACAGATTGTGTAGCAAAAGTGGGCGGAGAAAATTATGAATTTCAACATATCTATCATAATCAGCGGTGGTTGTTGCCTTTCATTAGGATATCAGCAGGTTGGTTGGTGAGGTGAGATCATTAGCCTGGAAGTTAGTGAACTGAACTACATTATATTACAATTTACATCCATATTGCTTTATCGAATACATATATTATAATAATAGTGCTTGCTTGCACAATCTATCACGTTAGGCGCATTGGACCAAAGGTCGTTCTCGTTCTCCAGTTTGTTTAATGCACTCATCTCTTTGAGCAAGCGTTCCAAAAAGCTACGTCATCGCCTTTGATGATAAGCCTTGAATGAGCAAATAAATAGGTAGTAGGTTAATTATGTCATCTGAACCTGGCACTGGCACTATTTACATAGAGGAGCAAAGAATATTTGACCTGATAATTTTTATGACTTTTTAGCCCCACTTTTGAAACCTTTTCATGAGACATAGTTAGCACTAGACATAGTAGAATACATGGGGCTCCCTTTTAAGAAAACGCAGTAAACCCTCTTATCCTAATTTGATTTTACTCCAGGGCACAATTTGCAGTTCTCATTAAATAATTTGAGGTTTATCTCGTTTTGTTCATTCAGAGCAAAGTCAAATGTATACGCATTAAGTATTTGGTGTTCGACAGGCGACACATGTGTAGTAAAAGATGAGAATGATTCTGCATGCATTTGCATATTTAAATACCATTATATGTACCTATGTACCTATTGCACGTGTGCCTATGTCATATACCACCACCTAGTTCATAGGGTTTATAAGTAGGTAAAGGGATTGCACGATTGCAGGTACAAATATATATATTGTAAGCTTGCAAACGCCTGTTCTGAAACCTCAACTCAACCGTCCGCTTCTTTCGCACGACTTCATTTTCGGTGTAAATAATGTCCTAGCAAAACGAGTGGAATGCGTGTATCAGATTAATTATTTTATTGCGTGCGTCTCACCAAAACGAAACGTAAAGAACTGAAACCTTTAATTTCATATGAGTATGAGGGGGGATATGCAGTTTGAAGTACATGAAAGAGTCCGAAATTCAGGAAGGAAAATGAAATGTTATATTATGTCCAAAACCACAGCTTTCTTTAGAAGGAGTAACTCAATCTACTTGTGAAAAGGACTTCCATCATCTTGTCTTGGATCCGGTCACATCCAGTCTTGAGTCTAGTCTTTTTCCACGCTAACCAAAAAATATTCCATATTATGTTTTGCTATGAAATCCATTCGTGAAAAAAAGTACAGAAAGTAAATGAGATTTGAAAGGCAATAATTTATAGACTGACGAATGTAGGAATGTAAGGCTGGTATATATGATCCGTTATCTTGAAACGTACAGGAGTTTCCTAGCTAGTTAAATGTCAATTTTAACAACAAATTTATTTCCGTTGATGGTGGGGCATGTTCGGCTTCAGCAGCTTCAGCAGCTCGTGCTCTAAAAAACACCTGCTGTTCTAATGCTTCACTATGCGCTTTGCTGTAAGGTCAAAAGTCACGGTTGTATTGACTACTTCACTGTTTCTTAACGGATACATAATAATTACACGATTTTTTCGTCGCAGAATGGGTGGACTTTTTTTTATTATAAACGGGGGCTGCATCAGCAGCAGTATCCAGTAAAAGGTTAATAACATGTGGTAAGAGTTTTCTAATCGGTTTTATATTCATATCAACACGGAATGGAGAAAATGAGAATTATAAAATCACATTCACTCCTTGTAAACTTCTTTCTACAGTTTGCTTGTTGCATGTCTTGAGCAAACAAAGACGGAGGTAGTCGTAGACGGAGCATTTATATAGTATCGCATTTAAAATTTCTTATATGCCAAGCCAATTGATGCAGAAATACATAGCTTATGTATTTGATACTCAAATTTCCAGCTGGTTTCGTCTTGCTCTGCTCTGCTTCTCAAGTTATAGTTGTTGAAAATAAAATGACCATGCTACTTTGATTTCGTACTTACATGGCTGCTGAATTATAGGTTTTAAGAATTTTCCACTGCATGTACAATACAACAAGGATAGGAATAAGCAAGGGTTTTGCGGAGCGATGATAAATTTTTCGTCATTTTGAAACACCATACCACCACCGCCACCACCACCTTCCTCTCCACCCCACCTGCACTTACAGCGATTTAATCACTATTTCCACTCTGCCACATAACGACCATATGTAATATAATATAGTATTCCAAAGTCCACACTTATTTTTTTAAATGTTGTGTGATGTGAGCATGAGCATGCTTATAAAATTCGATCTGTGAGAAATGCAATTTAAATACATGTTACACTCCATTCCCTCCATATTATGTTAGGTATGTATGCATAAAGAAAGCACTAGATGCTTATTTTATTGCTGGAATTCCATAAGGGAATCACATTTTTGGTTGAGGTGTGCCCTATCCCCACAAATCATAGAACCAAGTCAACATGAAACGGAGTTCCGGGTCATGGCTCTGAAAAGTCCAACATTCCTCTCACATTAAAGCATTAGATTTGTTTCATTGTGAACGAGGGAAATTTTTTTTATAGTGCATGTCCACAGCTTGGTGTTGGCTTATTGCTGTTCTCACCTACTTCGGATTGGGAAACCGGGAGCAAAAATTCAGTTGCACTGGAGAAAGAACAAGATTTACAACTGTGCCTCGGCCACTGCCACTATTTCTTTCTGGGCTCTTAGCATTATTATTATTGAGCAGGCTGGCTGGAAAAAGAAACCTGGATGAAAATACTTAGCCTTGTGCTGAAAAGTAAACAAATCGGGACATGCAGTAGTGTGTGTAATGTGTAATATGATCGATCAAGAAAGTGCTGCAAAAAAACATTAAAACCATATCAATAATAGCATATCACCCCGATCACGATCCAAACTTGTTGCAGTTCTCAACTCAACGTTCTCGATTAAGAAAAAGAATGATTGCGATTAGGATTGCAGCAGCAGCTTAGGTCTAGTTCTCCCTTTCTCAAAGTGCCATTAACCCGAAAAGAAAAATTGTTTGGGACACAATAATAATATTTACTCGCCTCCATTTAGTACAATTTTGGAACGGTAAGACAAAAGTTATTTTTGTGCTGAAAGAAAAACTTGAATTTATAACTTTATATATTTATATTTAGCCAAAGGATTACAAGTTTACAAGTCGGCAGCTCTTAAAGTTCCCCCTTTGAATTTTTATGCATTATTTATTAGACAGAGCAGCTCTTTTTTAACAATAAACACATATAAGTAGCTTTTTGTTAATGAAGTAAGACAAGACAGTTGTTTATTTGACCCTGCACCAACTGCTGCTACATATGTGTTGTCTAAAAATACTTGTGAAATTTTAAGTCCCTGCCTTAAGTCCTCGTACCCTTCAGCATTCAGTCATTTTACGATGGGTTACTAAAGGTCATTGGATCCCTACTGTCTTCTGGCTCTATTACATATTATATATTCCATTCCATGGCTGTGTAACCCGCTCAATTATTCCGGAAATTTAATATACGTATAGCTAGCTATACAGACTAACCATTGTTAACGTACAAGAAACAGACAAGCTGATCTTTATCATCTCTTCTCTAGTTTTCATCTTTGTAGATATGATATAGAAGCCAAGGATCAGTAACCTAACAGTTCTTACATTGTGCATTCAGAGCAGGGAATAGTATTATCATGAGCTAACATCATGTCTCTGTATTTTGGGTGGGTTTGGGTCTCCAGTCCAGCAAATATGTAAATTCAATTCATTTCATAAGTGAAATATATGTAAATGACTTGACTACAGTCAAGGTCGTTTGATATCCAATCTCCTGAGAAAAGACAAAGAATATATGTATTGTTGTCTCACAAATATACAAAGTGAAAGGGTCCTTAACTTTAAAGACCCAACCCAAAGGCCCAACAACTGTGCAGAGGAATCGGGTGAGAAGTAATTTTTTGGGTTGGATTGGATCGTGATCCTAACAATGAAACGTTTGTCTCCGGACCAAACGGACCAAAGTGAACAATAATTATTATTATTCATCTATGGTAGCAGCAGCAGCAGCAAACAACATGCATTTATTATTATTGTGTAGAGTTTATTATATTAGACCCCAAACCGAACAAAGGTTCACTTGCTCAGGATTTTTGAGTGTTGTTCATGTGTCAAAATGAAAAACAAGTGCCTTGGTCTCTGCCAGAGACTCTCTGGTCTGTTTGCCTTTTTCTGTTAAGGACTGTAAAGCAGATATGTATCTCCAAAATTCTAAAGTAGCCCCAATTCCTAAATAAATGTAACTTATTGCATTGGAGTTTATAATCTAATGTAATGTGTATCATCTTCTATAGTTTCGGTCGAACGACCTTCAAACACAAAGCTTTTTGTGAAACTCAGTTCCATATGATCCTTTTCTATTTACATTTACTACACGACACGAACATATAAGTGCTATAGATAGCCAGCATGACAAATGACAATAAACTTTTTGGTTTTGAGGATTAAAAGTAGGCTGGGACATCCCATGGAGTTTGGTTAGAGTAGGTAAATAAAACGCAAGGATTATATTACGAGAAAAAGGAAAACCCGCAGAAATCGCTTTTTGACTTCCCAACTGAAGCATTTTTTTATTCAAAAGGTCACAGGCCAATTTCAGACTGAAATTGACTGATTAAAAAATCATTGATTTTGAATAAAAAACATAGCGTTTAGGAAGTCCTCGTGCTAATTGCATTCGCACGTGAAATTGGAGATGTGCAAGGAGAAGCATAAAATCATCTTCCTAATCTAATCTTTGGCAACCGACTGACAACAATTTTGTGAGGATGATCTGATCACAAATATTGACACAAATATAAATACAAAGACAATACTCTTGCTATACGAGGTTGCGGCATGTGCATAGCATGTCAAAGTCATGAAAACTGTTCGCCTTATCTCGGATTATCAAATAATCAGTAGAAAAATATATTTATACATAAATAAAACACACAAACGCAAATTTATTTATAAATGGTAATAAGGGAACTTTTAGAACCCTAATGCATTTAATATTTTAATTTCTTCCTGCAGTTGTAAAATATTTCTGCGTATTTCTCCCTCCAACCTGCGTAGTATTTGACCTTAAAAATAGTAATAAAATAATGAGCCCTCCCCTATGCTGCGAACATCGGAAATAACTTGGGCATGACCAAGCAATAGCCATCACATTTGGCTGTCAAAATTGTCAAATCAGTTTAATCAGCCAATGCATCATGTTTCTTTATGAGACAACAAACAAAACAAATATACTTAAATACGCACGTGAAACTTTCAAGCATTCAAACATTTCTATACTGTTATATTTTTTTCCAGGCATGACAAATAATCCTCGTCGAGAGAAGTCATGCACAATCGCGGCAGACGAGACGGGCCAACAACTGCAACAACAACAACCAAAACCAAAGCAACTGGACAATGCATAATGGTCACGCATCCCACGAGTGGAGCAGCAACAACAGGAAAAAAAGGGTACAAAGGAAACCTTGAAATTCCCGGAGTAACTGCAATAATAAAATCATTTGGAGTACCTGAACCTGACCTTTTCACTGGAATATTGAAGGATTTTGAGCAGAGCCCTCCAATTTACGATGATAATACCAACAATAATAATAACATGATACCGCAAAATTGTTATGAGGGTTGCACAAGCTGAAACAAAAAAAATATTATAGATGAAAATGTACCATACCGTTTGTATATGAAAATATTATAGATTATATTATACGTGATTTACTTAACAAGAGGAACTTTGACGGTAGAAAAAAAGGGAAAAATCATTTTTGTGCGTGTATTAGAAAACTTTGTATGTTCGATTTTATAACGACGACAAAACGTTCCTGATAACATTTTTCCGGTGTGAAGAAACTGGTTGAGTAAATCCCTCTAAAAATGGGCTGGTGGCCTTGCTCCTGCTGCATAGGATGCTTCTATCGGTGCTTCCAAGGTATAATATTTATTTACCATATGTAAATTTTTCTATGCACCTTCCATTCCTTTAGCACCCCCACAAAATTACTGTAATTAGCCACGCAGTAAAATTCAATAGCCTTTAATTACCCCATTCCCATTCAATTGCATACTTGGTTGATGTTGATGATTATGGTGGTAATTTTTCGTTCTTTCCAAACAGGAAGAAAGAAAAACAAGCTAAATTCCATTGATCCAGAGCAGCCCCTCCGTTCACCCACCCCGAGTATAGCGTTGAGTGGCGTAAGTTCCGGCTCCAAACTAGATGACATTAGCATTCAAGAACAATTATCCGTATTTTATTTTGGTCAAACGAAGAGCGCCTCCGGAAGACGCTATTCCCATCCCAATCAATTGAAATGGGTGGAGGAGTATGATAACCAAAGAAGAGCTTCCACCACGTCCACTACCCCAGTGCCCACTATTGACGTGACCCCTTCGAAAAACTCCAGTCCGCCTCCGAGTCCTGTTATGATGTTTCCTGTTATTCCTCCCGGTATACTGATAAACTAATCATGAAAGTTGCTAGCAAAATAATAATAATAATTATCTAATACCTCTAACCTTTCACCTTTCTTCCTCTTTGTAGCAGTTTTGTATGGCAAATAACATAGTAGATTTGATTTTAGTTGGAATGATTTAGTTCAGCTTTAGAAAAGCCTTTTTCTCTCTTCCTCCTTAGACTTGGCAAAAGTATACGATAGTTGACAAAAAAAGTCACAAAAAAAACTTATTTTGTGAATTATATTGCAGGGCGACTGTTGTAAATACGTATATGGAAAACTGTGAGATTGTAAGTATAAAAGTAAACCCCGCGTTTTTTACTCATCGTGGAAGAATCTCTGGAGAAATTGAATTCGACCTTGACCTTCATAAATCCCTACGCTCTTTGTTGATTTTTGCTATACAAAACAATAATAAAAAAAGGGAGCCCTATATATTACCAAGCCTCTATACCTAACATAATATAAAATAACGTATATATTTCCTTGAATAAAGTTGAGAAACAAAATATTTCTTGGATTGGGAATAATGTGAGCTATTATAAAGCTGTAGTATGGATACTTTTTATGCATAAAAAGAACTACTAATGAGCTTTTCGCAAAAGCTTATAAATAAAAATACGGTTATATTTTGCTTAGATTTATAGAAACGATAAGAGCACATAATAAGCCTGTTGTTGCCGACTGAGCATAATATCTATTTATTAAATAAAAAAATCTAGAGGAATGGATAGAATTGTAGACGCACAGGTGTAAAATACTCATCCGAAACGGATAGAACTAACTACATGGAAGGAATGAATATATAATCTATGCAAAGTCGTCTTATTAATGAGGCTTAAGAGAAATAAAATGTCAGTAATTTTTTTGTTCTACTGTAGTAACTTTACGAGATCTTAGCTACTTTTGTAACTACTTCTGACACTATACTACTGGCTAATAATACTATATGCATATGTAAAAAAAATTACTCATGTTTCGTTCGAGTAACATTAAACGAGCGAGTGTTCCGACCAACTTGCAACATTTTGATCATCTTTTCTGGTTGTGTTTGGAGTGATGTGTGAGTGTGTGTGAATTGTGAATACGTCTGTACCTAAACCTAACCTATAACAAGTTTACAAGCAAAAATCTCACACACACAACACAACTACTACTCTACAACTCACATCTATAAGATTCCGTCCAATCGACCTTGAAAAAAACTTCTCTTTTGAGATTTGTTTGACCACTTTCATTTCTCAGCAGCAAATCTGAGTCAGTCGTCAGTCAGCAACTGCAACTCCAAACTCACCTTCTTTTTCATTTTGAATATTAAATGTTACTCACACAATGTTAAGTGTACAAACATGCATACATACTTATACATCTAGAAGATATTATGTATCTCCATCTCTTTCCATTTCAATATATCTTCTCTGACAAAATGTGGAGATGTTGGATTTTGATGTAATAAAAGTAAATGGGGGATTGAGATTGCTGCTGATGATGATGGTGGTGATGAGATTGAGATGAAGTTGGGTGGTGCCGGTGCCATGCTCTTCTCAGATCAAAGCACGTACACACGTCTCCATTCTCCATCCACTTTTTATGCATGAAAAGATCACATCGCATCACAACCAACCCCCAACTGTCAGAAGAAAAAATTTACAACAAAAGTGTACTTATAATAATATAATTCCTTTTTGTTTTGGTTGAAGTAAACGTTTACTTTCTTCCATAAAAATTGGGTTTATCCTGTTGATCATGAGCATATTATGATGGTGATTATTGCGGTTCGTTTCATCTAGCTCTACAAATTTCCATGATTTTTTATTTCTCTTGTGGAAACGTAAAAACCAGAAGAGAGGAATGGAAGAAGCGTGTATAAAATATAGAACTAGTAACGGAAAAAATATTCATTATGTAGGTAACCGCACTATACTGTACCTGGTACTGGTACGTTCCAAATAAAATTCTAGTAGTTATCTAACTAGAAACTTTAAAAAAAATATTCCCATCCATATTGTTTTTATAGTGATGATGATGCTATGCTGAGGCAGCTGAGGGTCATATATATTTACAGTGTGAATTATGTAATTGCGCCGATGTAGAAGATGAAGATAGCTATAAAAGATTTTAGCTTTTTCCTTTTGCAAACAATATGGAACGGGTTGCAGTTAAAAGGAGGAATAACAAATTATAGAAGAAACAAAATGCTTACAAATGATAATAATGTGCATTTTGTAATCTCAGTCCAAGTCCCAGTCATATTGCTTGTTTACATGAGCCAAAAACATGATCTGATTAAACGGTTTTGTGATTGACAGCACAGTTATAATTTACAATGAATTTAAAATTGATTAGGTGGAGTGATGATGATCTTAATGCATTTTATTAATTCACTTTGATTAAAATTAAAAAAAAGGTGGCCATAAGCAAAAGCTAAAAGCACAATATGATACGATACGATCAAATATAATTATTATGTATCTTTTTTACTATATTGACTATGTATGATGCATGTATGAAACATGTTGTCGTGTAAAGTGCAGAAATCACCTTGATTTTTTGCTCATTGCAAATTGCCATGATGAAAAGGATTTATAATCAGGTCAAATTATGTAAAGTGCATCTCATGCTTCATGCACTCGTGCATCATGAAATTTTACCTGAACACCCAAATTTACCAGACACTTGGTCATTAGTGCATGTGTGTGGCATATAACGCAAGTCTTTATATTATTTCAGACTCATAATTTTCTGAAATGAGGAAGGAAACTGACCACGGATACAAATACAAGTACAACTAAATCTACACACTCTTCACTCTTCCTTCATTTTCCTACAGAAAAAAATGACGAGGAATACAACAAAAAAATTGACCAATTATCATCATCAACTTTTATTGTATGATGATGATGTTTGTCAAATGGTTTGTAACACCATATCCTGCCCACTGAGAAAATTACCTAAAAAAATTTATCCTGTTGACGACAACATTCCATATAAATATAAATATATATCACCTTTACTCCTACCAAAATACTCATTCATGTTTGACATGATTGTTACACAGCATTGAACTGAGTTGGGAGTTGTACTATATTTTGTGTGGGATATTACATATTAGGTTAGATTTACACATGCTGCATTTTGTATTGTGTCGTATTTATTGTTGAGGACTCAACTAGATGAATGTTGACACTTTTGATGGGCAAATGATGATAATAACGAACTATAATCAGGTGCAGGGCTATGCCAAACTAAACCAAAACCAACCACACTACCACTGCCAAACGTGTAGCCTTGCATTTTCGTTTGTGCAGCGAGCGGAGAATTATTTGCAATTTTCTTGAATTAGAGTTTGGCTTTGCCTTGTGTCACCTTGATTGCCATTCAGATCATATTTCACAGTGACACCTGAAACATTCTTGCGAACAATGCCGCAATTATCAGATCTTTGACAGGTTCGTGTGTAGGACTATGTTTCTTTTAGCACCACCTGCAGGTTTCCCCTTTTTTGTGATAATTTTATAAGACTGCTAAATGCGCAGTGATGAAATGTGTGATGTGTGGAAAGGCAACAACATAATTTTCAGAAAGATGCAAATAATGTCACCTTCCTTTCAACACTTTGAATGGATTGTGAAATTTAATTCAGTTATCGAATGATCTAAGTAAAGTTACATTTTTTTACTGTTTCCATACTCGGTGCATCAGTTTAATCGCATTGGCCATGCAACATCTGAATGGATTTCTATGTATCTACTACTGCACCTACTGCTACCTGCGACGGATCATAACTTAAAGTTTATCCAAAAAATATCCAAAACCTTTTAACTCCTACGTGATTAAGAAATTATTTTGAACCGAACTTGTAAACTTATGCTTTTAATTCACTCCATCAATGACAAAAAACTTTATTTAGAATATTGTAAATTTTAATGTTTCATTCATAAAAAGCATTGGTTAAATTAAGCTTTTACGATAACGGAAGACAGATCACATGTCGGAAATAAGCTTTTATCTCTAATGTACATAGCTACTGCAAAAAATACTTTCGCATTGTGTCTCTCCATATAATTTCCATGAAACTCGACTTTTTAAACCGTTGTCCAAAACTTAACCCAGTTAAATATAATTCCGTATGTATTTCCATTTATGAGTTTCATTGGTACATTGAAATCATTGAAATTGACAATCTTTAATTGTTTATCTTTTTTGTCAGACTGACGTGCCTGTAGCTTCTTATGTTATGTAGCTACAAATTATCATGCTAACAGATATTTCCAAGTTTCAATCCAATCCATGCAACTTTTATGATTATGCAATTAGTCATACAAATTTCACATATTTGTGGAAAAAATATTACAAAATGTAAATTATAAAGTTGAGTTTTCATTACGGTTCGTGTGCACTGTGCACCCTTCCAATTCGTGGTTATCATCATCATATCACAACACTACTGTTCAAAATGACGGATCAATAGCCTTAAAAGGTGATATAATGCTTGATTTGATCTGTGTACACTGCACCACAGGAACAGTTTTTGATCATTACGTCAATCAAATGATACTTTAAAATAAACTAGTGTATAAATGATGAGGAGATACACAACTTATGAGCATTTTATCTATCTTTGCAAAACTTGATATTTCCAATTCCACTCCATGATCTTCCTGTCATGAAATGTAATGCATGATGATATTTAACATAACGAGAATATTTTTTTCCACATGAGATGATAAAGTTTTAAATAGATGATACCAATGCCATCATAATCATGTCCATGTGGCTTTTGCTCTTCGCTCTGCTTACTAATCGTAAACTATATAAAAATGCAATGCAACATGTCAAGGGAGTTATTTATGGTCGCTTTTTACTTTGGTTTGTAAAAAAGGTAAATGTTTCTTCATGAATATACGAATTGTGAAAGCAAGAGCTGTATAATAAACGCCCGGCTTTCCTAGTTACAAAATCATCATCATAAGCCGGACTCTACATAATGTATCTCATCCTTCAGATTGTGCGAGCAGATCAGAGCGGCAGCACAACAGGATATATTATGTGTGTTCATGTTCAGCTATCAAACGAGGGCAAGCCGGACTTGGTTTTGGCTTGGCAGTTAGTTGCTTGAAGTGTAAACTTGGACTTGGAGAATCTATTCTAGGTTGTTCCATTAATTCCTCTCGAAGACGTTTCGCTTAAAATTCAATTTTCCACATGAAGAAGAACGCCTGCCTGTACCAGTTTCAATTTCTTGTTGATCCAGTCCAGTTCCATCAATTCAATTCTTCACTTCACCCAGCAACTAGCAACAGACACACACACACACACACATGATAAAATGATGATCAATACATCAATTACATCCTTTGTCCAACAGTTTTGATTTGACTCCAGGCATAAATCTCAAAATCTCTAACTCATCATTAAGTTGGGCAAGGCAAAAATACAAAAATAGCATTAGTAGCAAATAGTACTAAGAAAAACAAAGTTGCATCCAAGAATTATTACTGCATTCATTCATGCATCCTATCATCATGAATTTGTTGGGCAGGCCGATGTATGTAATTCTGATTTATTATCTTGTCTTGGGGGCAACTATTTTAAGATTTTGAGTGGAGAGTGCAAGTTCGTAGTATACAGTAGTAAGACACACTGCCGACCATAATAGTCTCATGTATATTATTAGAGAGAAGCCTGATGTGATGTGATTTGATGATTACACTCAAAACCACATTTTTAGCAGATTCCTCACTATTCCAGTAACCAACTTGATGAGATTACAATCCACTTAAACCATACCATACCACACGCTCATCTCTTATATTTTTACCCAATTTTTATAATACAAATCACATCACGTCTTCGTCTTGACTTTGCTCATCGTTCAACTAGTAACAAGTAAGGAAAGAAAGCTGTTTTTCATTAACTACAATTCCTCAGCATGCAAGCAAAAACTTTACTGCAAATTAATTACACTTAATAGGTCTGAACCCTTGTATTTCAGCAAATTTGCAATTTCATCCATCCAGTCTACCATTTTTTTTTTCTCTCTCTCTCTCTCCATTTTCAGCCTGAAGCCGTACATGATGATGCGTGCATGCAACAGTCGTCGAACAGTCACTCTCGCCGTCCAGCTGCGTTCCCTATTAAATTACTACTGCTCCCTGCTCGTGCTGTACTTGTAATTGAGCAGTTTTACATGTTTGTTTCATTTCATTTCGTTTTGCTTTGTCTTGGCGGAAGTGAATGTTTAAGGGCAAACCACAAAATGGTCTCGCATGCTAATTACATCACAAAACTTCATCTATAGCTACTTCTCATCTGATTCTTATTCAGTTGTAGTTTGAAAATGACATGAAATCAGTAAATCCTACACAAAAAGGAACCAATCATCAGAGCAACAGTATTATTATTACCTACAGAGAAGGCAAACACAAAATCCAATCCAATCCAATCCAACAACATTCAACCATAAATAAAATTGTGGAGGAAAAATTAGCAAGAACACCAGTGACAAGCGAGACAAGGCAAGGGCACCGCAAAGCAAAACATGTACTTTATCGAATAAGTAATGAGACCTATATAAAACTTGTGTCATAATATAATGTATTGGGTTTTTGGATTGTATATCTTTTGTATCAAATAATATACTTAGTGAACTTTACATCAAGATAGATACTATGCTGTACTATTAACAATTAGACACTTTTTTATGTACACGAAATGAGCGAGCAGAAAAAGCCTCCAAGCTGATGCTGCTTCATAAAAAGTTATGCTACTTCAATTACAATGAATATACAGGTGGATAGATAGAAACGGAGAGAGGGATACACAAAAATGATACAATACAATTAAACAAGATGTATGGCTGAATAGATATGCCTACGTAACCCTACGTTGGTAAAATACAAATACAATCATAAAAACTGCTGCTGTTGCTTTTGCCTATGCAGAACTTGAGTATTACACAGTACAATCACAATCATCATGATTTTGGAGATAGCGAGAATGATGATGATGATCATCATCATCATGCGGGCAACCTTGATCAGCCAAATAAAAATCGTGACGATATACGATAACGTGTCAATCAGGTTACACATATGAATAATAATAGCACATAGACACGCTGCTGTTGTAACAATGGATGCATAGGCAGTTTTTAGAGCTTTTGCAGATCAGCAAAATGTATATCGACTCTCTGCATAAAAACTATTATATAAAATTGTCAGTGGATACAATAGGGTATGTACACAACCAAAAAAATCCATTTTAGGACTGCTACCAATACTTGATTAAAATAAGATAATGTGTTCAAAACTCAATATTTTATTCCCAAGTCAAGGGTTATGCTCGACTCGTATTCGTATGAACTATTCTTCCTGAACCGACTTGGACTTGAGTTCGAGTACATACTAGATTATAAATTGAAGTGCACGATGAGAGAGAAACAGGAAAAAAGTGAAGACAAATCTTTAATCTCCTCTTCTCTCTCTCTCGCTCACTTGGAGTCCAGTTTCTCCTTCAATGCAATTTGGAGTTGCCTAAATTGACTGCCCCTTTTTGAACTTGGTCGATGTATCCATCCATGATGCATGACATGACACCAACTGCAACTCTACTGATGCCAAATTTATCATATTACTTTTTTCGTCTCTTCCGTCTTCTCTTCCATGTACAATATTAATATGTGTTAGCCTTTAAAAAAATGCATACTCTGTCTGTTTTACATAAACTTGAGCAGCCATCAAATTAGGATCGCCATTAAAGACATGTCCCTATTGTTTAATGCTCATGCGAAAAGCTTGGACCAATGTCACTTGTATCGCATCATCAAGTCCCTAAAGCACACTCCTCTTCCATCTTCAACTTTTTCAGCAACAACTTTTGCTCTTTAATACAAATACAATAAACATTCATATGACAAGTATTACTTATATTATTCTTTTTCTTGCTATATGTATATTATTATTACTTGTCGATCATTTGGAAGAAAAAAAGGTTTGTTTCACTTAATAGCACCTGACTCTGCCTACCAACCTGCACTACCGTTGTCAGTTTTGTTGTTACAATACTGCTATGCTGCAGCCTCTCCTCCTCATCTCATACGATTATGATTTGATGACGATGATGACGCCTTGATGAAGAAGAAGGAAATGGGCCTTGTAAGAGGAGACGAACGATCATCAAGAATAAAAAATATCAAAGACAACAAGAAACATAAAGGGAATGAAATCCATGCCTGAAAAATACGTGTGTGTCTTGTCTTGTCTTCTTGTAAGAAGGCTTAGGTAGCTAATGATTTGAGTAAGGACCTTGTGGATAATTTTAAAGGCTTGAAGAACTTATCATCATCACGGCGAAAGAAGAAAAAAAAATCCCTTTTTGCATGTTCACTCCTTTGGCTCTGCAGAACATTATTAAAAAATAAATGTAGCCTTTTATCAGATTCAACAATGCAATGCAATGGAATGGAGCACGGCGCACCACACCACACCACCGTGAGGGAATGAGAATGAATGAGTGATCTTTTTGTTGCCGTTGAATCATGTTGATGATAATGATGATGATCATGATGGTCGATAGAAATCCATTATAAAAATGTGAGCTTATACTACGCTATTATAATACAGTCATTATTTATTGTCCACGTTTCAATGTCTCTTTTGGGAATAGCTAATAAAAAGATTGAGAGAGAGGAAAATAAAAAAAAATGGAATTTTTTAATGCTGGATGGATGGGTGATTGAGATCGAATTGCATTAGCATATTTGCACACACACATGCCATTTCAATCCAGACACGCCATTCTCGAATTTCTACTCAAGATCAAGAGTCAAGAGTATTTTCCTGTTTGGGACAAACAAATATATAGTGTTGCTTTAAGGAAAGATGTGAAAATGTTGGAAACTTGAAACCCAAAACACATCCATCACCAAAATGTACACATGTATGACATAACACCCAAGATGCACTCTTGTAACCAGTCAAGTGAATATAACATGACTTGCTTGTTAAATGTCGTGAATTTTTTCGAACCTCTAAATTTCATGTCAAAAAATTGTTGTTGTTTTTCTGCATCAAAAGACAAAAGGGTGCTCCACCCTCAAAAAAGTAGAAAACTCCAGTTGATAGTTGATACACAAAAGGGGAAAATATCTTAATTGGCAATAAAAATAAAGTGCATTGAATTTGACACAGTGGAACCGTAACCGCAGCAGCTCTTTATTAGTGTTTTTTTCTTAAATATATTTGGGATCAATCAAGCATGCAGGTGTTTCTTTTATCCAGGTTAAAGCTATAAAACTTGAGAGTATATGTAGATATTATAAACACATGAAAAAGATATATAACATTACTATTTTTATGATGATAATGATAATGATAAGCCTTTCGCTAGCAAGAGCAAGCCTTTTCTAACACTAGCCCTTTTTGTTTTGACCGTTCTGCATAATAACCACAACCAAACCAAACCAAACCAGCTAGCTACATAGTAACTACATTTGAGCTACACCCCGTAAAAGGTCACCATCACCACCACCACCAACAACATCTTAAATGATGAGGTGGCGACTGTTGATTTTTCTTGGCTTTAGCTTATTAACTCAACTCATTTTGGGGAATTAAATGGGCAATGAATTAGAATAATTTATGCATAAGCTATAAACATATATGTATTATTATGTATACTTCATTATTAACAACAATATCACACACTTACACATACAACATAGATGTGTTTGTTTTTCGTGTAATCTTATCCAAATTTTCTTTGATCAAACTTTATTAATGATTTACATGATACTTTTGGTACAAGTATATTTATGGCAGGCTCAAGCTCAACCTGCTAAAAATTTTCTACCACCACCTTGTTAATTTGGCTTTTAACGCGTTTTACACAGTGTTACAAACGTGTTCTACAATCTAAACCCTTCAGAGAGGCTGAGCCAGTGGGTCTACGCACGTGTTTTCTGTAATCTGCATATTTGTTCAAAAATATCTTATACACGTTGATATGATGTATATCAGGATCAGGGCTTGTGAACGAACGAAGAACGAATCCATTTCTATACTAGACAATACAATACGATATCATATATGCATATTATATTGTATTAAAGTCCACCTTATTACTAGTATTAGTATACACTTGAGTGAGTTTTTGTTGATAAGAGGAGAGAGAAGTACAGAAACAGAAGTTCCTTCCTGAAATGGTAAGAGCACCTACCTATAAAGTCATTGCAGCATATCATCAAAATGAGGTTGTTATTTTTCTGCTCAATTTTTTTCGTCTTTCGTTTTTCTATCAACTTTGTATCTAAATCTGTACTATATTATTATGTATTTTTTTTTGCTTTGTAATGTTAATGTGAAATATGTGGGATGACAATGTTATGTTAGGTAATACCAGCAGCAGCAGCAGCAGGTTATTGCACAGGAGCATTAACACTAACCATTTATGTTTAAGCCTGATATTAAGTACCAAAAGAGGATCTGCCTCTTTGAGCCTCACTGACGATGATGCGATCGCGATAGTGAATACGCTAAATTTGTACCTTGTAAAAACAGTATATAAACCTTTTCGCTGTAGTGTTATGTTGTCACTACCGCGTATGATTAGTGCGAAATGATGTTATAAATCTTTTTACTTTAACACAATTATCATCATCATCATTAGTCAGGATATTTTGCTATCGTCATTGTTTTAGTATTGCTGAAAATAATACATTTGTGAAAATCACTAATATAAACAATATGTGAAGTTTGCTCAACAGATGAACAAACACACGCTGCCTGAAACAGTTTTTCCTCCTAAAAATAGTTTGAAATGGATTATGTTATTTAACAAACGAAATTTGTTATTTGTACAAAGTTGACCAATTTGGTGATATAATGTACAGCTTTTTCCTGCTCAGCATTATTTTGTTGTATTGTATTTTTATAGATTCGGGTACACTTTTAATTTTATGATAGTATTGATGCTGTTGCTGAATCATTTTCATGAGTTTCCAACCAGGATATTCAGCACGAAATTGTCATAGTCGAGACGGTATACGGTTCGATACCTACTTTTTTAGTCGACTCAACGTTTGATATTCGTTTGTTTAGGCTGTTTGCTGGGATTGCGTTGGGGAAACTGGAGCAAACTGATAGACTGCTGGTGCTGCTGATAGTAGGATTTTGCTTTTGCGGAGGATTTAGAGCAGGCTTTTCCTTTCACTTTGAATGATTTATATAGTACATATACACCCACTTGAAAAAGTGTGAATACGTCATCGGCATTTCCTCAATAGCAGTAAATGCTGGTTTTCCGGCTTTATCTGCATAGCATTTTAAATGGTTAGGAACAGTTTCATTTTTCCACATTTTTTTGCTACTTTCACAGTATAGCACCCCACCTCTTGATCTTGAATCGACTTTGACGATAAATTTAATTTGATAAATAAATTGTAATAGTACATGAATATCAGGAAGATTTGTCTACAGAACACCATAATATTTGGCTGATTATTTATGTTTATTTGCATGCACGTGCGTCATTTTTTACAAACCGTTAATGATCCATTTCGAATGATCGTATGACCCCGTTATCACCATGTTTTTTGCGAAAGCCCTTTTGAAAATATGTACCATTAACCAGTACCAACATCAGTTCCAGGAAAATGTGTGTTAGAATTGTAGTAGTTCAATAGGGACAAATCGCATATCTAACCTGGAAGAGTAACGTAATAACATAATGACTTAAATATATTAGTTTATTTCTCGCTAATCTGACATGTCAATATTGATATAGACGAGATAATAGGCATTACCGGATGAACTCCAGACTTTATTTGTACTTGGTTAACATGATGCCAGCAACGCCAGAACCATATAATATTCTCGCAATATTTTCAGGAGCCCACCACATCCTTCTACTGACACTATTATTCATGACATAAATGGTGCGATAATGTGAGCTCTAACTACTAACCAAACGACCTTTGGTTTGATAATCAAGTGATTGTTATTCTAGTTATCATTAGGGTCAGATGATTTCCGGTAATAAATTATAACACTCGAATCCATCCCCCCAGATATAAATTATGCTGATTGAGATTATGTTTTGCATATTCCATCACATCTCATCACTGATCTCACATCCCATCCCATCCCATGAAGTTCTACAGACAATTCAGCTCAGCATCATCATCATCATATTGCTGAGAGTGAGTACAAGAACATCTGCCTTGATTTCATGTACTTATCATCATGCATACCTGGACCAATTTGGGAATAACTAATCATGATTGGTTTATTGCTTTACAAAGGTTAAGCAATATAAAAGCTATTATTTTTCGAGCTTGTCAAGGTTATTCAACCGATTCATTGTAGAACATAGTATGAGGATGATAATTTGATGAGTACACCGTACAGTACATTATACCTTACATACCAGGCCAGCCAGACCATGGCTCAATCATCAAATCAACATCAACAATAACAATATTACATTTTAACGTGAATCAATATAAAATATTTGCACATTGACATTTTTCACAGTAAATAAAACCTCAACAGTTGTTGTTGTTTTATCCATGGACATGCTAACAAGAAATCATAAAGGTTTCCACTCTTCAACGAAAGTGAACATTATATATATATTATTTTACCACTCGGTGATCAGTTTGCGGGAAGCCAGTCATTAAACCATTCCCCCATCCGCTGGTCTTTGACACTTTTGACATTTGCATAAAATTACGCAAATCAGATTTCTTGATGATGACATAAATTTGATGGCAAACAGAAAAAGCTTGTATATGAATAACATTATTATGAAGCTTCTGTGAATCATATAAAAAGCTTATGCTTCTTGTGTACTCTTCAATATCAACATCAACTCAACTCATTATATCTATGGTTGTCTATATGACAAAATGATAGGTACCTATCTCCTCTCATCAATTCATATATTTTCCTCAAATTTCATGTCGGCAATTCGGCATTATGTTACACACTGTACTGTGTGGTCGTCTTTTCTCTCAAAGCCGCAACAGATACAACTTGGACGTATGTACGTAAGTAACGTATCCGTGCAAAAACCATCACTTTCATGTATATTATCATCACATTTTATATTATACTTATCGTATGCACATGTGAACAGCAAAGCAGCTAATGAGTTCCAGGAATATTCTCATCCTACACACCATATAAAAGCGTCACTCATCATCATCATCATTCATCACCATATACCACACCATATGCACTATCATTTCCATTTCCTATCGACTTCTTTTTATCTTAATTCAGAGTCATTCCTCCACTTAACATTAGTTTTGCCATGCCTCTTTCTCTGCGTCATATATCTGTAGTACAATATCACTTGACAATTACATTATCACGCATTGTACTTACCTGAGCTTAACCGTGTAACCACCAACAATCATTTCTCATTTCACATCAAATCAAATCATCATGTTCATGATGATGATGTTTCTTCCCTTCCCTTTTTATCCAGTTACTTTGTCGCGTTACGAGTTTTTCTATGTAGCAAATTAGCTAAACAATCTGCAGAGTGTTTGTAGCTGGTAGGTACACATTGAAAACTCTCATTTACAGTGAAAAGCTTGATATTGCTTGTTTTTTTACACATATTATCATTCTTCTGTATTCAATTTAAATGCATGAAATGGGTAAACAAAACAGTAGCCAATTTCCAAAAAGTTTGTAGATAATCATGCGTCTCTCTCTCTCTCATTCACTTTTGTGGTTTCCCTTTTTCTCATATATAAATATAGTGCTGCTGAAGCCAAAAAAAGGGGATATCTTTTTCCATTTTATTCAAACTTTTTTTAAACAAAAAAAAAGTGTTGAAAGTTATTCATTCTTTGTGTACATTATATCCCTTATTCTTACATCCAACATCCTTTTCTATTCATTTCATTCACAGAAATATATAAGTATATAAGTACACCAATAATATATATACCTTGTCATTTAGCTCTCTTGAGACAAGCATCCAATTGGAGAGTTATTTTACTTGGCGTTTGGTTTGTCGCAGTGTAGCACAGAGCACACACACACGAGAGTGAAAAAAAAATATAATTGTGTAAACTGCAATGTCATTGCATGCTCAATTCTCTATGATCTGTCAAAAGAGATTTTTTTAATTTTGTTATTGAGTCCTTTCAACTTCTTTTTATAGGTTTTTTTTATAATAGCACACCCGTGTCATTCTCATTTTCATTCCATTAACTACAAACCCATTCCAAATTCCAATAAGACCACAATCTAGCCTTGTTACAGAAATAAAAAGGGAATGAAATAAATCTGTACATTTTACGTAAACTTACAAAACGTGCAAAAATAAATGGCCTATCCTGTTCCTCTAGTAAAACAGTAAGCAGATATCGTTTTCATGTGTGTGTTTGTGTCTTGTGTGTACAACGATAACGTACCATATCTCCATTCCATACATATGATAATTGCAAGTTTAGCAATAAAAAAGGGATAATTAGATATTTTATTTTATTTTCATTCATTTGCATCGGCATCTGCCTTTTTGTGGATGCTATAAAAAAATATACACAGCTTCTGTGCCTTGAGTCACTCCACAATCCAAACATGCATTTTTTTAAAGTACCTCTCAGCTTCAGCTAAAAGGCTGTTAACGCCTACGTACACACCTTTACACAATAATAAAATCAGTTTGCCTACTTGCATCTAACATAAGTATAAATTGGGTCTAGAGATATGTGGATGAAATGATGAAAATGAGAAATGCACAGAATGGATTTTTTTAACTACAGGCTATATTTATACTGCAGTTTGCTATATAGGCATAATACATAATGCATGTGCTATGGGCTCCTGTCGAAATGAAGGATGAAGGAATGCAGAGATAGGAATGAAAAAAAATTGCAAGATTGCAGTCTTTCGAGTGTTGCACCAAGCCTTAAAATAAAATAAAATAAATAATGCTTAGACTATATTACTACGTGTGTTGTTTAATGCGGAGGATAAAAGTGTGGCGAAAATAAAACAAACATTTAAACACAAAACGAGTCACATTTTTAGAGCATCCATTTAATATTGATACGCCAAGAAGCTGAATCAGAGCGATCGCAACAGAAGCAAAAATAAAAAGAAATATTTATTTTAGTACTTGCTTACTTTTAGTTTGTACATAAGTAAATACGAAATAGTTAAAGCTAATGCGCATCTCTCTATCTGCTCTGTACAATAATTTCTTCATGCAATTGCAACAAGTGACAAGAAAGATGGACGATGGCGACAAATATAATGAAGTCAAGTCAAGCCAGTGTTTTTTTTGTGTTGCAATTGATAATTTAGATGAGTCGCGTTATTTTATGTTTTTGTAGTCGAGATATATTGTGAGACGGAGCGCAATGTAAATAATAGATTTCGATACAGTATTTTTTTTTACCAATTTTGCACGATCAAGAAAGAGAAATGATGGGACCAGCATGAAAAGTCCGTATCTGATTAGATCAACTCAGGATAAAAAAACCTTATATGAAAGAACAACTGAATGAACTGAACTAGCATAAGAATTTGCTTAGATCTTTTTTTTGTATAAATATTTATACTGCCAAATCGGTATGCTAAGGATATATAGCATAATCATCATCAACATCATCATCATTCACAATTGAACGTCATCATAAATGTTCAGGGAAAAGGATTTTCTCAGAAAAAATAATCACATTCACTAATGGAGCAAGCAACAAGCTAGTACAGCTTAGGTATGTACTATGTACAGCGTCTTCTTCTTCAGCATCATCATCATCTTCTTCTTCTTTTTTCAACCATGTGGACGTGGACTGTAAGTCTAAGTAAATGTTTTCAAGTCAACAAAAAAATATAAGACAGGTAGTAAAGAAAATAACTAAGGCACACATGGAGTGGAGTGGAGAGAGATTTTTTGTTGAGACTGAGAAGGATCTGCTGACTGACGAGACGCGATGACGAGATGAGACTCCAAGTCTGTGTTGACGATATGAAAGATTCGTTTGCTCACTTTTTGTATCTCATCATCACATCAAATTTTTTAGATTGTACCTATCGCACATATATAGCTCATCTTCATCCTCAGGTGAAAAATATTAAAAAAATATATATGTTCAGCAGGAATTTCCAAACTGTTTACTTGCCCTAATATCTTGTTCTATTGTGTTCAACGGCAAAAAATAGGTTTTCACATAATTCATCTTCTTATACCATCATCATCATCATCTGCTGCTTGTTTTGCTTGCGTGTTGTAAAATCCATGATGAGGCTGATTCTACAACCAAAATCATTTAGACTGCCTGCGCCTGACCTGCCTGTTTACACATTAAACTTACATCCATACATAAGCCTTAGTGTACCAAATGACACGTCTAGTAGGGATGGATGAAGATTATTACGTATGCAAATTCATTTTTTTTGTTAAACGCATGCATAATAGACCATAATCCTCTTAAATGATGAGAGCATTTTCTGCGTATATAGTTAACGTGTAAATAAAGTTAATGCGATGCGTTTGTCTAGTCTAGACCAAACCAACCTCTGTTTTGTTTTCGAACTTGGACTTTTTTTTACCTACCATTTAATTATGATTATTTAAAAGAAGAAAAAAGTATCTGCACAAAAAGTGGATCCTTGTTCCCATTCCTGGAATTAGGAGGTCGACATCGACATACTCAAATTGAAACGCAAGCAAAGTATCATATCATCTTCTTCTTGAGGTTTTTAGGGTAGGGTTAAATTTATCTATCTACCTCATGAAAAGCAAATTTATAATGGCACAACAAACCAAGTATCGAGCTCAAAGACTTGATTGACTGAACAAACAAACTGATTGTTCACTTAAAACAAGAAATTATTGTCAATTTTTTTTCGCAATTGATTAGTAGGAGATGAATTACTAAACGAAAGATCATGTCGAGATAGGTAGTGCATTGTTATTATTATGAATATGAAGCGCATGAATGCATTCTATCAATATCAATTCGAATCTGAGATTTAAGAGCTGTCTTGTCTTGCAACTCAACACTCAACTAACAACATAATGAGATATTTGGATTGTTATCTTATCCCAAATATTTTAGCAGCAACAACACTAACAATAGTAACATTTTATTTTTTGAGTTTAAGGATAGGACCGACTTGCACTTCTTTCTTAAGCTTGATTTTATTTAGTAGATGCTCACCTGAAACATCATTATTTTTGATGATATCATGACAAGATTACAATAAAGATGATGATGACATATATTAAACCGTTGAGCATGTATATAACTTACTTTTGACTTGATTCTTTTGTTATATTTTTTGTGCTCTCCTTTTTATGCACGGTTTTGTGCACTGATGGAATGAAATGAATTAAATTAGGATATTATTGGGAATAAGAATATCGATTGCGAAAACACGTCTACTATTATCATTATATACAATTTTTTTATACCACTACCAACACCTGATGTGTTGTGCAAAATAAAAAAAATGATGCCTTTGCCAAAATCATAATGCATTTTTGATATCTCATCTCTCTTCTGCACTTGTACGTATCAGTATCAGCCAACTAATGCATACACAGTCACCGTCCTTATGACTTTTTCACACAATCAATGATCAATTGCAGAAACGGCAATAAAATATAAAAAATCAAGTCCTTATAAGATGTTGAGAACTGATAGGAACCTAGTCAGCCATGGAATGGACAAGATTTGCATTTTTTTTTCATACTCCATTCCAAAAGCAAAAGCTGAGCTAACAATAAATATATAATATCCATTGCCAATGACTAGGACCATTTTATATATTATTTTTTTTACGATTCATTGCTAACGACAATGTATTGAATGGCTAATGCCAATTTGCCGATACATGTTGCATTGTGGCTTCATCGACTTGGACTGCTCCTTCTCACATATATGCAAAAGTGGTGGTATGGTTATAAAGTTACAAAATAGCCAAAAAAAAGCCAAGCGGCCAAAACTCCTGGCTGCCTGCGTACAATTGTTACTTTTATTATCATTATTATATTATTAGCAAAAGCCAAAAAAGAGATGAGAGAGAGATGCTGAGAGTGAGGCTGCTACGAACGAAAACTGCGGCTGCAGCTCACATCTCACATCTCCGAGTAATAGTGAGTAGTGACGTTGATTCCCTTTTTTGAAGGTAACTCATTACTACATTGAGATCGAGCAGACAGGATTTTGAGAGCAAAAGTACTTTTACTATTCATTCAATCCAAAATCCAACCCAGTACATAACGTAACGTAGCGTAATGCAATGCTGAGTAAGTGAGTGTAACGCAACGCAATGAATGAAATGATGATGATGATGATGTATGTATGTATCTATATATGTATCGTTAAAGCTGAAAAGAAAAACGTGTAAAAATTACAACTATACTGCTGGTTGCAACTGTGTGTGCTACATGTTACGCTTATTACCAATTTTTCCCTGCCGAAGAAGAAGGGTTTTAAACGTAAGTGTTTGGTTTGCGTTCACATTTCGGGACAAGAATAATATTGCTACTGCTCTGCTGCTGCAAAAGGCATTGCATTGTTAGTTTAACATTGTTGTTATAAGCCTATTAGGCAGGCAAATTTTACTATTTAACGGCAGCCGCAGTCTTTTTGTTGGCCTGGCGCAATCCTTGTGCTTGAGTCGGCAGTAGTTGTAAAATGCAGATTTTTTTTCTCGACTTCACAAGGCCTTCCACTAAAAGTCTATTGTCGAAAGAGTGTGTCCTGACTTGTCTACTGCTGCCTTCATGATGATGATGATGATGATGATTGTTACATGACGCGCGTTCCTATTCCATCATCTTGGTTGATGTGATATGATGATGATGATGATGATGATGTGATCTCCAAAATGATTTAAACCTAAACAAAATAACATAGCACAAGTTACTACAACACAACAACGGCATAGATTTTCCTCTCATTGTCAGTGAGCTCTACATAAATAATGTGTTTTTGGAGTCATTTTCAGCTTGATTGGTTCTTCACACTTGACTTGGCTAGTGCGAAAACACTTGCTCATAAAGATTTTCCTATGTAATTTTAGGACCTGTAGATACAGTTTCATTTTCTTGATGAAGTAACAAGAAAGAAATAAGAGATAATCAATGCAAAAATAAAGTTATGGTTAGGTTGTTGGTTGGTCGTTGGTACAGGGAGGCAGGTAGGCCAAAACCAAACCCAAAGGCACACATTTTTAAGCCATGTCCATGTCAATTCCACGCACTACTAAATAATACCTCTTCGTATATAATGTACTAAAATGTACTCGAGAACCTTTAAGTGCAAGCCCAAAAAATATCCATTAGGCTTCAATACAGGCAATGCACTAAATATAAAATAAAAATATTTTTTGCAAGTGTGCAACAAAGCCAGAAGGCAAAGGTAGTAGTAGTAGTGTGTGGTGCTAAATATAATGCAATGCCGATGGGATGCCGATGCCGTACTATTGACTATCATCTATCATTAAAAGTTTTGAGTTTGTCCTACTGAAAAAATCAATACGAAAGAGAAAAAAAACTGCACTCCGCTCCTTCTTCCATCACCATATCATTATGATATATGATACTTCACTCCTCCGCTCAAATGTCAGAAGAATCAAGCCGCAGCAGCTACCACCATACCACCATAACACCACCGCACTTGCCTCCTTTTTACTTCACAATCCAATTCCAATAAAAGTTTTGATGCGTACACAACACAACGCACCATCGACTCAAGAATCAGTTCATATCATCATAATATCAAAAATTATTAATAATAATGGTATTGCTTCATCACATAAAGTAAATGCATTTTTTATGCTCCTTGCACTTTTAGCTTTAGTCATGCATGCAAAAAGGATTTTTGTAAAGATTAGCGTACTCTCAATAATACTCATACTTACATGAGCTTTTGTGTACTAGCTGGCATGCCAAACCAAACTATACCAAACCAAACCACTACCGACACCGACGGCATATATCGTGTCGCGATATCGATAAAAAAAGTACTCGGCTGATGCTGAAGTTAGCAAAGCAAAGTTGGATAACTTAACATAACATAAAACACAGCAGGTAGGCCAACATGCACAGTGCTCACCAGGTATATTTTTATTCATCATCAACAACAAGATCATAAGCCAAGCCAAGACCCAAAATTATCAATCAATCACTATCATCATGATGATGGTAGGAATATTCCTCACGCTGCTTATAGAGCCTAGCCTCGTCCTCTCCAGTCAACCCAACCTCATAGGATATACCTCGCCTTTGTCTTTTGTTTTAAGAAAGGCAGGCACACCATATAAAAACTGTTTTCGTAAACGATTCCTTCAATCAAAGACTCAAATGAAGTATCAACTTATTATTTTGCAGTCGCCTTCCTCCTTTTCGTTTTCTTTGCGAAGCCTACATAATATGCTATTTATTAGCTGAGGTGCTAGTTTCAAGCTCAACTCTGCAATCATGTTTTTTAAAGATGATATGATGAGGATGACTTGAGTTGAGTTTGAGTTGCTAATAATTTTAAAGCCTAGCCCTGTTCTTTTGCATACAACCAAGAAAGATTTTGGTTTGATTTGATTCATGTGTAATGCAATAACATCATCTTTTGAAGTTTTGAACTGAACCTAAAATATGTTAAAGATAATCATTGGGTAAATGCCTTCTTCTGAATCATCATCATCATCATCGTCATAACATAACATACCTTTCATTTTGCCAACGTCCTGAAAATGAAAAATGATAATGATGAATGTTTCAATGGTCTTTTGAGCAAATGGACATGAATAACTACCAACTTCTTTTTTTTACGGGCTCCACAAGAATTTAACATTTATTCATAAAATCTTCTCAAACTATATATATTGAATACTACTTTATATTATTGTGAGTTGAGGCAAGCCAAGCCAAGCCATGCCAAACCAAGCCAGAGATGGAATTGAATTTTACCAATGAGCACAACCAAATAGACAGTAGTCATATATTATTCTTATTATGGATGGGTTTTATTTTATGTGCATGCATGTGTGTACGTGAGTGCATTACATAGCCAAAAATTTTGTGTAAGAAGAAAACTAGCAGCAAAGCAACAGCAGAATGGATATATGAACCAAAATCCATTATCCTTTTTTCTTCTTGTCTGGCTCACTGCATTGCATTAGGATTTGGATTGGATTGGGAATAACGTTTTCATTCTTCGTTTTCCAAAAGAAAAAAAATTGTCTATCTTGAACAAGAAGAGGTAGTATTAAGTATTAGTATTAAAATATAACAGTAGTAATAATATGTAATGAATTTGGTATGTTGTTCACGATGCTATTTTTGTAAGGATTGATGTAGGTACTAGAACTACAACTGCTACTGCTGCTTCATACTGCATGTAAACACACAGAAAAAAATCTGAACAATTTCTGGTGATTGGAACGGATGGACAGAGAGAAACAGATGGATGGTTAAACTATATACCTACTGAATTACGTACGTTATGCCTTCAGTAAAGTAAGCAAAAGCAGCAAGAACACAATACAATATACAAATACAATGTGTATGTAAGCCATGCCATCCTAGCCAGAAACCAATACGAATGCAAAGTGAAATGAAATGAATGCGTCAGTCGAGTCTCTATACTCACTAAAACTCGCCAACATCCATCCACAAAAGCATGCAAGAATTATTTCTTAGTAGATGGATATTACATGCACTTTAAAGTGCGTATGTAGTAAACTCCACAAGAAAAAAAAGAAGGCCCTTCATCATGCAACCATTCTTATGATAACACAAACAATATTATGAGCAAAAGCCAAAAAGTACTTTTAACTTCATGAATATACCTGTGCAGCTGAGCCTTACAATGCAATGCAATATGTGTAGACTCCTATATGCGCAATCATACTGAGATCCAGATGATGATTGTGATTGCATTTTTGAAAGAGGAGAAGGAAAACCTTATGCTTCTTAATGTATTTACAATTACGATACGATATGGTTTATGGTTGTTGTATGCAAAAGTATTCAAATCTGATTGTTGTGGGATTTCTTCCCTTTTACTTGCCGTTTTTTGGTAGGTATGCTATCAAATTCTCACATAAAATATCCAGCAGGGCTACTGAGTGCTAGCTGCTAATAACTGCTGGCAAAAAAGAAGGAACTATAGATAGAGCGGCTGCTAGAGAGTTTTATTAGCGTAAGGATAACTATCTAACTAATCTTACCAAACCAAGCCAATAAGCAGGATATTAAGTTAAGGATTAAAATCTTAACGAAATTTTAAAAGTTGCGAAACCTAATCTTTTCCATTTTGCATCTGTGTAGTCAAGTCAAAGGTATACCTAACTAATTGTTGATTAGAGGACAAATATATAGTAGGACCGTTGCTGTAGTGGAGATACAAAGATACAGAGAGACACAATATGCAACTTTAAATCAAAATGTTCACTTCTTCTTGCCTAGCCTCGTTGAAGTCGTAGATAGTGTGCTGGTTCTGCATCTTAAATACAGTGAAGCATAGGCACACAGAGATCTTATGTTTGGCTTTGGCCAAAATAATTTGGTAACAATAAAAGGTATACAGGATGATGGTTTGGATTTGGATATTGGAATGATATATCTTGTGATTTTGGTTTGGTTTTGCTGTGTGTAAGTGTAAATACAATGTGCATGTGCGTATATGTCGATGGAAGAATATGCTTCTGACACTGACGGACTCGTTTTGTCTCATGTTGGATAGATAGTCAGTGTGAGTGAGTGAATGAGTGACGGACACAAGGAGCAAAAGCGTTTTTTCAGAAAAAAACTTCATTTTTTCTTCTTTTGTACACATTTTTATATGTACATATTGTACAGGGGAAATATATATATTATATATTTTAGGAATAGTAGGGTAATTTATGTATATTAATAATATTATATACTTATCAATGTATAGTAATTAAATAATAATTTTTTATGTGTAGCAAAAGTTTATGTCCTTTTCGTGTGCAAACGATTATATCTTTTTTTGAGTTTGAAAAGTTTATTTGTTTATGAAATCAATTGTGAATAATAATAATTATTCGTCTCTCCGGTTTACTATAATACAATCCAAAAAAGTTATTGTCTATTGTTGATTGTGTCGCTCGTGTGGTTTTTTTTATTGGTACGCATTTTTTTAATACTCTCATCTATACTTTCACACTCACAATATACATACTTATCCGTTTATGTTTATATGACATGGCTCAATTATCCAGCAACATAAAAAAAACATCATGTTACTTTATGTGTTATCATTGTCCTTTTATATTGGTTTGGTTTAGGCAGCAGCCCATTTCTCCACCTCGTCGTTGTATGAGTTGTTCTTGTTGTTGCCTCAAAGTCTGTGCTGCTGATCTGTATAAATTTTTTTTCACGTACGTACCAAGTTTTGCTCCTGCTCCTGAAGATTGAGTTTGACTACTTTTATCCTCATAAAATCAAGGCATCTTTATATTTATGGACACTCCATTTAAAAATTACTACTATTGATACTGCTGATTCTGCTCCTGCCTATTGTGCACGTATGAATGTTATATGAATGCTGTTTGCTGGACACATAGAAGAGCTGAGATTTAAATAAAAAAAATATACAACCCTTTCTTCTTTTTTGGATGGACACTTTACTACTGCGGTGATATGTCTCACTGTGATTAGTAATCGCTTTGAAGGATATATTAGGATTGCGATACAACTCCATAAATAACATACAGAGAGTTGGATTTTGGATTAGCATTTTTTTGACTCCGGCTCACCTTATCATTATCACCATCATCACCAACATCATCATCAGCTAAAGTGTAATCATCAATCCTTCTATTCAACATTTCAACTCAGTTATCAAAAAATAGCAAAGAAGAGGCGACCGTCAAAAAAGGTTAATTACACAGAGGCTTGATACAGTTGTACACTACGGTCTCTATCATTATCATTAAGACGCCAAGGAAAAATCCAGTTTCAAGTTTTTAAAGAGGATTTTTAACTCGTCTTACCTTGCCCCGACGACTCACTCATCCACTTGCTCATCATCATCTCCTCAAAACCTCAACCCAAAAGCCTGTATATCCTGCTCCCAATTATTATTATTGTTATTATTTTCAACGAGAAGCTCAAAAGCGCAGAAGCACCGTAAAAAAGTAAAAGTGAACAAGTGTGGGGAAAAATCGTTGCAACACCACACTCACCTCATCAATATTCAATATTCATTTCATACAAAAATCCAAAACACTGAGATTTGAAACTGAAATTCCCGTTGTCAAGTTTTGCCATACCCATATTTTTTTTCTCTCTCTCTTCAAATTGCCTTTCCCCACAACAATCCTGATTATTGCTTATATTATTCAGTCTCTCAGTAGCCAAAAACCAATTGATGCGAACATAACCATTACAAGATACCTGAAGTTGTGTGTGGTGGTGTCGTCGTTTGTTCGCTTCTTTCGTTATCAACGAGAGCCACTTGCTGCTCTTCCATCAAACCAGAGCCAGAGTTCTCCGTGTACCTGCCAACCCTGCGTGAATATATGCAGATAGGAGGAGAGCGCTCTCCATAATAATAATATAATACTTACTACGGTCCTCTCGTAATATACATACGAAGAGAGGAGAGTGAGAAGAGAGAGCAAAGCAACAGACAAGTACGGTTGTGTGGTGGCTGCTGCTGGTTTGGTTGGTTGATGTGTGCTTGTGCACTTGTTCTTCTGCTGCTGGAGTTCCAGCTTTCCTTCTTCCTTCAGTGAGGAGAGATACAGAGAGTGCGATTTTTGTGTGTGGCAGTGTGGTATTTTATCAACTACAACTTCTCAACCACTTGCACTTGGCATCTCTCCGTCATCCTGAAAACTAGTTTACGACACTTTTACAAAAAGATAGTATTTTTTATGCATAGGAGCAGTAACTAACATAACATATTAAAAGTGTATATGCATATTTAGTAGGAGAGGGTGAGAGAGAGAGAGAGATTCTTCGACAAAACTAGTATCTACCATTTAGTTTACACGTTACGCAAGCCAAGTTTGACCAACACACAAAGATACTGCCACAAAAGGGGTTCTGTTACCAACCTGAAGTTTAAAATTATTAAAATTGACAATCAAGAGCCAAGTCTGCCTATACATACTTATCTCTATTTAAAAATAAATAGTGTGTCTTCTGCCAACAAAGCCAAGCATATGTTAATCCTGATCTCAAATCAAATTTGTCATTATTATCAATAATTAGTATCATCAGAAACGTACTCTTCGAAACACAAAAAACAAAAATTATTATTGTCAGTTCTGTTCGCGAAATACAAAACATTTTATATTAAAATCTGCGCATTTCTACAAAAAGACGACACCGCCGCTCCAATAAGTAGTATTTCTCGTTGACGTTCCGCAACTGGTTGGAGCTGGATGTGTTGGATTGGACACTCATCATTCGTTCTAGTTAATATTTTACCTGAAGAAAAAAATAAGAATATTTCCAAAAAAGATGTAAGTCAAGTTCATGATTACGTTTTATAAATTTATTTCGCTTCATTTTTCTTCGCTATAAAAAAAAATGATGCTGATGTTCAGTTTGCATGCGGGGCTATATAAAAAATATTGCTGCTTTCCAATGTGAAATGTATGGGGAAAATCTTTTCCAGCTTTTTTCTTCACAAGTTGCCTATATGTATATTCCATCTTACCAATAAGCTTTGACCTTTATTTCATTTTACTGAACTCTGCTCTGCAGTTCCAACTGTTCCAAGCCATACATTTGGCTAGTTTCAGTTTTTGTTAATTGGCCTTTCTTTGATGAGTAAACATCTTATAACATAGTTCACGGTAATTGTGTAATGGGGGAAAACAATGTGTAATTAGGATTTAGAACTACTGCTCATCAATGCTTATCTAATTTAGTTGGCAACATATTGTATGTCGGCCGTGCCTTTCTATGAGTTGTATGAGTATAATCTATAAGCGTTCATTTCATTCTATTATCCTCAGCATCCTCTTACTCCTTACTTGAACATAACGTTTGCATGTGTTTGTCGTGTGTGCGTGGTGTGCTGTTTTATGGAGACATTCAGTGAAGAGTGAAGTTCTTCCATTTTTATTGGGAATGGGGACTTTGATTTTGATGCTCGGATATATTATTATTATTACATGATCATGATCTATCTATTCAATGAGTCGTCCTACGCACTAACTTAATTTTACTTGCTATTTTATTACCTCCTCCACTCATTATTTCTGCAATTCAATACACTTATTACGCTTCTATCATCAAATCTATGAAATCCTTTTTTAACAATCATATATTACGGCTTATGTTTGATGTTACGACGTTTGTCAATCTGAGAGTTTTTGTCATTTCATTTTGAATGGATGGGAATGAATTCTCGTAATATTCCACTTGGATCATTCTTTGTGAATGGTGGCTAATGATAATAGCAAAATTGATGGTGGTGGAGTGTGTCAGTACCACCGAAAATATTTTTATAGACGACCCTATTAAATTCTCAGTTACTTGCGTCTGGCGTGTGTGTGTGTACTGCCACCAAGGATTAATTTTGGTTTTTCATCGTTTCGATGATAAACGTTGATATTTGCATTTATGAGAGTGGAAGAGGAGGTGTGTGAGTGTGAGGTAGCAATAGCAGTAGGGAGCATAAATACGTCTCTTTTTGGTGCCTTTATATATAGTATCAAGAGTGTTGAGCAAAAAGGCACCATTCAAACAGAAACGAGCCGAGGTTATTTATAACAATGCACGAAAATTATGTTCATGGTTTAAAAACAGTGTGTGCTCACTACTGTAGTACGTTTATGATTAGATTGCATTAGGTTGAACGTGCATACCAACCAAAAAGTTCTCAAAATACAATCGGTCTCCTTCAAGGAGAGTGAAGGAGAGAAGAGAGAGAGAGAGAGAGAGAAAGACAACAAGTAGCTTAGCTTTGTAAAGGAATAGTAGTCTTATGGCTTGGCGAGTCAGAAACATTTTATACATGTGCTTTTCTACAGCCTATGTATCTACAGCTATATTTGTTATTGGGAGTCGAAATGGAAGGGAAGTCAGAGAGTCAGAGGATTTGAAGAAAGGTTTGGTTTGCTTTGGTACTTCATAAAAGGTCTTTGTAAAAGGGTTGTCGCTCATGTACACACATTGTACATTATTTTATATAGTGTTTGGCTAATGAATTAAAACAAATGGATGGATGGATGGATACAATGCAATGCAATGCATTACTACATTCATGAAAACTACCTCCGCACTATATCAAATTTTGCATTGTACAATAATAAGGTTTTTTGTCTTCGTGGTGGTCACTATTTTAATGTTTTGACTTGACCAATCTACTTTTAACAGCTTTTGCCTAAAGGTTAATTATGGAGAGTTGGGTTGCATTGTATTATTGTTCATTGCAAACAATTATGTACATATATATGTGTATTATGTTATTTTGTGGTGATCAATAAAGGTGATCATGATTATGTGAATGTGCAAGGCAAGGTGCATCTTAACAGCAAAAGCAAACCAACATATATTCTGCAATCCCTGCATCGTCAATTTGCAATATATAGAATTTTGAAGACAGAACAGAACATTATGCCAAAGTGTCAAAATGTAAAGTTGATACGAGAGGAGATACTTTTTTTTTGCCACGAAGGAGGCACGTACTCATTTTAACCTCAGAGAATGCATTTTTATATCTTACTCACTACAATACTGAAAATGACATTATGCATTTTTAATGCCTTCGAAACGCCTTCATGGTTGTTCACGAATGACGAAGAGAAAAAAAATCTACTAATAATTTTACGACAGTTCTATATGGACCAAAGTTAATTTATTATTTGGTTATCTCCTACTCTTATCGTCAACTCATTTTTATTAGCATGCCATTGCACACTTTGTTAACACTTGGAGGAGACTTTTATCCTTTTCGTGGCTTTAAAGATGATGACGATGATGATGGCCAATGTCTCTGTCCAAATGACTTTTTAGATAATAAAAATGATCTTGTCCTCCTGTCCCTTTCAATGATTCCAAAATGCTCATATTATAAACTTATGCAGTTTCTACCCAGTTCAATGTGCATGGAGCAAAGTCTACACAAAATCCGTTCATTTACCTTCTTGTCTATCTATATCCCAATCATTCATACATGTATAAATTAATATGCACATGCATTCATGCATAGCCAAAGTTAAAAGCAAAAGTGGATAGAGTGCAAGAGCCTGCTTGCTTTTGCTTATCATCATCACTCAGGCGAGCTCTCTGTGACCACTTATTTATACGTTCTGGTTATAAGGGTTCCCCCAAAATATCATCAATTGCAGAATAATAAGTGATATGATAGAAGATACGATGTTTTCAACGTTAGTGGATGTTGACAAATAACGCCTGAGATGAGATACTTATTGGTTGTTTTGTACACAAAGATCGAAGGATATTTCTTTACAGTAAACATCAAATCAATAGAGACACACAAATATGGTTCGTTCGTTCGTTCGTTACAAACTTGGAGGCAGGACAAAAGAAGAAATGCAAGAAAAATATGAATAACCTTGAGCTTTTGTGAGGGCTACACAATATACATACACATGCATATATACAACAAAACGTAACATTGTAAATGTCTCTTTCTCTTGTTATTCAGTTCAGCATTAGCATGGAGGACAATCAGTCAGTCAGGCTACATGAATAATATGTGCATATAACGTTATCTATAAGGTATTGATTCCGAATTAGATATATATAGTATATAATGCTCCTGTTTTTCTTGCAACTTTAAGGTAGCAGTAGAGAGATCAGTACGCATAATAGATAGATATGTAGGCATAGTTTGTATCCCATTTCATTTCACTTTCCATTGGGTTCGCAGTGGTGTCAAAACTTTGGGTTGTTGTATAAATTGGTGTGGGAAAAAGTTTTGTGAAATGAAATGGGTATGATGAAGTATGAACATTGTATTTAATGTGTAATACGTCAGTAATATGATGGCAGCTGAACGGTCGAGATGAGTTGATGAGCTGATCTTTCATAATATGCCATGGCTTTTCAGACAAAATCTGGACATTGTGTCTGTCTGCTTTTGCTTAGCTTTTGCTTACATGCTAAATACTCAATATTAGTCCATGAATTATAAACCATGTATCGTACGTAGTATGTCACCATCATCGCATCGTCGCAATCACAGCATAGTAACAATAGTCTGTATCAAAATATTTACCAATGAACTTAAATTCTAGGAAACGGTTGTGGTTAAAACGAAAAAGTGTGTAGTTGTGTGTTTATGAGAATCTATATGAAATGAAATGCGAGCTACCATGAAATGCAATGAAATGAAGGAGTTTCCATGAAGGAATGAATGAATCAGCATCCATATGTATGCAATGTGCCGTTGTCGTAGTCTACTCAAAATTCATCTGTCAACATTTACTTTACTACGCAAAAAAACCCAAACATTTGCTTTCTTATGCAATAATGTCATGCATTTTAACGTTTTAGCAGATAAAAAACTCAATGTTATTACTTCCTATTAATTCGTCATGCTTTGATTTTTTTAAATATGAATATGGTACAGTTAAATTTGACAATTTCTTCCTGAAACGTCGTAATCTATGAAAAATTTGGGATGTCAAAATATCAAAGCTATTAGCTCAAGCTGCAGCTGCCCTACACTCACGCATAACATTCCAATGACACAAAAAAGTATCAAATATCATTTCACTTACATTTACATCATTAACTTAATAGATGAATAATATGGCAGGCAAAAGTTCGACTCATGTCAACTACATAGGCATCATCATCATCGGCAGATTCATATTACACAAATAGTAGATAATGACAATGTAGGTTCATTAAGACAAAACATTTTTCAACAAACTTTGAAACTTAAACCGAGCCAATAATGTAATAAAGTCATTGACACACATACGACAATTTATTGATACTAAGAAAAAATCCAAACGTTTTTTTCTGGGTATTTACGATCAAGTACCTAACGATACTTTGGACATTGATTTATTTTAGAGCTTTCATATTGCATATCAATATTTATTATTGTGCATTTTATGAAACAACACAACTCTCTCTTGTGTGTATCTATAAACTGGGTATCATAAATTCAGAACAATTCGATTTTTATGGCAGGAGAAGTCTTTGACAATGGTACGGTGTGATCGACTTTCTTAATGAGCTCTCATTTTATTTTGACATATCATATTAGTAGCCAAAATATCTCTTTTTTCTCATTCGTTGGTTTCCTTCCAGAACACTTGTGCATCAAAGATTTTGACGTTTGACACCGAAATAGTGATAGTGAGCAAAGACATTAGCTGAGGCATTCAAACCTTATCAGTACCAGTACCACCAAAAGCCAATGGTCATGGTCTTTGTTGTTGTCGCTGTTTTCATAGGAAAAAAAAGTTCATCCAAAAACTGCATGCATAATTTGCTCCTGTAATCTGCCAAATTGAGCTCGGGCCAAAGTTATTATATATTACCTCAACTCAAATATTGGCAAAAGACAATTTTTGCTGTTATTTTGTGAAGTCTGTCGGTCTCTGGGAGAGAAAAATACGTTGTTTTTCTGAAACTGTATATTCCACAGACATTATCATATCTTACACCTCTTCACTCGCCCTTCTGCAATTTGGTTTGCTGGAACGGGATATGTACGTGTTCCCAAAAAAAGCTTTCAGAGAGGTAGGTACAATCACTTGGTATGACAATTGACTTGTGACAAGTCAATAACATTTATAACATTGCCTCAGTACTACATTGCATAAGAGAGATGCGTGTGTGTATTATTAAGTAGTAGATTTGTAAATGGGGGTTTAATGCAACTTTTTTGCTTTGGAAGTCGTCATTTCTGTCTTGTCATGTGCTTGGGAAAGATGGTGACTTGCAATACTACTGCACAGCTTTCTATTGAAACGAAATAAAATATAATAGTTTTTTTTTAAATAATTGTTTCCAAGATTGTAAAAACTTATATCCTGGTTCTTTTGATTATTTTTCCTTAGATATTTAATCATTGTGTGGCTGCTGAACAATGTGCGATGGTAAACACTCGAGCAGACGAGACGTGGTCATCCTTTCCATAAAACCTAAGCGTCCAGAGTATCCCCTTAACCAAAAGGTCGTACCGGTCTCAGAGCTCCTTCAAGAATGGGACAAACTAGATGCCTACTACCGTGGTCAACTTCTCAAGCTTACAAAAAGTTTAAACAAAAACAAGCACAAAAATTCTCGTCATTCCAACAACCCTACCACCCCAAATAAAGTAGGAAACAACAATAATAATAATAAGCATAAATCCAGCCCGGTCAACAAAAATCATTCTTCTTCCCTATCTTCGGATCAGTTTACGGAACTCTTTGGTGATGAGAACCTATTCGGTCCTACTGCAGATACTAACAACAACAACAACCGTCATAATAAGAACAACTTACTTCACTCCAGGTCACTAAATAGTCTATTTGATGAGGATTCAGATCACTTTTCTCCGCCACCGCCGCCTTCACGGGTTCGCAAAACTTCAAACAACTTGGTGGTGTCAATCCCTGTTCTAACTCATCCAGGGGATCATTGCAATAAAAATCATCATCATCATCATCGGAAGTATGCATCGGATGATGATGACGATAGTGGAAGTGGAGAGGATGATGATGAAAGTGGTGAAGATGAGGAGCCCGACAATTTTCTCAGTGTTCCCCGAGAAAATTACCAAGTGCAATACGGAACTAAACAAAAAACTCGCGTGACTTTCTTCGAGACCGGTAACAAGAGTCCAAGATTCATTATTCCCATTCATATTGCTCCATACAAGCCACCAACAGCTCAAGGTTTGAATGGGGTTCAAATTCAGAAGATTCTTTATCATAAAAACGATACTGTGAATGTCTCTCCAACAACGACAACAGCAAGGACTCCGGATAAACCACCAGATAATCCTACACCTACTTCTGCTCCAACAACGGTTAAGTCGGTTAAGGTTACGGAAAGCCCTGTATCAACTGTCTCCCCTCGCTCTACTTCTGGATCCACAACATCATCAACAACGGCAAAAACTCCTGATAACAACAACGCTACACCAAAGCAGGCGGCTTCACAAACACCGGAATTATCTTCATCTCCTTCGGATCACGGTATCATCAACAAAAAGCCAGCTTCAACAACCACCACGGCCAACAAACTCTCATCTCCACCTGTGAATTCTACAACTGGACAGAAATTAAAGAGAACGATTACGGAGCCTTCTCATAATGGATATGCGGCTAGCAATGTCAGTAATGGAACTCTGAACGGAATCAAGAGAAGAAAAGTTGGAGACAATCACACAGCTTCTGGAGACAAATCTATGCATAATAATTCAATGCCTGTGACAAGCACTAGCTCAACTTATCCTGGTGGAAGTGGTGGTAGCGGCGGTGAACCTGCTGAACATGATCATTATAATGGCACACGTGCTAATGGAAATCGGGGGGATGAGACAACGTCCCCGAAAAAATATAACAAAAACTTTTCTTTTGTAAAACCTTCTTCTCAACCTACTTCTTTCTCTTCCTCCTCTTCGGCTGCCAATGGTGATCCTTTAGGAGCAGTATTCATTCCCCCTGCGGCAGTTAGTATTACAGACCGGATAATCAAAAAGGCTTCCAGACCTCAACCAGAACTGATTGAACGACAGCGAAGACGACGACTGGAGAGCAATCAACGCAAATCATACGCTATGCAAAAGGGTGATGAGCACGATGAGAGAGAATCTATTGACTTATCTATGAAATCGTTTGAAATGATATGGAACGTACCACTTCTTTCACCCCTTCGATCTCCATGAATTTTATTACTTGTGTAGTAGAGAAAATTCAATATATTGCTGATTACAAGCAGTTAGTTAGATTAGGTTGTCTTTCCTTCCTACAACAAGAAAAAGTATATAATTATTATTATTTGCTGAAACTCGTTATAAAATGATTGAGTTGGTTGCAGAAAAAAAGCAAGATAGGAAAGTTCAATACTACTACTACTAGTTGACAGCCCCTCTTCTCCCAGTTTTGGCTTTGCTCTGAGCATAAATGTAAATATTTAAAAAAAAAAAAAAAAAAGTATCTATTGCAAAGTACTTTAAAAATGAAACTACGGTTGCGACCCTAAGGAACTCTATACAGATTTTACGCAAATCTCTATATTTTAGACTTTTGTTTTTTTGTTTCATTGTTTTGCCATAAAAATGAGCTACTTTTATGGTAGTATATAAATAAAACTCCAAAAAAAAGATGCAGCATTTACAAAAGCAACAAAAAAAATCAATCAAATCTTGCGTTGTGTAATGTTATTTTATTCATTTGCATAATTATCATTAGTCATGTTCACCAATAAAAAAATCATACATATTGTTAATCATTGAAATTTAAACCACCTCATATATCATATCTGTCAGATTTGCATAAAAATAATTATCTATAGTACATGTACCGCGAGGTATTATAGGATAGATGACTGAAGGACGAGAAACAGTTTTACAATGTAGCCAACTCCATTTCCACTTCTTGAATCTATTTATAAAGTTTTAAAAAAAAGTTTAGTCAATAATACATTCGAGATTGTAGAATTATAATGACAAACCCTGTTGTCCACAAACTTACTTTCCTCTCCTTTTCATTTTGATCATCAATCGTTTTCCGAAGCACCGTTTCCAATCTTTGTCTAAGAGCACTGTTTTCATTCGTTGACAATTGAATTTCTTGGTTCTCACGTCGTTTTGAGATATCTTGTAATTCTTCACGAAGTTGCCGGAGCTGATCCTCAAGACTGTTTCCTATTTTTAAGAAAACAATAAGTTATAACTTGTTTATTATGAAATAGCAGGAATTCACTTTGTTACGATAACTTACTTTTAGCCACTAGACCATAATTGACTGACGGCTCCATTCGGGCGGATTTTGCTGGGGACGGCTCCGCAGATGAGCTGCTCGAAGGCTGAGAACGAGGCTCAAACATGTCTTTGGCAAAGGAAGTAACCAAGCCAGATGTGGAGGATCTGTCCTTGCTCTCAGCATCCTAAAAAATAACAATGTGGCAATTTCTTTTAAAACTATCAATGGTGAGACTAATAAACAATTTATGTAAGGGTTCACACTAACATTAGTTGCAAGGGACATTGAGTCAGACATCCTACTTAATCTACTATCATCCTCATCCATGGACAACCGACTGGTTTCAAAATCCATTTCCGTGACCTGATCTCCATCCTCGGCATCAGAATCACTTAAAGCATCTCCAAAGAGTTCCTCTGCAAAAAAAGGAGAAGCCAAAAAAATGAGGACTACATCCCATGGTTGCTGTAAAGCTGTAATGTTTTAATTTTTTTAAATACATACCAACAGCAATGCGGCTAGCATTTCCAGGTGGATTTTCATTAGTTTTTGAGCCATGCATAATGACATCCTTGGATGAACCATCCTTAGTCTTGTCCTCTTCCTCATCAATTACTTCCCAGCTAACGTGATGAGCTTCATAATCCATCCTAAGTAGCCTCCGCACTTCCTTCTCGATTTCAGGCTGATCTGAATATTGCTGTTAAACAAATAACATGTCATTAAAATAACATTTTAAATGGTAAGGACTCGTAACCTTAATACAAACTCATCTTTTAATCATTTATTACCTTTTTCTTCAGCGTGCGACGAAATCTCCTCTTTCGAACATTCTTCAAAGGTGGCGTAATTCCGTGAGGCCAAAGATACTTCTTCTCTACTTTAACTTGGCCATCCTTCTTCTTTTGTGGTTTTGGGTCAACTTCTTCTGGTTCCTCCTCTTCCATACAGATAAGCATTTGACATACATCTGAAGTTTTGTACACAGTCTTTTTGTCAATAGTTTTGAAGGATTCAATGACGCAAGGCAAGTCGACTAACTAAAAAACAAGAATGGTGTTCATAGTATATGTATTTCCAAATTCTATTTTGTATCTTAATATAGCTTGTTAAAAAATCCATACTTTTGTTGGTAAAACAAAATGATCAAAATACAAGGTTCCATGTCGCATGTCATTTTCCATTTTCAAAGAAAGCCTCTCCTTCAAATTGGACGACCCTTGTTTCAAAGCATCCCGGAGTAATTTAGCAACCACCTATTTAAGACAGAATAAAAATCAAAGGTTTAGTAAAACCTAAATCCTTTTCAAGTCCAATTTTCAGTTTTTGTTAATAAATTATGAACTCAAAACAGTTACCTCTGGCAGTCGAAGAATAATTTGGCTTTCCAGCTCCGCCTGACCACCATCCTGCTGCGACTGTCCTGAATAATGCATTGACGACATTTCGTCACGCCCCTCGACTGCACTTACTTAACCCGATTCAAAACTTTATCGTAAACCGAACGAGATTAAAACGACGACTCTACGTTTCATGTTCAAATGTACTTATATTAAAGCTGATGGCGAATGGTGGCCAACCACAATATGAAGCCTTAAACACACGTAAGTAACAAAATTATTTTTTCATTACTACAGCTAATTTTAATTCACGTAAAACTATCTGCTCACGAAAAAAAATATTTAGAGTTGTTTGTGTCTTGAAGTTGATCCGCTGTCTGTGTTCTTATACATGTATGTAGGAGTAGGACTAAAACTTACATGCACTGCCGCTTTTACAAGGGAAGTTGTTGCCGAGAAGTGAGATTTTATGCACTATGTCGAGCAATTGAGGAAAGCAAAGGAGCAAGAACGCAGCGTAGCGTTATCATTTATGCATACGATACATTTAAGACGCATGAGATGAATTATGATATTGATTAAATCAATGTAAAATATAGTCAAGTGTCAAATATTGGTTACTTGAAGGCATCAGTTTATGCAGGAAGAAGAATTAATGTACAATAGAATAAGAATAGTGAAGTTAATGGGTGGTAACTCAACAACTTACAGTCGGATGAAAAACAAGATGAAGCGAATTTATAAAATACTAAAAAAAACTAGTACATATAATGTAGTTCATTCTTCCAGATCCGCTGACACTGGTAACTGTTGTAATTCACTGAACATCTTTAAAGAATTCCTTGCTCTTGTCCACAGTCGGCTTGATCGTCTTTTCGCCCGGTTGCCAACCTGCAGGGCACACTGAAAAACGATTCATAAACACATTTTAGAAACTTTTTTAAAACGAAATCATAAACCACGCACTAATTACTATCATACATACCTTCACCGTGCTTATCAGTGAACTGGAATGCATGAACCAAACGCAAAATTTCGTCCACAGAGCGTCCAACTGGCAAATCATTTATGGTTATCTGACGCAAGTTTTGTTTGCCATCGATGATAAAGAGTCCACGGAATGCGATGCCTTCATCGTCCTAGATTTTCAATTTTAATGCCAGATTGTTAATTTAATAATCATTTCAATTCGTACTAAGCTTGCAATGCAAATGCATACCTTATAGACTCCGTACGCTTTGGCTATTTCCCCAGTTTTATCAGCCAATAATGGAATGTCCATCTTTCCGAGACCTCCTTCCTTGCGAGGAGTGTTCACCCTATTACACAAGTAACTATTAGAATATCCACGTCTTAGTTAAACAAAATGGGTATTCTGATGTACAACTTAGCCACTTACCACGCCAAATGTGAGAAGTGAGAGTCAGTCGAAGCAGCAATGACTTCACAACCAATCTTCCGAAACTCCTCAGCCCGGTCAGAGAAAGCAATGATTTCAGTTGGACAAACGAACGTACTAAACATTTGAAAAATTAATTCTATTTAATACATGACAAGAAAATATCCTATTGTTTTCTACATAAAACAATATAACACTTACAAGTCCAAAGGGTAGAAGAAGAACACCACGTACTTTCCCTTGTAATCCTCCAAACAAATTTCTTTGAACTGACCATCAACGACCCCAGTGCCACTAAATCGTGGGGCAGGCTTTTGGATCTTCAAATCTCCCAAAGACATTTTGCGAATGAAATTTAGTTGCTGAAACAATCGAAAACATACATATTTTATTTGTAGGAAAACTAATACTGTTTCCGACAATATTTGGGATTAAATATTAATGCATTACCGTTACAACGTTACCGTTACAAGCAGATCCAAACAGATTCGTTGCCCACAGTCCAACCTGACCCAAACCGCAGCCCGTACTGTTCGTCAACCGTAGAAGATTGAAGGCTTTAGTCATTAGTCAACTTAAATCAACATTAAACTTCAATTACACAATTTGTGTCACACAAAATGACGAAATCTGGTAAAACAATAGACAGAATGTCGAAATATCTAGAAGAGTATTTGTAGGAAGATTGTTTTTGTTTGCTTTTTGATGCAATCTTGCAAAATGCAATGCAATCAATCCGTCCACCACACATATACTCAAGGCCAAATTGCCAACATTTGCCAACACATGAAGAAACGACCGTTTACCTACAAATTAGATTCAAGTGAACCTGATATATATGATTTTATGTAATTTGGAAAACGCGTAAAAGTGGTGCAACAATTTGTAAAAATGCTGAAAATTTATCAGGTCAGGAAGGAGGCATAATTGACAATGACAACTGACATCGAGTATGAACTACATAAAAATAATGTGTAAGCAAAATTTAACAAGCAAAGCAACTGCATGGCGTTTCACAAGCTGCTAGTGCTAGTAATGCACCGCTGATCCGCAATTAAACAGAAATGACAAGCTAGTTAGCATATGTTTTCATTAAGAAGTTAGCCGATACTACATTAAGCTATCATATGTGTTAAATCATTGAGTTTCAGCATGCATCAACAATGCCTAAGAAAAAGCATGCATGCATTCCGGTAGCTTTTTAACAACAGACTTTTTATTCGTCTTTTAAAGTTTTTAAAAAAAACTGTTACAATACTGAAATTAGTGTTGATTGAAGTGAACACAGAAACAAAAGACTTTGCTTAACTCTAGTTTAGTTAGGTAGCACCCAACGTAATTAATACAGAAGCTAATAATACATTCAAGATACAAATAATATAATACGAAAGAGGTTATCTCCCTCTAGCAATATGACATAATAAAGCTAAAGCTAGCAGGCTTGTCTTTTGCGCAGCTAGACCTTAAAGATAAAATAACGTAATATATATTTTCTTCTAAATAGATGAATCAAATCCAACAGCTTTTCAAGGGACCATGCTTTTTGAAGGGATGAACTCGAATCCGTCTTCCAACTTTTCGTCTGGTGGCGGGGGTTCCGGATCTTTATCAACTACATTACTATGCAATTTGATGTCATCCTTTGAGAAATCATCGTCATCAGTCTTTTCAAGAATATGTAATACAGAAACATTGGGTGCAATGTATTCTTCCTTGACCTTTACATGGATCTCGTTCACGCTACTTTTACTTGTCGACTGCTTCCTAGAATTACTTTCTTCCAACCTCTAATCATATTTAATCAAATTAACCAAAGTAAAAAATCATGGACGCAGTTTTGATTTCAATGTATATTTATTGTCTCGAAAAGACTAAATAGTCGCATTAATTTTCTTACAAATCTGGCGAATGGACCAATTATTTCTAGCTCATCTGTGCCTGCGTCAGTTAAATATTCATGAAAGCCATCCATATCAGTAGAAGCATTCCTTATACTTTTGATTATAGGCCCGTCCGGCCGTTCCATTATCTCATTTCTTATTCGTTGATGACCGATAGCATGAACAGTCTGTCCAGGATCCAGCGCAGGAACCACAGGTCGCCATACAGGCTCAATTGACAATAATGGAGTTGATATCCGAAAAGGGCCATAAATTAGGAGGATAGTGATAAACACTACCGTTCCAAATATCAACGGTTTCCATATAAGAGGTACATCTTTAAAGACGTTGTAATAAAATTGACCAACTTGGCCTCCAATGTACCCAAGTGGATTAAAGATGAAAAACGCCACTGATGAGCTGATGGCTTCCATGGGGTTAACTTTCCAAAATGGATCCGTCATTGCTTTACTGTAATACTCAACACATTCATCAGGATCTGTGAATGAACAAGAGCATGGTGGTTGATGATTTGATTAAATTCTTAGCTTGTAACTTGTAAGAGCTGACGCTATAATATAGACCAACTTACATTTTCCCAAATGTATTCGAACGTAATACCAGATGGACTCAAGTACGCCGAGACTTTGGTAGTTACAATCTCTTGGTGGAGCATCGTTATTCTGTATCATGTGTGCCATAACTTCAGCCTTTTTGTCCTGAAATTCAAAAAATTACGTTAAATAAATGAAGACTTTTTAACTTTGCCAGGCAAAGTTTGCCTTAACGTAAACGGCTTTTAAAGGGTATGTTAAATGGTTCAATACCTCATAAAGATGAGAAAATCTCCAAACACAACTCACGATAAAAATAATTAAGAATCCGTAGGTCAACTGCACTGTAACTTTCGGAGTGTGAAAGGCTTTAAAGAACAACATTATTATCAAAAATCCGATAACCATTGAAGTAAGAAGAATTATCCAAAACTGAAAAAATAACAAATGGGTTTAATGAGCTATGATATATGATACACATTACACTTACATACAAGTATATATTCTTGATGCTCAAATTAAAATTTTGTTTTGTTACCTTTAAACTGTAAAACGCTGGAAAATTTACGATCGTTTCAACAAAATCAAATCGTGAGGACGAGTGATCCACAACGCGTATAAAGTTTGACATGATTTCGTCTATTCTATGTAAATACTTGTCAGACTCATCTTTTGACTTCATAAACTTTGTTAACACAATGTAATCATCAAATTTTATTTCAGCTTGTAGGTCAATCGTGATGGCTTCGCCGGGACCAAAATTGTGAGACTGTAAAAAGATTTAGGGAACATTTAAAAAGGTTAAAAATTTGGGTTTCATCAGTAAATCATATCTTGTTCTATATTGTACTTACATGCACATTCATTTGTCGAAGAAGGGATTTCACGATACGCTGAAGATACTCCATAGAGCGGGCACAGCCTTCGCTTGTTGCGTAACAAGAAGCTGTGTCATGGGATCCTGCCCTAGGTTCGACAGGAACCATTCCATACTGGCTCATTTTTTTATCTGGATTAAAATCAGAATCAGACTCGTTCATATTAAATTGTAACTATAATAAATTAGATTAAATTAAAGCTTGTTTATATTACCTATATTTCTTTGAACACTAAAGTCGTAATTCTCCATATCTGCAAGGTTAATGTAATCTTCCGAGGAAGCCACACATATCCCAATAAGCGTCTGGAGAATTAATAGGCCTGCAAATATACAATAGTCTTGTTTTTAAATTTGTAATTTGATGGATTCTAGGGTATTCAGTGAAAGGACTCCTGGGTAGATGAATTTTTTTAAAGACTGGTCAGGTTTTATAAATATAATATGTGTGTATCACGTATGTCAATATCAATATCTACTATATTGTATTATAAGTTTTTAATAAAGCAAAAAAGAAAATAACATAAATGTGTACTTGTACTTTTCCATATCTTAGGACAATTTATTATATTATCCAATACCATTTAGTTAACAATCACATACAGATACAAACTTAAGACCCACAAACAGGTCTTTCAACTAATTTTTGATAAGCTTTTCTTTTTGTTCCCATAAGAAGCGAGTTGACATGATCCGTGGGAACTACATCCGTATGAAGCTCCAAATCTTTCATCATTTCGGAAATCATTGCTGCTCTATAAAGTGACAATTTTACCCAACCAATAATATATATCCACTGACTGTACTGTAATTAAAGACAATGGAAACAAAATTTACTTGACAGAGTGCTCCGTCCAAATTGTTTGCAAATCTGACAAAACTATGCTCAAAGGTGCCTTCGGAAAAATCCAACTTATGTCATTTTCATGGTACTGCACATCGTATAGTACCAATGGATAATCGACTGCCATGCTATACTGAGGCTTTCTGAACAACCAAAACAAAATTGACCTGCATTCACTAAATTCTCCGATAATAGTTTATAGTTATTTGATTTACTTGCCAAAATTAAAGTCTACATACCGAGGATACTTTTCGAGGTTAAGAAGCTCTGATATAACTTCTGGTTCTTCAAGCTCTTTGCCAACAAGTAAAAGAACGGCAGCAATACAACGAATTTGATGCCAAACAAACGACTGTCCAACAATAACTAGCTTGCACATATCCAACGAAGAATCCCCATCGGGAGCTACAATATCAGCCTTGATAACTCTTCTAAACGTTGTTTTGTCACTATCTTTCTTGCATAAGTTTTGAAAGTCATGCTCTCCAATCAAATACTCAGCAGCCGTTTGCATTTTCTACAAAAAAAAGTAATTGCAATTTACTCTTTCAACTGATACAAAGCTAAACTGTTAATTTATTTTGCATTAATCATCTTTAAAACCTGTAGATTCAAGCCACCCCTTGGAAAAAAGTATCTATAAGTACGCTGGACGCAATCAAACCTTGCAGAAAAATCTGGTCGAACTGGAGTCCAAGCTACTGCTTTAATATCTTTCGGCAAAACACGATTCAGCAAGTTGCAATAATCAATCGTTTCCTGCCCATCAACAATCTTACTCCTTATATCTATTGATATCACCTGTATTATAAGAAGAAAATTATAAAATAAACTGAACTGAAATTAGACCTATATTTACTATCATGTAGTAGCTATATATAGCCTCTAAATGTACGTAAACACACCTGCTGAAATGCCGAAACGCCTTTGTCAGTCCGCCCACACCGATTGTAATTTGACTTGGAACGATCTTCTATAAGCTTTGTAACAGTTAGCGCCTTGAACAGATGAGCTTCAATAGTTTCATTAGTATCTTCCTGACACGCCAACCCCTGATAGTCCCACCCCAGGTACAGAAATTTCAATGCTACATGACGGAAGGTGTGCCTTGAGAGAAATCAATATTCTTCAGCTACAAAACAATTGCCAACTTCTAACCAATTTAATAATAAAAACCAGAGATTGAATACAGGACACATTTTATCTAAAGTGTCCAATTCTAGATAAAATCCCTATTACCCCCAACATGCCCCTCCTGAACAAGCATTTGTTTGAGTTAGTTTTAAGCTTTCTGGAATATATTCAGTTACTCAACGTGTTAAGTAGTTGATAAAGACCTTGCAGTTTGTAGAAAACACACATATTTTTTATATTTTACAGGCACATGCTTTCACCTAACCAGTCTTTTTTATGTGATAGTTAATTATTGAGTGAGTCCAACTTACCGAGAAAAGTCGAACGGCCTTGCCTTCTTAAGCCTTCGCTCATTCGACTCTGACAAGTTTTCGTTACTTCCTTCGCCATCATCGTCAGTGTCACGCTTTCGCTTTCCTTCAACTTCCAAAATATACTGTTGCGTTTGAGAGCGCTTTGTAATCACATTCCTCAACTGCTCAACATGACATTCAAGCTTTCTTATCTTCTGAATCAAGTCCTCCTTAGACCAGTTTTCATAATCCTTAAGTTTTTTCACTTTTTTACATGATGGAACACAATCAACCATTGTTATTGACCATCAGCCTTCCATTTATTGGAGCAAAAGCAGATCACCCTGATAAGATACCAAAGATACGTGTATAAGTTCTCTCCACCACCGACTCTGCAATTTTTTTTTGTTTTCGAGTTCAGCAGGTATTCCACGTGTAAACTTCTGATAGACTGAATTCTTTATGAGAAGTGAGGGGGTTTCCAAATTGCTCCTGGAAAACACAAAGCCATGTTACAACAATTATTAACAATGCAAGCAGTAATTTATTCAAAGCGTGTGAACAGCGGATATCAAGCATAACTTAACTTTTAACTTACCAATGAATTGGATAACAACAGTTACCTTTGTGTGGTCCTTTGAAAGACTCAACTAAGTCACACACGCAAATATAGAGTATATAAATGTTAAGCTATAACACACCTAGTCTAGAGAGAAAGCATTTTTGCTCACACAAATCGTTTCAGCTGGATATTTGCACATAAATGAAATTTGCTTCGCACGAAGGGCAGACACTACGACAATATATATTACATGAAGACGGAAAGGAAGAAATAGGATAACATTCTTATAACCAAAAAGCATTCGTTAAGAATTTTTTTTATATGGATGGCTATGGATAAGGAACAAAATGTATAGAAGTGTATATTACATTGTGTATAAATGTGTTTCCAGAAACACGCACTAAAAATGTACACAAAAGCAGTCATTTTAGCACCCATGCTTCAAGTTACCCCAAATATACCCGTGGAGCTTGACTATGTATGTGCTCCACTGTTGATATGCTTTCGGTATCCGATACAAAAATCATCATAACAATCGAGATCATAATGAAATTGGAAAGACTTTTGTTTTGGCATATAACTTTTAAGGGCACTTTGTGATTAACTTGTGAATTACAACTGATTTGGCATTGATTGGTGAGCGAATACTATTGATTATGAAACACGATTATTTTCTGTATCATTTGGAATGGAATGTTTGAAAATGATGAAGGATATTTAGTATTTAGTATAATTATTGATTTTCCAGGCTCCTGACTTGGGGAGTCAAATTGAATTGGAATAGAACGATTAATCAGAGTCACAATATGATACCGCGAAGGTTGCTGATTGACTCCAGACGTTTCCTTCATACGACACCAATTGCAAGTATTAAGAGAAAGGAGCGAGTGATTGTAAACATAGATACCCATGAGTTCCATAAGGTAATCAAGTTTAATCGACCGGAAGAGCTGAAACACTGGGATCAACGAAGATCTGGGGACTTGAGACCATTGGATGAGGTGGATCCTAAATGGCTAAAGTTGGAGTTTCGACCGTTTTCGGATATCATTGACAAGTGAGTTGAGTGGAGAAAGGTGGATGCAGGAGGCAGGAGGATTGCTTTGATATCTTTCTTTAAGCTAGTAACCTATTTACGCTTTTTAACTACATTTTTAATTCATATTCCAACAGGCTTCCGGATGAGCATCGTAATGTATTCACAGTTGGATATGGCCCTCGATCGGATGGAATGAAGGTTTTGTTGGAAAACGCCCTTTCCCAAACCAGACGTCATAAATATGATAAAGAATCATTAGATTTTAAAGGTATGCTCAATGTTTGTTGATTAATAAACTCGTCAAAACGGACATGTAGTTATAAGCAAATTTTAATTTGGAATCTTTCTGTATGCAGTTACGTGGTCTACGTGGAAAATAAGAAATCTCCAAGACCTATTTGAAACTCATCCGAAAGAACTAAAGCGGACTAAATTCAGGGTAGCAGTAAAGGAGTTGATTGAAAAGCGAAAAATGTGGTTGAATCAAATGCGCCATCAAGATTACAAAAGGTTTGAATGGATCATTGAAGTCTTGGGAATTCTATTCAAGAATTATCCACAGAAGTAAGTAATTTTTGTAACCAGAAGACAAAAATAATTTATCAACATTAAACAGCAAGTTACATATATATGATTTTCATGCCATTTTTGCCCGTTTTGTAGAAATGCTCGAATAGAAAGGAAAGCATCCATCAATGTCTTAGTCAATTTGTTTTGCAATGAGCTTCGAGACAAAAAAATGCTTGAATACAAAGCACTTCTGGAAGAGGAGAAGGTGCCGTTCCTAAATTCAAAGTTGGAAACTTTAATGGCTATACGGGCTGATGAGGAGTCAATCGGCCTGTCATCTTCTGTAGATAAAGAAATTCAAGACACAAGAAAGCTGTTGCTAGAACTTGAAAAGACCCACATGACGATACATCCAACTAAAATCAGTGATCTTGAGGTTAAGAAAGTTTACAGTAGTCTATAAGTTATTACGTCTTGTTTATTTATTTCTAAAAGTTGCCTTTAGAATCGAAAGATAGTCATGTCAAAGAATACATTACAACAATGCTACATTGAATCTTTTTTAATAAATACTTTTCAATGTAATATTGGTTAAAAATGAGAACTTGTTAATGGTTCAGCATACACACGCACTCATCCAATTATGATCGCAGGTCTTCGTCGTGGACGTAATGGGTAATAGCCTCCGTAGTAGTAAGGGTAATAATATCCATACCCTCCACCCCAGTATGGATTATAACGTCCACTCCAATATGGGTTGTAGCGTCCACGCCATCCTCTAATAAAAGCTCCTCTTCCGAATCCTCCTCGACCTCGGGAGAAACCTTGTTGGTATAAAAATACTTACTGAGAGTTTTATCCAAAGTTATAAATATTATGGTTATCGAGTATTTTATACACGTCTGTGCTACTGACTGCCAACTGTTAAGTTCTGAGTTCTTCGATCTACCCATACTTTCGCTTACCTGGTCTGATAGCTCTGACACTCCTAAAGTGGGGACCCTCCTCTGCCTCCAAAACTGTTTCTGCACTTGGCGTTGCTTGCAGTGCAGTACTTTGGCCAGCATTTAACGTTTTAATATCACGCTTTCTAGGTTGAATGTCTGAAGGATCAGTGTTGGTTACATTGTTTTCAGAGAACGACAAGCTAATGTCCTCAGGTACAGGGTCAATTAGAATGCTACTAGTAACATGTTGAGTAGTGCAGAATGTGGCGAACACAAATATGTATTTCTGTATTAGGGAAAGTAATTGATTAAATTAGAACGAAATGTATTGTGACTATGAAATTGTCCCTGACAAGTGTTATCGTGCTAAAGTCCTGTCGAAGTTCAAACAAAACTTACCCATTGAACCAACATTTTTGATAGAGATGAAAAGCTATAATAATTTAGAGCAAAATTTCCTATTAAGCTTGTACTCGAATTACTTACATTAGTAAAAAGAGATGTAGTCAGTTTGAAATTTTCGTATCAAATCGATGCAAGAAGAATAGGTTCTAGAAAAAATTGATGTCTTCTTTAAATAGCCAAGGACAGTATTTTTGTTCAAACTTCAAATGTACTATTTTTGTGTACGAATCATTCATAATAACAATAACATTTAGTTTTTCACGAGAGATTGCTAAATGTTAGAACAAAGTTCCTCATCTCACTCCTACACAACCCCCGCACCTCTCTCTTCGCATAATTACATGAATGTTCTAATCAGAAAATTGAGAATTGTTTGTTATGAAACAAAGTATGATCTCATACTTTTTTGTCTTAATCACGTGTCCAGTATTAAGATTTCTTACCAGGATATATTACTAAAAGTTGAGATCCATTTCCATCGTCAGCGCAGTGTGATAAACTTGACATTACGTACGTCGAAATTAATACATTCCGTATCCTGTAAGTAGCGATTTCTTAGAAAATCCATCAATTAGTATTAGTATCCACGAATTGTTTGTTCCCTTCAGCAGAATGAAGCGGAGATGTCCTTTTAAGTGCAGTGGCAATGCACTTGAAGATGCAATAATGTCCGTTGAAGCTGAAAGGCTTATTATCAAGTAGCTTGACTCCAGCTTTTAGTATTGATGTATTCAGGTGAATGCTCTAATAATGCGCTTCAAAAAGGTGGATGTTTTAAGTAGTTATACTTAGGAGCATAAATTATCAAAAAAGTGCACAGCCAGTATATTATGCACTAAATTTCAGCGCAGCCGCATCCTAAATGCACAATCAAAATCAGTGAAAGTATTTTTGTCGTTCCGTTGTAAAGAAGTAGTGAATGTAGTGATGCATGCATATATTATATACATGCAAGATTGATGAAGTCTTTAGTATTTCTTTCAATTCATTAGCAAGCAAATTGAATGAAAATGTATTTTTATTTCAAAGGTTTAATAACACAATAACATTTCATAAAAGCATATGGATAGAGTGAGACAAGTAAATTTTTTAATGAATGTAATATAAGAAAGATACAAAGAAGTCATTTTATATTTGGTAAAAGATGACAAACTTCATTTTATACAGAAGCCGTTATGTTATATTCAATATTTCAATAGTAGTATTGGGGTTGTGGGCGAAACCTCCTGAATTGATGTTGATGTGGATATAATGGAGCATACATGTCGTCATCCATAGTTGGTGAAGAAGGATAAAATGGTCGGTATGGAATGTTTGATCTGCGGTTCATCACGTAAGAATTTGGCAGGTATGAATAGTAATTAGGACTGCGATAATTGCCTAAAGCAAACTCATCATCATCATACCCTACCCTAATGTGTCTCTCATCTTGAATGTTATTCAATACTGGAGAGGATGGAAGAATGATATTATTACGAGGGCGATAATTATCATTGTATCTAATGAATGGATAATCAATATTATTGCTCAAACTCCCATCAACACCACCTCTACCATATCCATCAAAATATTTTTGTGGCCAGTATGAATCACTTTGAATAAACAATGGGCGACTCGGTTTTTGAGATGGAAATATCATGGGTCTTGGTCTTGGTGACATCATTGAAATACTTGGATATGAATTTGGTCGGTAGTCAGAATAATACTGGTCCATGATTGAAGGAGCGTCACGTCTAAATGGTAATGGTTGAACTTCAGGTTGGTAATCAATGGTCTCAGGTTGCCCCGGTGTGGGTAAAATTTGCTGCTGGTTATTCCAGACAAAATCTTCATTAAGTGAAGCGGGTGGAGTCGTTACTTGGTAGATACTTTCATTCTCTACACTTTCTGGAGTAGTTTGTTCATGGAATGGAGTTGAATATTCTTGAGTATCATCTTCTTGAGTACTGATTGTAGTAGTGGTAGTTTCCACTTGTTCCCCACCGTCACTTTCATTTTCCTCTGTTGACTGACGTTTTGCCTTTTGGAGGACTTGGATTCTTTCCAACATGGGATCCATGAAGATGAAGGGTGGAGGGGCTCTTGTTGTCAACATTGGAGCTTCAGAGTCGGTTGAAACTGATGAGCTGTATCCATAGTCCTTATCCACACTTTCAGAATTTTCAGTTGTTGTAGATGATGAGTCTTGAGGATAATCTCTCCAAAAGACTTCAGCCTCCTTCTGTGGTGGGATCATGTAGGTTAGGGGCATAGGTGGAACATTTTGGTCGCTAGTAGTAGTATCCCCACTGTCACCAGTTTGCATTATTGATGCAGCCGAGGTACTAGACTCCTCTGAAGACTCTGCTTGTTCATGCTCACCCATGTGCCCAAAAAGTTTAGATTTGTATAAAGCTTCTCCTGAGTGTCCTGGAAAGATCCCTGTTGGCTTTTGCTCTGCTTTATCTTCTGTTTCTGGTTGTAACAAAGGAATGATTTCAAAGGTCAGAGGGACTCTGCTCAGCTCCACCAATGTCACCTTTGGCTCCGTGGAACTGTTGTCTTCTACGGAGCTAGTTGATGAATTATCTTGCTGCTCTTGTGAAGCTGCTGGCTCTTTGGATTCAGTAGATGATTGAATAGCTGGTTCCTTTACGGCATTGGAATCATCTTTAGTAGCTTCCTGTGAGTTTTCCTTTTCAAGCGGTATAATGGAAATGATTGGACTGCGCTTGCCATTCTCGGTTTCAGATTCTTTGGTTGGAAGAGAGGATGGTTTGGATGGGGTCAAGATCATGGAGTCTTCATCGTCCCAATCAGTCTTTGGAGAGGCTTTGTTATCTATAATGGCAGAGTTTACTATACCTACTGCCAGCTTCAAAACCAAAGAACATTATTAAACTTTATTTCTTAAATTGTCTATTATTATAGCGTAATAAAACCCAAACGCCCATGAAATAAAATCCATAAAAAAGTGTTTGCTTACGAAAAACAGAACCAATATGGTCCTCATGATTGCGTCGGTTTTGGGTTACGTGTGTTTCAGTTCCGTGTTAAAACGCAACTATTTCCAGACTGTAAAACTAATTGAGTACCTTCCTTTATCAGCGAGTTCTCATACAGAACTGGTTCATATATGAGGAAAGAAATGCATGCATGATCAACTGCACATCATACAAGAGCTTGTCTTGTCTTTTTGTTATTTTGCATCACTAGTTAGGGACAACAACACATGTATGTATTGTACATGGAAATGCATGGAATCATCATTCATTCATATTCATCATATACCTGTTATTGTCTCTTTCTGCGTCCAACGTCCAATCTCTAAAGTTTCAAAGTCACAGCAAAGACGAACAGTTTGGAAACATAATGGAATGCAATATCTTTTACTCATTGTGCATCTTTTTAATCCGGCTGGAGCTAGTCCATTTTCATTTTTCAAGGTAGTGCTATTCATTTAGCGTGTCATAAAACGTAGCCAACCATATTCTCTTTCTCATTCTTCTTTATTAGCAAAAAAAATTAGCAAAATACAATGTGCGATGTTTGCTTGGCACTCGTCGTCGTCGACCCATCTTCTTCTTCTTGAAAATGGGCAACAAAAATATTCTTTGGTGGTGTTAGTTACTTACTTATGTATAAGGATGCCTAAAAGTGTTGTTGCACGATGCTTAAGGATGATCTCTACTTCAAACAAACCAAAACCAGCCCTTCTACTACGAAAATAATATATTGGACAAGTATAAGTGGTACCTATATATTCTTAGTCCACGTAGCATAAGTTGTAGACATATATCTTATTAGACTCCCGTGAAGTCTGATTTAGTGCCAAATCTGCTCAAGTGAGGAAGATATTGAAGATGATTCACCATGAACAAAAAATTAATGAATTAAAGCTGTACATGATGATGATGATGACAAGGCTTTCGTTGGACTTTGCAAAAAAAAATGTTGTTAAATTCAGAATGATTACACAGTAGTCATGATGCTGCTGCTCCTCCTGATACCTGTCTAACTATAAACGATGTGATGTAATGCAGATGTCCAAGCTATCCCACGATCCACCAAAATAATAATTATTGTGTTTGTGAAGTTGGGGATTTCTTTTTCTCAAGCCAGACTCAAGTATTTAGTGCATGGTCATTTGTACTTAATTTGTAACATTTTTTTTATACAAAATGTAAGCATTATATTGAGTTTCTAAAACCATGTTTTACCTGAAGGGCAAAACAGTCGAAACTACTGATATACGGTGACATTTGAAGGTCTGTTGTCTACTACCTTGTGAAATGTACTGATGAAGACATACGTACATAAAATGGCATTACAACAGCATAAAGTACTTTTTTAGCGATTTTTACAGAATATTTAGGTTGTATACAGAATATGCTCTACTAATTTTAGAAAATATTATTTTCTAGTTATGCAAATGAGATTTTTAGTTTGTTATTATGATCACGTGAAAATGATAATTAATTTAATGAAGCCAGAAATGCATAATTCATACATTTAACAAGGAAAGTATACATTTTAATGTTACATGGATTGAATTGTAAGCACGAAATGCATGCTACCCAAAACTCGATTACTTACATAGAAAGCAGTAGACAAAGATCATCAACTAAAAGATGAAATGTATTTACATTGGTTTAAAACAAGACACAAAAATGAAACTAAATGTATTATTATGTAATGATGATTCAACTAAAGCAAAGCAAGCCGGATGTCAGTAACCTTCCACATAAAAATTTTTTTTAGCCTCTCCATCCCCAAGTTGGTGATCCAGGTCTTGAATACGAAGGAGACCGTGGAGAAGATGGTCTTGGAAGCCATTGGGTTGGCACAGATGGCTGACGACTTGGATTCTGTGGATAACCCCACTGCGGGTAACTTGTGGAAGGGGATCCAACAGGTGAAGAAGAACTTGTAGGTTGTGGTTGTGAAGGTGTAGGTCGGGTAGGTCCCTGAGGACGCGGCATTTGCATCGGCCTTGGTTGAGTTCCTGCAGTTGCAGTTGCAGTAGCATTGGGCCGAGCCGGCGTGGCTGTTGCCATACCTTGGCCTGGCGAACACATGGTTGGCGCATTTGCTGAGGCATCGCCAGAAATTTCTCGCATTGAATTTGTTGGACCATCATCTGGACGCATAACTACCCGATTGGCATCATGAATAACGCGAACCTTTTCAAGAATAAAAAATATTTTAATAAAAATTGTCTGAACTAGTCTTCTTTCAAAATAAAGGTATACTATAAGGCTTTTCTTGTACTTGTATTGCTTGCATGTTCGGAAGACGACTGACATATTCCTCCAAGTTTCTGGCAGGAACCTGAGGTCCACTTGGGTTGTTTGAATCTGGTACTGTGAAAGGATTCCTGTCCCATGGATAGCCTAAAAATATTTCCAATCGTATTTGTATGAAATTGCATTGACAACATTTTAATGTGGAATGTATGCCTATTTTTATACCCATTGGCTTCGCATCAGGATATGGTTGACCAAGTCTACCACAGAAACTCAAGGCTTCCCTACAATTAGGATTAGTTTGCGTTGGTGCGGCTCCCGGTACAGCATCCTCTGCAGCGTTAGTAAGGAAAACGACCAAGTCAAATAGCATTCCACTGGGAGTGCCCCTTGGTAAAAGCATGTGTTGGGGCCACCCACAACCACATACAGATTGCTCTGCACTTGGCAAATCCATTCCTCGTTCTAAATCACGGAAAGTTTGATCCCAGGGAACAGTTATTGTGGAGTCTGTGGAATTTCTTCGTATGGTATTATCTCCTGGAGTCACTATGTATAACCAACAAATATGACAAATACTGAAATGAACATTCAAACTTTTAAAGTAAATTATTATGAAAGAAGTCTAATTTACAATTTTGGACGAATTTGTCCAGTTCAAAAAACATTTTTCTTTGTTGGGTCATCTCAAATTGCTCTCCATGCTCATTAAGTCGAGGAGCCAAGTAAATACGCACCGTTGCTCTAACTGCAGCACTAGAAGTGTTCCGAACCTATACAAGATGAATGCATAATTATTAAACCAAACATTCTTCTGTCCTTTAGCTTCATGTGTACTTGGTACTTGCCTGTATGGTATATGTGAATGGGTCATTGTTCAAGTGTCTAAATCGCAACCAAATTGGCCCAAGTTGATTCATATTTGTTCGGGTAAAATCCAAACCCCGCGACAAATCCACATTACTTTCCATAAAGTACGTTTGTAGTCTATTAAGTTGAGACCCAAATATGGTTGATTGAACTTGTACACTTGTAACTTGCACTCCTTGCCAAGCAAGGGGAAATTCTCCCTAAGATTATAAATAGCAAAAATTAATTTTATTTTGACTGCAATCGGGATTGTTGTAAAAAAACATTAATTTGTCAGTCATCTCAAGATACCCCAATGTCCTGATAAGGTTGCAGAGTTTGCTTGTAATAATCAAAAATTATGTCAATATATTTATGCCATCGGTAGAAGGCTGGGTCACGCATAGCAGTTGTTGTATCTCCCATAGGTCCAGCATTTTCCTACAAATATAGACGGTGGAACTGTGTTAATAACAACCAAACACCCAAAAATACTCAGAAAGCTATGAGAGTATAATTATTTAAAATTTACCAAATGTTTATATTCTGGATCGTGGCAGAATGCAATGAAGACATGACCAACATTATGAATACCATCGGGGCCGTAAAACTGAGCATTTGGAGTGAGGGCCGATGCTTCAACCATATCTCCCAAAATGTCAATGTTAAGTGGAACACGTGACTATAAATAAATTGACATTGACAATAAATATAGTTTTAGAATTCTTAAAAATTCTTGTACCATATTTACCACCTATAATATGAGTACTTACTCCAGTTCCACTATTAACCAATCCAGTATCAATCGCTTCCATTACACGGTCTCTCCACCTACGAAAGTCACTTAATGTGACCTGCCGGTAACTTTGCGGAAGATTAGGATCCCCTGATCTGTTCATACTCTGTTTTCAAAAAAAACATAAATTGGATTTACTTTCTACTTTTTTCTACTTCCGTGAGAGAGAAAAAACACTTTTCAGTGCTTACTCGAAGTGTTGTGTCATTCTGGCGCGTGCCCCAATTCTGTCCAGAATTGGTATCAAATAACTTTCCATAGTATCCTTCTTTAACCATTGGATTGTCATCAATGCTCAAAGCACGAACTCGTGAAAGTCCATTTGATAATCGCTCCGACTCATATCTGGCAATCATTGCGTGATGCATGTAATAGAATAATTCGCCTTATCATAAGGATGGGCAAAATATTTCAATTAAGCATTTATTTTGAACGTTCGAAGTTATTTTGTATTTCTAAACAAATTTGCACGTCCTTGCCTTTTCGACGCCCAGTTTGTTGAGCGTCATCCAATCTATAAATTAGATGCCAATGCCAATGATGACTATTGATACCCATGTCTTCTCGGAAGTATGCAAGGAGATTCTCTGGGTTCGTATTGCGACCCGTTCGAAAGTTGTCAACCGTGATGATTCCCTTCATTAGGTTACAATCATAAATATGAAATAAGTTGCATATGTGAAATTTGCTCCATTTGTAAGTGGTTATCAATAGTTATATAACATTGTATTTTTCTTACTCTGTCTTGTTCTGGTAGTTCAGCTTGTCGAAAAGCTAGCCGTATTGTAAATGAAGATAAAAAGTTGTCTGGCATTACTTCCCAAATTGCTGGCACTTGAACACTATTTCGTGTCTCTGGATGCAAAAGTACCGCAGCTGAAAACGCATTGATCCAGAGCTTGCAGTTTATCATAGGTGAGTCCCTGCACACACAGGCCATCGATAACAGGTTATCTAACGACCTTTGACCTAATAAAAAAAGAGAAAAACCCATTAAATTTAAAAAAAAAAAAAAAAAAGTAAAACAAGTCTTTGATCGTGTGCTAACTTCTGAATAAGCTAAGCAGCTCTGTGGTAGCTCTTCTATGATTCGGATTGAAGTAATTGTACAATGCTGTCCGAGGACACATTTGTGATACATTCGTTAGGTTTGGCATGGTAGTCGGAGCCTGAACTGCTACCCTTGTGACGTTGCCAAATCCTTGTTGATTAATCATTGATGCGTCCCTAAGCTCATTGCACTGGAAATTTTCAAAACGAAATTGAGATTCAATTAAAAAAAAGTATAGGAGCAAATATTCCAAGTTTAAAATTCTTACAGGAATGGCATTTTGTGGAACGGTGTACATAACAGCATTTCCACCTCTCCCCCTTGGGCTGAAGTACAAAGGTTCTCCAACCCTTTCAAATAGGTATAAAAAGTTTCTTCGCCTTGTTGCATCCATCGTGAGAAGCTATTCCTGTGAGAGGAAAGAATATTTAATGCAAAATGACTGGAAATGTTTCCAGAAGGTTGACAAAATTAGTAAACTTTTTTTCTGAATTTGTTTAGAAACACTTTTTGCGTACTTTCATTCAAGTGGGACAGGGACAGAATCAACAAAAGTGTTGACTCCAGAAACTCCCCAACAGGAATAAGGCTTAATTCAGGATATTTTAAAACACAATTCAATGTTTCAAGGCTAATATATGCGTATGACAGCAGGAAAGGAAATAGAAACCACTTTGTACAGGAAAACTTTTGTAAAATTACGGGTGTGAAGGAATAGTTTATGTTACATCATTACATGTTACATATTTTTTCAATATCAGGTTTCAAACCACAATTGTTAATTATATAGAAGTGTTTTTGGGTAAATACCAACCAACATAGTAAAATGAATTGTCTGAGAAAATGCCTAACAGTTATAAAGAGAAATTTAGTTACTGATGTTCATTGACCATTTTAATTACCACATTACTTTACCGTACATCTTATTCGTTATTTAAAATGAAGCTTGCTGAAAATGCTACACCCACTCGCCCATTATGGAACAAGATAACTGCTGACTGTGAAACACTGCATTGCTCATTTAGTTAAATTTGGTCTGGGCTAAAGAATAATTTTATGGCTAGTTTGTATATCCCTATGCATCCAGCAATGTTTCTAAAACAAAATATTTATTTTACCGCATGAATCATATTTCCGGTGTAAATGTTTTAGCTACTGCTGTTGATATTGACGTCTGTAGTCTTGCTACTTGTATTTTTTTAATTTGAGTAAATATGCCTCCTCCATTCGAGACCCATCAGCATTAAACACTAAAATTCTCAGTCATTCAGAAAATATAAAGTTGGTCATTTTCAAAATATTTTTTGTCATTATTTGGGCCATATAATATTTTAATATCATAAGCATACAAATACAATTTGTTGGTGCAATTATGCATTGCACCAACGATGCAGCTAATGGAGATAAGTAACATAACCTTGTCAAAAATCTGGATTTGAACTGACGAGAGATATTTCTTTTGGAACCTACTGCATACTATATCATGGTACATTACATAACTATGCTTAGCATGCCCAGAGTGTTCAATAAAATTTAATATTTTACTACTGCTTTGCTTCACCTCGTTTGGATTCCAGCTCCAGCATTGCTTTACAATAGCTCATCTCATCTATGACATAATAGCACATTCAACATAATTTGTTCAACACCTCCTTTCATGGTGATTTCATTTTTTATGTATTTCATATTCAGTAGCTAATTGCAATTCATAGCTAATTATATTACAACTGGAGCATAAGCATCAATTTTCATTTTGCACACATTGATACTCTCGATATAATATAGTTGCAATTTAAGTTGGTGATGGTTATCTTGGGTGCATTGACAAGAGGGTTACAAATTACAAACATAATATACTTATCTTAATCATTATCAATGTTTAAATAATTATAAACACTTTTTTGAGATAGATACAAATAAACTGCTAGTAAGCAGGCCAGAGACGTAGCTGAAGAGGGCGTTGAGTGATCTCCTCCAAACCACCTTCCCCCATGTCCACCAAATCTCCTCCACCTCCGCCCTCTAAACCCACCTCTGCGATCCTCTCCCAACGTAGTAAACGCATAATACCATTCCGGATTCTGGACGTATGCACAAGGACATGATTCCGGATGTATGCGCAAGGTCATCCACACGGTGCTATGCAATTCTTACGTATACATATACATTTCAGCCAAATCGATGAGTTTCTGAACTCATCCACCTATAACTTTCGAACCGTTTGACCGATTTGGCTGGAAAGTATTCCCAAAATTTGGTCCAAATCGGTCAATGTATGTGACCAGGAGAGTGCGCACGGACAGACAGACAGACAGACAGACAGTTTTAGTAAAACCATTACTTCGCTGAATGCTCTCGCTTCAGCTACGTAATAAAAGCAGCACCAAACGCGCTGGATGAACATATTAATATCAGTTTGATTTGTAAGCTACACAATTAGAATTGCAAGTTCAACAAACAGCATAAATATATCATAAACATCATTTTGTCATCCAATGTCAACCAAATCAGGATAGGATATGATTACTTTCAGATAAAAGTGTTTGAGTTTGTAAACGGAAAATGGAAATCAACCACAACCTGCAGGTGGTGTGGTTAGCAGTGCTATTCACTGTGAATTTTCATTCGCTAAAGTTAAAGTCAAAATCTATTCTTTTTTATCCAGCTTTCCAAACCCTAATTTAAATGTGTCTGTGCATTCCAAATAACAATTTTTTTTTAAATGGAGGTTGGGCTGCTGGGTATTCACGTTTAAAAAAATAATGCGACTCGTTACATGATATAAAAAACAAATAAAGCAAATAAATTGAATTATATTTGACCTTGACTTGGTATGCGAATGAATATAGGTAGTTGGAACGTGTGATGTCCATTTGTCAAGCTCATCTCCAAATGAAGCTAAACTGGAATTTGAATCCCATTTAGCAATAGCGTTAGCGCGTAGATGACAATATGTTCCATTTTTTTGGAAAATATTCCGTAGTTCTGTTCTATTATAGTGGTGCCGAAATGAATGATTGATTTCAACATTTTGACCCATAAATATTCAACTGGATAGTGGAATAGATCCACCTTATCAAACAAATAAACGTGTGGCTTGCTATTCAGTAAGTAAAATGATTGAGAAACAATTAAAAACGACTAAATATATAGGATATATATCTGGAATTTAGTTCAATTCGTAATCAATCAAACAACATGTTTTCAATGTTAAATTTTTTATAGAATCGGTTCAGGCCAGATTTGTCATTCAACAGCCTCCACATAATTCGTTTTTTAACATACTCTTTGGACTATATAAGAGCCTTCGGAAATCGGAAACTATGCAATTCATCAACACCAGACAGCATCCAGTTGATCGTTTTAGATTATCAGTTAACCAAAACCATGAGGCAATTCCTCCCTTTTCTGACACTCCTGGTTAGTGCTCACTTGGCACAGGGTAAGTTTTTCAAATTCAAAGTTTTTACATTTCATGCATGAATCTGAAATCATGGAACCTTAAAATTTCTAAAAACACATTATTGCAGGAGTCACAATTGATGTGGATACATCTGCTGCGCCAGACTTGGCAGATTTCGGTCGAAGGGTAAAGGCAACCCTTGAGGACTGGTATCCTCGCGTTGTTGAGATCCTAAACTCCCCAGATTTCCAGCCAATTGACAGAATCCCAATCTACTTTGACCCCAGCTACGATGGAGTAGCTTATGCTGGAGGTGGCCGAATTGTTGGAGCAGTCAACTATTACAGAACTCATCAGGACGATGTGGGTTCCATGGTTCATGAAATGGCTCACATTATCCAAGGCTACAGAAAATGTGATGGTTGGGTAACCGAAGGTCTTGCAGATTGGGTAAGATACTGGCATTACGAACCCAGCAGAAAGCCTGGCAAGCCAAGTCCAGGAAGTCACTACACAAATGGATACGGAGTCTCCGCATACTTTTTGGATTGGATTAATACAAGATGGAACCCAATGAACTACTGGATCAATAAGGACTGTCGTGACGGTACCTATGATGTTTCAATTTTCCAACGGCTCACAGGAAAAAATCCTGACCAACACTGGAACGATATGATGAACAGCAAGTAAATTTATATATGATTTGTCCAAGTTTTATGTCGGCAATCCAATATTATCCAAATAAAGGTATTTTTAAATTATAATAAAAATACAAATTTAATCATCTCAAAACAATAATCTTGAATCATTAATAGTTGATCAAAGATTTAAAACATTTCATCAATCCTTTGCAGAATTTTGCATTCACAATAATAAAAAATCAATCTGAAATAACTTATAGAAGCATCCCAGATCATGAATTTCTGAGTGAAGACTCAACATTTGAACAAAGACAAGAGAAAAATGAGAAAATTTTGGGTTCATGCATTCTTCTATGTCATTCTTATGCTTTTTGGCGAATCACCGAGCGGCAAACATTTTCTCATCAGCACTTTTTTGAGCAGATATTACACAGATGCATAACAAAAATGCTTTTACTGACAGAAAGTCAATGTTTTTACTTTGATTTTTGTTAAACTTTTGCTACATTTTTGTAAAAGCACAGTTAGCAGTCTTCTTCATTGTTTGATCATTGAGACAAGTTAATGTTGTTTGGTTTGAATGTATGAATGAGTTGTGAAATAGTTAGAGTAGAGATCCCCCTTCCTCCTGGTTCTGGTTGTTGGAATTGGAACGGAGGAGTAATTGTTGATGATATGATTATGATATTATTCACATAGTGGATTAGTGAAAGACTGGATTGACAGATTTATGTATTTGTTGGCAATATAATTTTGAATTGAATTGGCAATGACGATGTCTGGGATCAACGGAAGAAATTTACGAAATTCTAATAACAGCAGCAATGAGTTTTACCGAGGAATGGTGCAGGCTTACATTGAAAAGGTAAAAGATAATTGAGTAGTTACATTAAAATTGATCGAAAAGACTGTTTGGGATAATACTTAAGATTGGCATTATGATTTATATGAGGGGCTTATTTTCTTTTTGATTTTGTAGCAAGATTATGAAACAGCGTGCTTTTGGGCCGATAAGTTGGTATCAATGAATGGAGGGATGCAGCAGGATGTTTACACACTTGCAAAATGTTTATATCTTTGTGGCCAGTATCATAGGGCTGCCAATTTACTTCAACACTACAGTTATGAACGGGTATGTTTGGTAAAACTTGTTGTTCCGGTTTAAAAAATATAATGACATTGGATGTAATCTTAAATGGTGTTTTATCTATTTTGTTTATTAGAGTAATCCTCACTTTAGGTGCCTTACTGCACGATGTTTATATATGGCCAAAGAGTATCAAAAGGCACTAGAAATCCTGGATAGTACAACTCGGACTACGCAAGTTCATCGAGCGCGTTCCAGTGCCTGGGAGCCTGCCGACCCACACAAGACTGTAAGTATTCCATTTGCTGGATGGTGTATAAGGGTATTGATTATTCCATTTAAGTTTTTTCATTAATTTTATAGATTGCAGCACAAATTTTCCTTTTGAAAGGCAAAATCTATGAGGCAATGATGAATCGAATTTTGGCTGCTCAGAATTACAAGGAAGCTCTTTCTGCAGATATTTACTGTGTGGAGGCTTTTGATTTACTTACCCAGCATCAAATGTTGTCGACAGCAGAAGGTGATTAGTTAGAGAAGGATCTTGAAAAAATATTCTTGATTTTAAAACCTTAACGAGTGAGTATTGATTTCATTTAAATTTTCAGAAGTTGCGTTGGTCGAAAGTCTACCCTTTGAAAAGTGCTTAAACAATGATGTAGAATTTTTAAAGTTCTTGTACTCTTCGAAACTGAAAAAGTATCCATTTTGTGGGGAAGAAGTACAACGGCCAACACAGTTTCCTTTCCTTGCTAAAAATCTTGATGTTTTGACGAGTGAAGCGGAGCGTCATTTCTATAACTGTGATTTCCAAATGGCTTACAAAGTCTCCACACAGTAAGTTTAATGTTACACAGTTAATACTCTTTAATTCACTATTTCAGAGATATTAACGGAATATTGAAAATGTCTCAGAATTCAGAATGTACCATATTTACCTGGTAATTTATTTTTTGTAGAGTTACTAAAGATGATCCTTACCATGTTGGATGTCTACCTGTGTATGTTGCTTGTTTAGTTGAAATGAAGAGAGCCACAGGTATATAAATTGAATATATAGATTCATTTATTGACAGAATAAACATAAGTAATATAATTTTTTTTTAAATATTCCATTTTAGAGTTGTTTAAGGTAGCACACAAATTGGTAGAAGTAATGTCAGAGTCAGCCTTAGCGTGGTACAGCGTAGGAGCCTACTACTTTCTCATAGGTAAGCACATAACAATTGCTGCACATTCGTAAGGTCAATTTTCCTGATATAGACTATCAACTTGAAAATAACACTTCTTAATGTAGGGAAACATGAACAATCCAGACGCAACCTCAACAAAGCCTTAACAATTGACCCCGTTTTTGGTCCAGCCTGGCTTCTCTTTGGACATTCTTTTGCAACGGAGAGAGAACATGATCAAGCAATGGCAGCGTACTTTAAAGCAACTCAACTTATGAAAGGGTAAAGACACTAGATCAAAAATGCAATAATAAATTATTAACTCATTCGAAACATTTGAATGCTGCAGGAATAAATATAAAGGGTTATTGTTCTATTGTTATATGTTTAGATGCCATTTACCATTGTTGCATGTTGGTCTGGAGTGTGGTCTAAGCAATAATCCTCAATTAGCTATGAAATTTCTTGACGAGGCAAGACTTTTAGCACCTAAGGATCCTTTTATACGTCATGAAATGGGGGTTGTCAAGTTTAATGAGAAAAAGTAAGATTTCTCAAAGTACTGCAATAATGATACATAATATAATGTTATGATAAGCTATAAAAAACGAAACTATCATTCAATCACAATGATTTAGATTTGATGAAGCCTTGGTTCTATTCAAAGAAACGGAAGAATTTGTTGATCGTAACAAGCATTGTGGAGTATATTTAAAGAAATGGGAGTCTTTATACAACAACCTAGGACAAGTATCAAGAAAACTCAAAAAATACGATGAGGCTCAACGTTATCACCAAAAGGTTTACTTATATTTGTGTCAATCGGTGCAGTATATGTTTTGTATGGTCAATGCTGATGAAGTGTTTTTTTTTTGTTCCAGGCTTTATTATTATGTCCAGCAAATGCTTCAACGCATTCTGCTATCGGTTTAGTTCATGCAGTAGCTGGAAGGACAGAGGCAGCAATTGAATCGTTCCACAAGGCTCTATCCCTAAGACGTGATGATGCATTTAGCACCACAATGCTTCGGTATTGTATAGAAAAACTAGTGGAGGAGTCTAACAATGGTGAAATTATTTGTAGTTGTACTATTGTTTGATTTGTTTGTGTTATTACTGTATAAGTAAAACTTGCCTAACATATTTATCATTTTGGTTTCAGCTAGTGATGATGAAATTGTGGCGTCTGATGTTGTTGAAGATTCTGATGAGGAATCACAGAATTTTGCTCAAAAGTATAGTGTCAGCAAAAAGAAGGGACTGGACACGTCACAAAGTCAAGGTACAAGTGGGAAAAGAGGCCATCATCCAAAAACTCCAGACACAGGAGACATGCCAGGGTATTTATCTTGGTTTAAGGATTCAATTTCCAAAATCGAATCAGGTGAGAATTAATAAAGAAGATATTTACGCAATGTTGAACCACACATCCCATGAAATATGAAATTTAAAATATTTATGATAACTGTTTGATTTTCTAAGGTCCTGGTGGGCGGGGTAGTGATGGCCCAAGACATACGTCCACACCGGCTGCTGGGGAAAGTAGTGCACGAGGTAGTACAATAAAATGGATAGTTCAATTTAAATGTATGATACGAAGGGAAAATGAAATGTTTTTTCTCTAATTTTATAACAATGCGTTGCAGAAAAACGTATGCTCTCGTCTGGGACGGAAGAATCTGAAGACAGATATCCAATTACACGAAGGAAGAATCGAGGCCGAAATTCTGAATCGTCTTCGGAAGGGGAACGAAATATTACTGGCAACGCTTCCTCTTCAGATGCGGAAGCAAATGAATAAATGATTAATCGTATATTTCATTAATTACTTGTATAACAATTCAATAATTATTACAGAGGCTGAGTGATTAAAGTTGACACATTATTTATTCTTTATATTTGAAAAGTTGGTACAAATATTCTTTTCGATTGGCAATTAGTATTTATGTAATTTTCAACAAAATCTACATGCTACCTATTAATTATAAAAAAAGTATTATTGTTAGTTTATTAAATGAACTTTTACTTTACTAATCGTCGTAGTACAGCCTGTGGTATTTGTTGTAAGTTCCCAAGTCCTTGCACCAAGTACTCTTCCTACAAGTCATTCGAATCCAATCGTTCAGAGCTTTAATTAGAATAACAAAAATTAGTCTTGTCTCCCTATAGATCTGTCATATACCAAAAATACTATACTATACAAGTACCTGTAATTCTGGTATACACCACAGGAGGACTACTGCTATTACAAAAACCTGTTAAGAATAGTCCAATCTGCATGTACCGTTTGTATACTTCTACCACCAACGGCCCACCTAATGATGAACAAAAAGGAATTTAAAGAAAGCTGATCCTTAATCCTTTCCTTACGTAATGAATATAAACAGTAAAATGTTAAAAAGAACGAGTACCTATGTCTTGCTGAAATATAAATAAATATGTGATTGTTAACTAACTTAAATTTTGTAAATCACAATAATTACTGTTGTAATAATAATAACAGATTATTCATTCTTACAAAACAAACTCCTGTGCCTGTGGCTCCAGCTGCACATATCATACTAGATGTGACATTAAATAAAGACATCCAAACTGCAGCACATTGATCGTTTGGGATAACTTTTACTTCAGCTTTTGACAACTTGGCAGTATCATCTAGTACGTTAAAGTTAATTTAGGTCTAAGGTTAATGTCCTCAAAGATTTCCACCTCAAAATAGTAGTAGTAGTAGTATTACTGTTGCTCGTACCATATCCGAGAATGCTAGCGTTGTTGTTAACAAACTGATCATAAGTTTTGCGCTGGGGTAAGCACATGGTTGATACATTTGGTTCTGAGCCGTAATAAGCCGATAATTTAACAGGCTGTGCTAACTGAAGAATTGCCGCATCGTTTTCACCTGTGGCTGGACTAATAATACATCAGTCGAATTATGGTCACATTAAAGTTGGCTAAGACAAAATTAAACGATTTAATAAGCCGCAAGCGAATTGTATATCTTACTTGAAAAGTGGATGAGGTGAAACAGCCGAAACATTCGAGCTAAATGTATTACTGTCGGGGTTTTGGAAATCCGGACGATTAAAAAATACTTGGATAGAATCGGCCGTTACAAATGTTCTATGACACAAAATACAATTGGTAATTAATGTAAGGTAATAATTGCAAATGTCTGGAATAATATTAAAATTTAAACTATGTATACATACTTCGTATCAAACAGGAAAAGACAAAATGCCTAGAATAAATTTAATGCTGGAATCAGTTAGTAGCCAAACAGTTACGAATATTGTACCATTTGAGTTTATTAAAGCTTACCGATGTCAATACACAGCTATCGCTAATCAAGGTCCCGACACATCGGGGTTGACCAGCCTGTGTTGTAATCGCAACGAACATGCGATAGCTTCCATTTGGAACTTGAGTTCCACCAGAAAGCTGTATTCCAGCTCCTGCTCCTGCTGACATCGATGCCATTCCAGATCCTGAGCTTGTAACAGAGCCCTTTACCCCACAGTCTGAATTTAAAAAGAGACATTTATTTGTAATTTTTTTACAATAAGAGAATAGTAGCATTGCTTTAAAAGATAGATGACCAAACCAGTGAACTTTTTTAGTACAAAAATCTTCAACATACCACAATTTGTTGTTTTTTGTGGAGTAGTCGGAATGAACGTTGGGGGATAAGCCTGATTAAAGTTGTAACCATATCCGTAACCGTTGTAATTTTGATGGTTCTTAGCACAGGAGACCTTGCACTGGAACATTGGATTACCGTAGTCACTGTCTATGCTTAAGGTAACCTTCAGAATTGATGTCTGCGACGTTGCATAATATGGCTTATACGTTCCACAAAATCTGTCAATTCCAATTTGAGAAAAATTAGTTTTTTCTTATTTAATTCATAAGTACTTCCTAACAAAATGAATCTGCCTGCATTTGTTTTTAACCTTAGCCCCACGTCTGCAGTTCCATCTGATAGTGCCAAGTAATCTTTTCGACAGTAGTAGGATGGCCGTATGTAGAACTTACGACAAGTTATCACGGGATAACATTCGGTAGATCCCTAGTTAAAGATTCAGATAGTCATGGACATGTTAAAAGTATAAATCATGTTGCACCAATGCACCAGAAACTATTTAGTTAAATCTATGTTACCAAAAACAACCACTCGCAACCAGCCATTCCTTCTTTGCTTTGGAGTAAGTAAGAGGATTTCCCATCAATTGCAAAATTTCCGCAGTCAACCGCTAAGAAACATTGCATTACAATTCAATGAATTCACTCAATTTAAAAACTGAACCCGTAAGATTATCTTCGTAATAGTACTTCAAACTTACTTCCGTTGACGCTCTCATCATCAAAGTAGAACTCATCCGTTGTGTAACCCCCTTGGCATTGCTCGATCACCTGGGGGCAAAGTGAGATTAGCAATAAAATCTTCAAATTTAACTGATAATTTCCATTATAATTACTTCTATTTGAATACACCAACACACTAAAGAACAGGCTGAATAAAGGATTTGAAAGTTAAATTTCTTACCAATATACAAAAAACAATCACAGACCAGCAGGTCCAAATCCAACGATGAAACATTTTGGATAATTTGAGAGTTGTCAAATCCAAGAACTGAGAAGTACTCACTACTCACTGATACGGTGAACTAGCAAATGATTTTTTTTGCAATGTAGTATCGTGATGAATCTGTCTCAGTACAGTTTATAAATCTGAACATTAACAAAAGAAGAGTGTGAAACATACAATGATACTAATTGATTTACATGTAGTACTTTTCTAATTCATTGATACTTTAGGTTTGCTTAGCTTTGTACTCTGTTTGTTGATTTGGATGACTTTTTTATGAATGAAATTCCATATTGGGATGGACGTGTCGTGTTACACTACACGTGTACTATTTTGACTAACAACTCAATTTTTTATAACCCACTTCTTAACCTTATCAGTGCCAAATACACCACAGTGGTGCTTTTTTACACAAAACTATTGGCTACCAATGGACACCACTGTGGTGACTACAATTAAAATTACTATACTCCCAAATGCACCACATTGATGCTTCACGTTTCCATGCCGTGAAGTCCCAATTACACCACATAGATGCTCAATCAAAATTTTCCCTTGACTCCCATTGTCACACAGTGACCTCAATGTGATGTCATATCAAATGGCTTTCCGCACATATGTAGATTCACGTATTTGCACACTGGACTGCTTGACAAATGTTTTTTACCCCCAAATCGAAAGAAAACTGCAGGAAAAGGACTACCGAAGAAGAATATGTAGTATTTACTTCGTTCTCATAAAATATATTTTCAATCTAAAGCAAAAATAGCATTTCTCGTCAACTTTTTTCACTCTAATCAATGTTTATATATGAAAGCTTCTCGGATACTGACGTGTCCGGCTTCTTATAAGATTACGCTAATGTAACTGAAGCTGGGAATCCACTTCCAGACAAGTACACTCATTTCATTAAAAACTAAATTGAACGGTGGAATCTTTGTAACTATCTGTCAACTCTTTTTAGCTTCTACTTCAGGCTCCTAGTTCTGCCTTCACTTGCAAGATTGATTTGGTTATATAATGATGAGGTTAATATTCTGACCCTGACGGCTCCGGACATCGGCTCCTTCTAGGGCGGTTAATGTTAGTGTGCACTGTTTATACTTGCCTACGCAGTTAAAAAGATGATTCTCAACAAAAAAATGTTTTACGTTGCTTTGCATATCAATCTATGTTAGGTTAACATCATAATCAGCTTAAGATTTCAAAATCTCTCCGGAAAAAATTGGGAGCCAAGGGTCGTGGTGGCTGAATTTTCGTGGTTGTGATGGGTAATAGCATATGATAATATACTGGGCTCCAAGTGAGGTTTCATAGATATTTTATACGGTAGTCAATGTAAAGTTGAAGTCATTAAATTGGCACCGAAAAGGTTAAAACCTTGCGACGTAAGCATAATTTTATTTTTATATAACCTTAATACATATCGCAACTACTTTATTGCATATGCAGATTCTTTCGGCATGAGTGAGAGAAAGTAGTGAGTTTAGTGAATGAAGATTTTAATTTGATCTAGCTAAATCATCAATGTTCAAGTATTTTACTATGTGCTAATATTATATTGCATTCCTTAACTGCGCAAGTATCTGGTGTATCATTTCCTATAAGAAAGATTTTATACTTGTGAATGGAAAGGAACTTTCATCAATGAATGAAATGTCGGGAAAATTTTTAATGCATGATGCAACATTTAACATTAAAGTTGAACGTTAAAGAGTAATATATGTATGTAATGCCAAGTAAATATAAGCCTTTTGAGTGTAACGCTATGAAGCTAAAGCCTTGGCCAGTACCCCAACCTGCTGCTTATTTAAATGCTAAAAAATGGCTTTCCACGCTATGATAGAACGTATTTAATATAAAAGATGATTTTTATTTATTTATCATTTTCATTGAATTTTATTTATTGATTTAAGTTTGTATGTAACCTTATAAGAAAAAATCTCTCAACCGTATTTATTTACATATTGCATCGGTTTTTTGGCAGAGCTAATCGTGTGTTGTTGCAACTACTGCTGGAGGTACTGCTTCATGTTAATTTTGGCTGCTACCACCGTTATATTCCAAACCTCTGCACCAAACTCCTTCTCTTCCCATCATCCGTATCCAGTCACTTAGAACTAAAATTAAAAAGGATAGAAACATTAGAGAATGCCATTTATTGAAGGTACAATTAATTGTGCACTGATTGATGGCATCTAACCTGTGACACGAGCGTACACCCCGGCGAAACCTGGTCTGGCACAGCCTCGACCAAAAGAGACAACACCTAGTTGCATATATCGTCCATAAACTTCCGCAAAGGCAGGGCCCCCACTATCGCCCTATTGTTCAAAGTTTTGATTTCATAATGCCCCAAAAATCTGCCATGTATGTATAAGATAAGCATCACAATTACCTGACAGGAATCCTTCCCAAAATCTGCTGCACATATCATAGAATCAGTTATTGCCCCATCATATTGAACATTACACTGTGCGTTCGAAATTACAGTCACATTAACTTCCAATAATTTCGTTGAAATGTCCCCATCCTCAGAGGTCGCACCTTTGTAAAAATTAACACACAATGCAATATTTTGTGTAGACAATTCATTGAATTCATTTTATGCCAAAAATTTTTAAAGGAACATGATACCCCAACCAATAACTGTCAAATTGGATCCCACGAATTGATCATTCAATCTTGGAGGAGGCAGACACGTTGTTCGTAAAATCGGCTCATTTTGGGACAAAAGGTCAACAGAATGTTCCATTTCGAGAACGCATGCGTCATACTCCATAGTGTTGGAACTGAAAAGTATTAAAATAGCAAATTAAACGCACACTGTTGGATTGAGATCAGCCAAAAAGTGTTTTCCACCTAATTTAACAACTTTTAATTTGGCTTCATACTTATAAAGTGGATGAACGATTATCCTAATGATATTTTCTTTCAGTCCGTGAGTCAACTCAAGATCCAAAATGTCAAAAGTATTCAGAAGGACAGCATATTTTGCAAGATTTATAACAAGTTCACTGCAAAGGCCAATTTACAATCAATTAAACAATTTTAGTGTTTACTTAAAGTAATAATCTGAACATTAAAGAAAACTATATATATGAAAATTATTAAGACCTATTGACGTACTTGTCATCCAAACAACAGTGAGCCTGGTGTTGGTTGGAATTTGGATTTCCACATATATTTGTTTTTAAAGTTTAGTATTAAAAACATTGCATTGAGTTCTATATTAATTACGAGTTCTTATTACATAAAAGGTTTTTTTACGATAAAACTCACAGCGGTCAGCACAAACTTATTGTTGAGTAAAGTTCCTCCACATCGGAGATCATTGCCACTTCGACTCACCATCGCTACTTGCATTCTATACTCTCCTATCTTTGCCAAAGTACCCCCCACAATGAGTGTAGTTGCACCTCCATCCTCGTTGACGTTACTTTGTAGACTTTCGTTTACAAACGGCCCTCGAATCCCACAATCTTTCATGCAAAAAATTAAGCATACATATTCATAAATACTTATTGTAACAGACCGGTAATTTAGTTAAAAATAGGAAGTGAGTAATGTTACCGCAATTAACTGTAGTTAGAGGAGTGTTTGGAAGCCATGTAATGGAGGATTGATAACTGCTTGCTTGAGTAGAACCAGGGTTGGCATATCCGTTAGCATTGGTGGCACGTGTAAGCAAAGTGCTGGATGTACAAGAAACAGAACAGACAAATTGTGAATGCGGGGCACTGTAGTAATTAGATGTTTGAAATATTCGGCTGTTGACTATCAGAATCGTTGTTTGTGACAAAGTATATTTTGGTCCATTGGTTCCACAAAGTCTGTTTTTCATACATCATAGTTAATGTGACTGACTGACACAGCTTCAGAAAGATAAAAATGTTAAGTATTTGAATTGTAGCCTTACTTTGTGCCTCCTTCTGAAGAGCCATCTGATAACGTCATAAAGTCGTATAAACAAAGATATGACTCCTTGAGAAAGAAAAGTGGGCAGCTTATCACTGGATAACAATCTGGTGACCCCTTTTAGATACAAAAAGCAGTTTTTACAATGATTCGATAATATTTATTGATTAAGATAAATTTCCTTTTCTTGTACCAAAAATTCCCAATAGTAAGTCGAGGCACTAATGTTGCTCGCAATTTTGTAAGACGTTGTGGAGTTCAAAGGATACGAGCCACTTATAACGCCTACAACATTTAAAAATAAAAATAGAACTTATGTACATGTTATAAAATTGGAATGGCAAAATTGGGGCAAAATGGCACATGCACTTAAGAATCTTACTTCCGTTTGCGCTTGTTGAGTCGTAGGTATTTGTCGACGAGAGATGTACACCATTAATTGCCGTAAAATGGCGTTGACAAAAAAACTGTAAATGATAATAATATATTTAAACTCCTACAATTTGAAAGCATTCAAAAAACAATTTCAAAAAAAGTTCTAACAACTTACAGCCAACAGGAATGGGAAAATGGGAGAAAACATTGTTTTTATTTTGCTCGTTATTTTTTTATTTGGTAGTCGATTGAGCATTTATTTCCTATTTCCAAACCTCCAGTGTGAAAGGTATTTTAGGGAGGGAGAACAGCAGCAGGGCAGCGTAAGTAAAAGTACTTTGTAATTTCATGAATGAATTAAATGGCTTGCTTTTACTTTCATCGACACATAATGAGTTTCAGTATGCTTACTAAAGTAGATTTAACTTAAAGTAGATATATCCTGTACATATATATACCAATGTATTAAATTAACTCAAGTACATTTGTCAGCATAATATTATCGTTGCTCAGAATCAGAATGCTTTGATGTATTTACAGTGAGTAGAAAATATAGACCAACTTGTATGTTGTATTAGTGAGCCTTTAAAAAATAATTTCAGAAACATTTATATTGTATTCACTATCAGATATAGAGAGTTCATAGTCTGTCGTATAACAATTTTATTTATCATAAATTTAGCGAATTTAAGGTATTCAGCGTTAGCTGAATAAGAACAAAAATAATTTAACCCAGTTACTTTAATGATTGAGAAAGGCTATAGTGGGCATCCAACTCATGGCACCAGGTTCCATCTTTAGATATCATACGTATCCAATCATTAAGAACTGAAAATGTAAAGAAAAATATATAGGCCCTTTATAAAAATTACATGCTACTTCTCAAGTAATTGGTTATATCGCTAAATTCCGTACCAGTGACTCTAGAATTCACCCCGGCAGAATATGTCTTTGTGCATCCCCTTCCGTATGTAGCTATTCCTATTTGCACAAATCGACTGTATTCTCTTTTCATCAGTGGACTACCAGCTTCAGCCTTATTAAACCAATATCTGATAATAAGAAAAACGCATTTGAACTTTGAACGCAATTAGGAAAGCTTGTAATCTTACCACACAAGAATCTTTTCCTTCCTCAGAGGGACCTACACAGATCATTGTTGAAGTGATTTTCCCTGGAAATTGTGCATTACATTCATCATTGCCAATTACTGTTAACTCGGCTTCCTGTAATGTTGTAAGCTGCGCTCCTTTTTCAGATATCCTACCTTAAAAATGATATTATACGCATTAGAGATAAAAAAAATTAATGTCCAGTTCATATTGCATCTGGCCATTAATAATATCATTTTAACCCCATCCTAGAACAGTTGTATTTTGACCAACAAATGAATTGGCCATTGTTCTCGGAGGTAAGCAAATTGTCCGTAAGATCGGCTCCGATAATCTGTTAAGCTCAACTTTATTTGCGAGTTTTAGGACGGCAGCATCATATTCATACGTCGAGGGGCTAAAAACATTCATCGTATTACAATTTTGCACTTTACAATAATTTAAAAAAAATATGACGTAAAGCTTTTCCTCATTTGCTGTATGTATTTACTTGTACAAAGGATGCCGGATTACTTTTGCAACATATCGGGTTACGGTAGGCATTTCCGTAAAATTCACAAAATTGTGGTCATTAAGCACGACGAGAATTCCTCTTGGGTCAACGGTCTTTCCATTGTTGGGTTGAGTGACGCAATGAGCCTAAAATTAAGAAAGCATCGAATGATATCACGAAGTCAAAGCTGAATATTGAGCTCAATTTTTTTATACATTTGACCATGAAAAATAAAAAACACATCATTATATAATTGTTTCTTTTACTGCTGTAAGAACATAAAGATCATTGATTAGAGTGCACCCGCATAATGGTTTTCTTTCTCTAAACGAGGATAAGTATCCCATCCATCTATACTTCCCAGGCAAAGTAAATGGTGGCGATCCATTTCCGGATGTGAAAGTATAACTGTAATCATTTATGCTACTACTTCGACGGGTTTTCTGAGCATCAGAATTTGAAATATCTGTCTCATCATTTGAGCTACCAACATTTGAATTTGTGTTGAAAAGGAAATGGTGAAACTTTTCTACAAGAGGTCCCTTAAATCCACAATCTAGAAGAAATTTTAAAAAGCTAAATTGCTTGAGACAAATTCATTGACGAGTTTTCGTAATTTAACTTTTACAATGAAAAGAAGTTCATACCACAGTCAGTAGAAACTTTTTGAGGAGACGTTGGAAGCAAAATGGGTTGTGGTTGTCGAGGCTGATAATAATACCTATTTCCATAACCATACACAGGTGGTTCATATTTAAAGCATGAGACAGTGCAGTTGAAGCCCAATTCTCCATGACTGTGGATATCTGACTTGAAGGTAAGTCGCAAAATCGAGGTTTGAGAAACAATATTGGTTGGACTTGTGTTTCCACAAAATCTACAAAAAAAATTCATATCTATTTTCATTTCATCGCATTTTATTAACCATCCTCGTTCATTTTGTTTTAAATAAATACTTTTTTCCAATATCATCCATGTCGAAGCCATCAGACAAAGCCAAATAGTCATCCTGGCATAGGTAAGATTCGACAATGGAAAAGTTGCCACATTTTATGTACGGATAGCATGTGGGTGTGCCCTGAAAATTAGTCATGAAAAATAAGCATGCCATGATGATGACACACATTATCGATATTTCCTTTAGGGATACAATTTTCTGCTTACAAGAAACTGCCAAACACAAGCTTGTCCTGGAGGGTAATGCTGAGGATAATCATGACTCAGCGTGTTGTACTCAGCACCTTTATCCAAAGCATAAGTTCCGCAGCGAACAGATTGACCTTGAAAATAGTCTGTTTGCACTGAATTGCCACTTATGATACATATCTGAAATGTAAAGAATCTCTTTCATTCTCACTTTTTAGTAACATTTTATTTAATGGTATCAACTACAATATTCGCTTACTATCAAAAACTGAAATAGAATCTGACTTGTACAATGAAATTTTGTCAACATCATTTTAACGTGAAGTTTATGAGCATATGCGATGCAACATCATTCAAAGCAAGGGGCTATATGGCTATACATATAAAATGTAAATATGATTTGAATCACAGCTATAGTTTAGTTGTGTCCGACGGTACGAACTAAGTTCAGTTCATATATAATGCAAAAGTATCCAACCCATGGATTAGGAACACCTAATTAGGTTAAATGCTTGTAAAGCCACAAAGCAACAAATGCAAATGTGCAATTCATAAGCCATAAGCAGCAACATCTGCATATTCTGAACATAACTTTCTGGCGATGAGATGCTGACTTCAGATATGCATATATGAGACTTTTTTGTTTGGTATAGGTTTAGATTCAATTTAAAGCATTAATTTATTGATGACTTTTAAAGACTTGAAGAAGAAGGGATGTATAAAAGTTTCTCACAGCTTGCATATATAAATAACATTTTCTTTAAACGAGGTCGCAAATCTATACTACTAGCGTTAAATTAAGACTGTGTCAGGTTGCAACATAAATGTTTCAAGGTTTCAAGAAGCTTGGCAAAAAGTTCCCTTGCGAGTAGTCATCCGAATCCAATCATTGACCTCTGTGACACGGGCGTAAACCCCAGGTTTGCCCTCTCGCGCACAACCTTCACCCCAGGAAACCTAAAATTATTATTAGAATGGTAAGAAGAAAGAACGGAATTACAGGTCCAGAATGTATGTGATGACGTAATGAAATTTTGCGAATATCTTACCACCCCAATTTCTGTCCAGCGTCCATCCTCTCCCTTAAAAACGAAGGGGCCCCCACTGTCGCCCTTTAAAGCAAATAAAATTGTAGAAAAAATTATATATTTTTCAAAATTTATGTGTATTACAAAGTACTAGTCAGGGATAAGGCATACCTGGCATGAGTCCTTTCCAATTTTGAATTAAGAGCATTTTGATGATTAATTAATAGTTTTTAATATATTAGTATTAGTTCAGATGTTGTTTTAAAATTATTTTACCTTTCCACCTGTCGAATTTTTAAAATTAAGAGCATTTTGATGATTAATTAAGAGTTTTAATGTTAGTATTAGCTTAGATTTCTTTTAAAATTATTTTACCTTCCGGATATGCGGCACAAATCATACTTGCTAGAATTTTATTTTCATATTTCATGTTACACTCTTCATTGGTAATGACGGGAACAACCACCTGCTGAAGTTTCTCAGCTTGATCTCCACCTTCTGTTGTAGCACCTAAAATGTAAAATAAGTGGGCTTTCAGTCAATCTGAAGCATATATTAACTTGTTTTGCAAACAATAGTTTTTTGCTATCATCTTAATTTACCCCATCCAGTCACCGTCTAAATAAAAAATGAAAAAATGTAACCCATCTAAAAAAAGTAAAGTAATTATAAAACTTATAAAAATAATTAAAACATACAGCGTCATCTCCAGCAAACGTATCACGCAAATTTCTGGCGGGTAAGCATACAGGACGAACCATAGGCTCAACGGCAGCAGTCATATCTACTGGTTTGTCCAATTCTAAGATGGCAACATCGTAATCCTGAGTATTTGCGCTATACAAAAACGATGATAAGATATTTGTAAGTTTCTGTATAAAATTATTATACACAGGTCCCATGTGTATGGATATCTAGTTTCTGAGATTGAATCATATCGAACTTGTAAAAGGGGTGGGGAGTAATGCCAATGATGCTCCTGCGGACCAACTCAGTTTCAGTTGCATTGCTAAAGTCATATTCATTAAGGATGACATCAGCAGCACTGGGGAAGGATATCAATCCTGTTGTTACAACGCAATGAGCCTAGAAATTTTTTGTACAACATCCATTAAATACTTTCTCTGTTTTGTATGCAAAAATAGCTTCATCTCACATTTCTTCAAGAGTAAAAAAAGATTGAAGGAATTACAGCAGTTAGCACATATCTATCAGCAATCAAAGAACCACCACAGAATGGTGATTTCCCGTTTTTGAACACCATCCCAGCTTGCCACCTCCAGTAGCCGTTGGGTGCAGTTTCGCCATTCACAATTTTCATAGGCTCTTCAACAACAGGTCCAGGTACACCACATTCTGATGGGATTTCATATTAGCATGACATTTTACGGTATTTAGCATTTTTACCAACTCATTCTGAGAATTACGTCAACTTACTGCAATCAGTAGTTTCAGCCTCGCTAGTTGGAAGAAGGTGAGTTGAAACAGTTTCGTCTGTAGCACAGCTTACAGTACAAGCGAATTTTCTATCCCTACTGAAGTACCCAGATTTGAAAAATGCAATCATGATTGATGAAGGAGAAGTAATGTTCAAGGGAGAGTTTGAGCCACAATACCTATGAGAAAAGACAACAATGTTAATTAACATTGTCCATCAAATCAAACTACTAAAACTTTATAATTCTGAAGATGAATCTTACTTTTCTCCTGTGCCCATTCCATCAGACAATTCCATATAGTCAGATGAGCATTCATTGGTATTTCCAAGCTTGAAAGTATCACAGTTAGCTACAGGTACGCAACCGGAAGTACCCTTTAGTATATATTATGCATATCAAATTTCAATTCACACCTAAAAGTTGAACCATAATGAAGGAATTGTAAGATTGAAACCTAATCTTACAAGAAATCTCCAAGTGCACTCATAACCAGTAGGTTTCCAACCGATTTGTAGTAAAGGGCTCTGAAATTTGTAGCCACTTGTGGAAGGATCCAGCAAATGTGTCCCGCAGCCTACCTCTACACAAGATGCGCGAACATTCGTGTTGAAATGATTTAATTCATGTTATGCATGCTCATTTGCTATACACACAAAAGTATCCCTTACCCTTTTCAGTTCCTTTTCCAGCCTTTGCTTTCCCATAGCTCGGGAAATCCTTATAACTTGAAAACTATAGATAAAAAGACAAGAACTATATGCATGAGTGAAACTCAATTCAACGTTTCCATTTTGGTGATAATTTTGAACCCTTTTTAACTTACAGGATTTCTAGCCCTTCCTTCAGCTACAATAAAATAGGCACAAACACAAATGATGCTTTGAATCGGATTCATTTTGAATGTTTCCTGAAACAACAACACTTCTCCTTCTTCGGAGTTAGGATGCTATAAAAATACGCACACTCAAACCTACTCTGTTCTAATAAAGCTATGATATTCTGAAGCTTATTGGATGATCAGATATCAAAACTGTGAAGTAAGTGGAACGGGGCCGATCATTTTTATACATCTGTCATTCTCATCGTTTTAACGTCACTTTATTCATGAAACCAGGTAAACTTTGACATGATTGGCCTAAAATTTAGCCTTCCTAAAAAGACATTGATGCTAACCTGTGCATCCTTTATCGCAGACATCTTTTTACTATCGTCACCAAACACACAACATTTCATTAAAATATCAAGCAAGCAAACAATTCATAACATATATTTTTATTACCTGCTTTCGTACCCAAAGTTATGATTTTGAATTTGAAAGCAGTCAGATTTATTCCTCTTAAGCAAGCATACTAAATGAGCCTCAATACTGTCATTTATCAGACATTACATTACATTCCTAACAATGGAGGAAGGTTAAAAACCTCAAGTTGTGTTACGTTTACGAATCAAGATAATTAATTCATAATCATACCTAAATCCCTAATTTTTTGTGGGAATAGGTTTGCAATGGGATCATTTCAATATGTGCTTCATTCACTTTGAACCTTTATCAATACCAATTCTACCCGTAAGGGAAGTTCATCATTCTACGTAATTGGGCAAATGTAAATCAATCAATTATAGCAAAGCCATTTGCACAGACAACAGTGTTATCCTTAGCGCTAAATTAAATTACTTTTCTGGTGAACCTGCATATGCATACAAATTCGTACCCAGACACTCATGATTCAATGATAATACGATTAATTGTGGATTTAGACACGAAAGATGATGACAAACTCATGAATACATGCTCAATAATATGCTCAATCATTCAATACAAGCAGTTTTAGTTTTAATAAAAACGATTTATTTTTCTAGTTCCATACGTAAACGAAGAGTATAAAACGCTTTCGGAGCGGAGTATTGAGTTACCAACATGGACGCATGTGATTATATAGCTTATATTTATTTATGTAACGTATATAAATAATAGCAACTAAAAACTATATGAACAATGATGATTAATTCAAAATTGAGAAGTAAAGTTAAATCATAACGAAAATGTTCATGTGCTAATAACGTTAGCACACTACGCACATTCATCTTACATCTACTTTGTCAGATCTATTTTTCACTTGTAAATTATAGAGTATAATGTGCAATTAACGTGGTATGTTGAAGCTGATTGAATATGGATTTAGGTAACAATCAATCGATTTGTTTGTTTTTGTGCATTAATGATTTAAATCATTCAATCCAAAACTCAATTAATGAGGACTTGTTCCATTCCCAGGATTAAATGGGCTTACATGATCCATACCGAATTTTTCAAATGCTCCTATAAAAGTCTCCAACACTGCGATGACAAAGAGAGCACAGAAGAACGCAATGTTCCACTTATTTGCGTAACCATGATTGATCTCGTCATTCAAATCTAGGGTTCGGAAAATGTAGAGGCCAACAGCAACCACCACCTAGAGTTAACCACAACAAAAAAACAGGACTAATTAGTTACCTAAATACAACACAATCACATTAAAGAACAAGCTTTGAATCAATGCATAACAAAGATTACAAGGATGTCTAGTCTGATATGTGATACATACATAAAAGTATATGCATATTTCACATTAAAATGTTAAGCTATGTTAATAAACACAAACACAACTGGAAATTACCTGAAAAACGATTGTTCCAACAAGGACCCACAACAAAACTTGTGTGGAAAGGCTGTTATGAACGTCATAATTTCTGAGGAGTGCAACCAATGCGCAAATGTGGGTGGAAATGGATCCAAGATCCATCACCAACTGTCCCGTTGTTTTCAGCGTAGCATAGTTATGAAAACTCTTCATCGTGATTGATTACTATAAGTATAAAAACCACACAATTTAACTCAATGTAGAAGAATTGTATTTTTTCACAGAAAATTATTTTCAACACAAAAACTATCAGCTTTGTAAGAAGACAGCTTTGGATGACGAATGACTTAGGTATCGAGAGGAGAAGAGGTGTGCCTAAATTTTTTAGCACAATATAATGAGTAATCTTTATTTCTTACCTCTCAATTATGGGGATTCTTTGCCAAGAAAAATTGAAATGAAAGTGACACTTTGTTATGCTCTTCACTCTTCCTTGATTTCAAAAAGGAAATTGGTACAAAACCACTGATTCTTTATTTAATACAAGGCCTAAAACAGTGAAATATCATGTGTACAAATCTTGGTGGATTCAACAGTCCATAAAAACACCAACGAGCGAAAGAATACAATGTTCACCTGTCCGTGTGTATCTTTCAAAAGTAAGAATATATTATTAGAGCTCTCTTATGCTTGCATTGTTGCTTGTCTTTACATGGACGATGAATCATTTACATATGTAGGGAATTGTAATGTAGGGATACGGTCTTATCGTCTGTTTAAGAAAAAGCTGAACAAAAAAGTTTTTACTTGTGTGCATTCAACTGCACTGCAAAATAACCATATATGAGCATACACACTTTACCCTGTAATGTGATGATATTTATCTTGTAGACTAAATGGCCTGTGAGTGAATGTTGAATTGGGGTCTAGCATATCATTATCACAAAGCATTAGCTCTCGTTTTGAGAATATATATATATTCACAAACAAAACTGGCGTGAGGAAGGGAAGGATCGAAATATCTTTGAAATTAGGGATAATACCTACCAGCATAAAACAAGCAGGGATGGTTGTGGATGGATGTATTATCATGAGCATTCCCCATATGCATTCTGTCGTTATGCTCATTTTATACAAAAATTGTAACTGTCTTTTTTTGACAGTAGTGCACTACTACATCAGCATTTTAAGGGTAAGCAAGTTGAAAATAATTCTCATTCTCATCCTGTGGCTAGTGTGCAGGTTGGTTTTGGCTTGGCTGAAGCTACTGTCCATAATAAAAAAAGAATGAAAAATCCACCCCCCATGCAATCCATATAGTATGACTGCTTTTTAGATTTTCTGGGATATATGTGTATAATGTTCATATATGAAATGAAACCATAGTGCAGTCGTATACATAATGGATTTTGGACGTGAGGAACCTATGTGAGTGTGATCATACTTGCATTCCTCCTTTCTTTTGCATTACATCGACATTAGTCATCCATCACCATTGCTTAAAGCAAGTGCAATGGGCTCTCTATTGCGTGTACATGACTAACGGACCAGAACCCTACGATTTTTAATCAAATATCTGTATTTCCCAAAAATGAATTTGAACAACATGTGTTTTGTTTCTTTGTTACGAGCAATGCATATAAAACACATTCCACTGCTAAGAATCATGTATTATTTTGAAGCGATCAATAAAATGAGTATTTAAGTACTTCAACTACATGAAAGAAGCTGTGGCAGCTCCGTATTTGTATTCGATTAAGATATGAATGGTATACCATCAATAAAAAAATAAAAGTGCAGAGTAATAAATTCCTCTTCATTTTCATCATTCTTCGACGCACTGTAACCAACTTTTCTATATTTTATCAAGGGAGAAATAAAATCTGTTTTATTTCATTGAACTTGTATCAGCGATAAATATTTTGTTTCATCCTTCCTCTTCATCTATAGAAGAATACTTGAATTATCGTGTATAACGTATAAGAGCAGAAAGCCATAAATAATATATTTTGAATAACTTTCCAACAAGGTTGCTGATTTTATGAACCACTATGATATGATGTATCTACTCTGCTGCATATTTCCAAACTATTGAGCAGACCATAGCAGACGAGAAGAATGTTTTTAATCATAGATTTAAATAGCTACACTACAACCACAAGCAAATGCAGAAAAAGCTTATTGTATGTGAATTCTGCCATTTCTGTTCATTCCCACGATTCTTGCTCTCGTGTAAGATTTAGAGATGTTTTCAACTACCTCTACATCCTCTAGTCATACTTCCGTCAGCTTTGGAAACAAGCAATTAAGAGTAGATTACGTCAAGGCTTTTTTTATTCAACGTCCGTCAGTACATAATATAGAACCAAAGAAGACTTTCCAGTTGAAGCAGCGGGAAGAACATGATGATACAATGTCCGATTTTCCAGGTATTAATATGCATAAGATTGCGAAAATGAAAATAGCTTAGTAATCAAGTCAGAGGCAAACCATTGATCTGAAGAATAAAACTATAAATGTTACAGCAGGTGATTTAAAGTGATGGGATGTAAAGTATACCGACGAGTAACCGAATAGTAAATTCACTTTTATAATAGCAAGCCGCTATAAAATATGTAGTTTGCGTAAAGCTTAGATGCTTCTTTGCAATAGGGTATTCTTCGAATTTACTAGTTTATGAACACTGAGCCATAATATTATTCACCATTTGTATGTATTAGTCAATAATGTTACTCAAATGCAGCGTTGGTTTCGTTGTCATTAATACATTATTAAGCATAGATTAAAAATTTGAAATGTTGGTTATCGAATAACCAAAACTGAAAATATAGCTGCATACGACCAAGTGCATGTTGGAACAAAAGAACGATTGAAAGTCGTGGAAGCAACATTATTTACCATAACCAATTCACTTTTATGGAACGTAGGCTTTAACGCTGATACAGCTTAATTTAAAAAACATATCTATTTCAACCACTCGTAGGTTTATCTTTCTTTATGGGCATAAAGTTTTGAATATGTGATTATAATTAATGTCGGAACACGGTTGGAAGCGTTTTGGTCGTGGGATAATTTTGGCTGAGGCAGAATAAAATTATCATCCACACTGATCCTCAGAAAATGGGTGAAAAGAATCAGCTATACATATGCTTATCTATATTGAAAAGTTAAGCTGTACAACTGACCTATACATTAATGACAAAGTGGGAATCTTGCATTTAATTTAGCCTGCTAACGATAAGAAAAAACGCAAAATAAAATTATTGATGTCATTTTTGTACAATAAATTTTAATTCTAAATTTTATTCTAATGCTTTTCATTCCATCAGTCTAAATTATATAAGAATTTTAATCGTATTAGTATAACATGTTCAGGGCTGCCAATGCCCCCTGAAATCCTGCATTGTAATCTAAAGTTACTTCGTTGGCCACATAATCGTCCCTAGCATCATTGTACTGGTCTTGTTGGTTTGGACCACCAACTAAAGCTCCAGTTAGTACTTGTGGGTTAGGGCCAGGCTTTGAAAAATCGTCCCAATCACAAGATGCAGGTCGGTTTGGGCAGGAACTACATTAAAATTTTTTTTTTTTAAATTATATTAGTAAAATTATGATAGTCAGCCCAGATTAATGCCACTTGTAAAAAATGAAACTAACGATGCAGCATGATGTGGTCGTTGAGGTGGATTGTTTCCGTATCCGCAAACAAAACTTCTTCCAGTACTGCCGAGCATGTAGTCAATCTGCTGTTTTGCAAATGCTCTATATTTTGATGGATTAATTCCTGCTTCAGCAGCTTGTAAGCAAGTTAAAGCGACGTTGGCAGCGTGTCTCAATGATCCCCATTCACTAATAAAGACCAAACCTTTTGGAGTTCTTGGAGCTTGATCAACAACCCAGTCGCAAAAGGTTCTGGCAGCGTTTATATATTTGGTAGAACCATCTGCCTTAGCCAAAAGAACTTGAGCTTGTGCTGCCTTATCATCCCATGAAGCTTCAACAGGCCGACCATTAAGGTTAAATTCGGTATAAAAGCGCTCATAATCCTGCTCAAATTTGCCTTCATCAGTTACCCGGAAGAGCCACGCTGCAGCCCAAAGAAATTCATCACCGTATCCAGACCAAGAGCTGCAAATGAACATTATGGAATATAATGACACCTTTCAATTATCTATGTATTTATTTACAGTGACATAAATGTTCAAAAATATATTCACTTGTAATATTCCTGAGCTTCTGGAAAGGAATCACTATATTTGCCACGGTAGGATGTAGCAAAGGTGTACAGATCCCGAGAATGCTGGAGGAGAGTTGCGGCATAAGCGGCATCTCCTTCATATCGCCAAATTTCAGAGGCCGCCGCCATTGCTGCGGCTTGCTCTGCAGCTACTTCGGATGCTGATTTAGGAACATGAGAATTTGGATAATTATCACATAATTAGTGCTAGCTACTGGGTGGGATGTATATTTTTTTGCTAACCTGGAAGTCTGGTAGTAGCTTTCAGAGTTGGACGTCTCTCATTAGTGGGCCAATCTTCAGGACGACCCCAATAAGCATGGTCAACCTACGATAAGATAACATTCTTCATTCAAGTGTCTTTCCCGTTTCATGTGACATAAAAATACTCCAGTATAAAGCATAAAGTACCAACCTCCCCATCTCCCACTTGCACGTACAAAACATTTGGCGCGGGGTGAATCTAAACAACAAAGGCGTGAAATTACTGAATCCTTCAAGAGATTTAAAATTGACATACAAATCTTATGAACCTTGCCTTTATCATATAATCCATTCCCCATTTTAACGCACTTTTTGCATTTTCCCACTGACCAGCCTTAACGTATCCTTCTTTAAAGTCAGCCATGCCCCAAGCGAGCATTGTCATCGCTGACGCGAACGGGAATCCGAATTTAACAAAGTCGCCAGCTAAATTGACATAATTTAACAAGGTCAGATGTAGGTGGATAGATATGGAAGTCTATTTAGATATTGCTAAAGCTTTGTTGGCTATAAATTCTCTTACCATCACAGTATCCCCCACTAAGGTCTTCTCCATTTTCTCCAGCATCTCTCACGAAAGCATCTCCACGCCATGGAATCCTGTTGCTAGAAGGAAGTCTTCCTAGTCTTTGGGCCTCGTAGAATAGTAATGACTTTTCGATAACCTCTCCATAATTATATTGAGCAGTTGCAAATACTACACAGTAGACTAGCGTTGCTAGAATTGTTAATTTACGACTCAAAATCCCCATATTTACCAAAGGAAGCGAAATATATGTGCGTGTGCAAAATTCATATAAAAACAGATAAAATTAAGTGTGCGTTTGTTGATCGTGGTAAACCAACACTGGCATTCAACTACCCTGTCCACACATCTTTTATACGATATAATATGCTTGTACAATATATTTGACAAAATTTATCAAAAGCCATGTAACTTGTTTGTTGATTATCATAATTTTATGGGATGTGGTTTGGAATAGCAGCCGAACAGTTGCTGTCATCATAGATTTGCATGACATACAGAGTGAAAATGACTTTATTACGTAGCTGAGTATTCAGCGAAGTAATGGTTTTACTCAAACTGTCTGTCCGTCCGTCCGTCCGTCTGTCTGTCTGTGCGCACTCTCCTGGTCACATACATTGACCGATTTGGACCAAATTTGGTACACAGGTAGCACTACTCAAGAGGACCTCTGGGAATACTTTTCAGCCAAATCGGTCAAACGGTTCAAAAGTTATAGGCGTTAGAGTTCAGAAACTCATCGATTTGGCTGAAACGTATACGTATACGTAAGAATTGCATAGTATCCGTATGGATGTTCTTGTGTATAAATTCGGAATCAGGTGGTTGTGATTTGGTGGACATGGGATGAGGGGGTTTGGAGGAGATCACTCAACGCCCTCCTCAGCTACGTCTCTGGCCTGCTTACTAGCAGTTTATTTATCTACTTTATTGACGGGATTTATCTACTGTTCCACTCGAGATTGAGTTGCTGATTGTTATGTATTACATGGTTCAAACGCCTAATTCTTTATTTCCCAATAAACAGTTTGTATTAGAATATCAGCATCATGCCCAAAAATATGTCATGTAAAATCATCATTGGTATCTTTCACAGAAATTGATGTACATATGTCAACTACAAACTGTTGTTTACAAAAACATACTTTACGAAGAAATTTCATTTCTTAACCTTCTTCAGCCATACAGCAGAACTAGAAAAGGGCGATTCTATGAAAATGAACGGAAAAGTTAACAGTAGCAGTACATTTTAAAAACAATTACAACTTATCTCAATTTACCCCCTCAGTATTTTGTAATGTCCAATCTTGGGCAAATTTTGATTGAAATAGTTATTATTCATCAGATTAAACTTAGTTGGTGGCCAGTCATACTCATTTTGGGTATCAAATTTTTATGGGACTTGCCGGAGCTGTGGAACTAACATTCGGCTCTGTGGGAGATTGGAGGTTACCCTAGCGCAATCAGGAATACCTTCAGCAAACCAGATTTGTATTTTTCCTCTCTTCAAATCAAAGCGTTTTTCAAAATGGTAACGGATTAAAAATAAAAAACGTATCCCTTTTGGATTATTTTCTAGTATTTGTTGCAGTTGCAGGCTGTTTTATAAGGTAATTTTGGCATATTTACTGCGCATAGGTTTTTACTTTTTATTGCATATTTACCTATTATTGCAAGTGCATATTTTTATGCATCTAAAATCAGCAGCAGTGAAAATGATAATGAATTTGATGTTAATACAACGCATACAAAATAATTTATCATCTTACAGAACAAATTAACTTTATTTATGGATCTATCATTACTTTGACCAAGTTTAAGTCAGTGACCAAATAGTCCTCAAACATATTCACACTCATTACTTTGTTGCTTACATAATTTTGGTTATTCTTTCTGCTGATATTTATAGCAGGGTTGGTAAATTGACAGTTTCATTGAATTCTTAACATATTATATGTCCAATTATACCAGTGAACATAGAAATATACAAATAGAATGGCTGTGCTCAATGCACTACAGGCAATTTTTTTGTGTCCATATAAAAAATCCTACGGACGTTGTTTCCTGAACTACTACAGTTATGCTAAAATTACATCTTCCAACACCTTGCACTCAACATAAAAACTAGGTTGGTGTCTAATTTAAGTAAGAAACATCAAAATATTGAAACTCAAACCACTAAAAGCTTTAATAGCAACATAAAGCCACATGAATGCAACTGTTAACAATAAATCATGCAGTTATTAACTTTAAATTAAACTGTTTTTGGAAAGCGAAGTCTTGCATGTGCATGTGCAAATTGCATGTGAGTAAGGGCATTCTTTCGAGATTTTTGTCATTCTTGTAGCTCATCATCAATTTATTTAATTTAAAAATTTAATTCATCTGCAAACCTATGGAAATGGGAACCTTTCTTCAATTACTAGGTTTTCTCTGGATGTTTTTTCCGTATCTTTTTGTCAGCAGTCATCCCACAGTCCAATGTGCTCTAACGGGCGCATCATTTTCAACGGCGAAACAGCATCGAGGATGGATGTTACGACAGGGGCCCTTTACAATTGGAGCAAAGAATTTTGACAGTATGTACGGAGGCGCCATGTACTCTGGGTTTTATAAAAATAGTTTCGGTGACCCAGACTTTTTTATGGTGAGGTGACATTGTCCAGTCTTCAATATTAAGTAAAATGATATGGTGTAATATGTTGAATGTATTTGGTTAAATTATTGCTCTCTAGCAATAGCTTAAAAATAGTTTGAACTGTTTGAACAGGACGGCTTAGGAAACGAAAAGCAACATTGTCCATACAATTACCAACCTCATAATGACATTTGGGAATACGGAAGATCCATTGGAGAAATTGAGCTTTGTGATGAGCAAGATAAACGGGTCATTTTAAGGGTTAATACAGTCCAACAAACTGGATATATTTATGTTATTTATGTTTATGTTGAGTTATTTATTTAAACAAAATATATTTTCCTTAATAAAATTTCAACTTTAGCCTTCCCAAGCTGTGTATATGGTACACAAGGGAGACGCAGACGCCGTGGACGAAACTGGGAAAGCTTCACCAGTTCATTTTCCAGCGAAGGATCTCACATCGGTGCATGGTGTGCATTTCACATGGAGGATGAATGAGTATTGGTGCAGCCGTCATCACCGGATCACGCCAATGTAAGCTGATTACTCATTTCGTCATGTTTAAATGTTTCTTCTAGGATGCGGTAGGTGTTAAAAAATTCCTAGACTAAATAACCGGATTTATTTGTTTCCGTCTAGGGTGTTCGTTCTTACAACACATGAAAACGAAAAATGGGACTGCAAAGGAACCCCCCCGCAATAGATTAGATGAGTTAGGATTATGGAGAATGCTACGGAAGAGACCCTTACACTGGCTTCGTCCAATCTGGTTCGGTGCAGCAGACATTAAACATCCAGGTCGTGGTCCATTTGAATGCAGCAACCCAGTAATCAATGATCAGCTCGATAGTCCAACTGATAGGGATGCAGATTGGATACTTGAGAAGATCCAGTTCAATGTCACAGATGAATACTTCCACAAGAAGAATCTGTATGAAGTGGTTGATGATTGGCCTTTGACTATATATGGTGCAAAAACATGTCAGCTTAATCCGTATCCATTTGACCAAATCCACGGTTTATCTGCTTTTGGTGGACGTTGTAAATTATTCGACTCGAACGACACCAGCTTTGAATATACGCAGACCTGCAACAAAAACGCGACCTCCCGGGAATTTCAGGGCCTGAATATCAGTTTCCAAACCTATGGCAATTATGTCATTGCATTGCAAGTCAACCGATCACTATACTGTCACAATCCGTGCCGTGCTCCACTGGATGCGGCGGATGCAATAAACATTTCCAACATATTGGTGAATGGTTCCATCCGGGCAGATCGTCATAATACAACAGGACTAGTTCATGGAACCAGAACACGAGAGGGCATCGCCAAATTCTGGGTACAATACATTATTATTTTTTGTTGTTGTCCATGAAATGAATATTTGGAAGTAACTACTTTTGTATACTTTTGTTCCATTAATTTAGAGAGGAAGAAAGTTTCACGGAGTTTTGTGCATTGTAGTCTCCATGTTTCTGATGCCGGTTTCCCTGTTCTGTGCTCGATACTACAAGGAAACGTTCATGAAGTTTCAGCACAAAGGATGTCATCTGTGGTACTGGGTATGTTACGCAACCAAAATGTCATACCTATAAGTGCAAATTATAGTTTGAATTATAGTTTTTCTTGTTCTCAGATTCATCTTGGAACTTCCATCTTATCAATGGCACTACTGTTTGCCTCTCAAACTGGATTGTCGAATAGCCTTAAATCATGGGGTCGAAGCCTAGATACGTTTAGTATTATCCATCACTCCATAGGATGGCTCTCCCATGCCGGGTTCGTAGGAATGTTCATTTTGGGAGGACTGCGTAGTCTACAAGTACGTAAACGGAAGTTTCTGATGACTGCGCATTCCGTCCTAGGATTCCTCCACTATGCTGTTAACCGTACGGAATATAAAATATAATTAATGTTTATTTGGAAATATTTTCATTTCATGGTTCTTTTGTGTATAGTGTTGTATTTGTGGGTTTTTCAGTTTTCTTGATATGCTTATCAACAATGATACCAGCGTCTCCTTCACTTGGTGATTGCGGCTTGGATGGCTTACCCATGGGATTCTCTTTGATTGCTGGAATAGTGCTTCTGTGGGCTCTGGTAGATGCCACTTTTCATGGATTCTTGACGGTAATGTTATGTACTATATTAAATGTTTATTATTCCATTCTACGAAAATAAGCTAAAGATTCATTGATCTTTCTTTGGTTTGGGAATAGGTTTTGATGTTAAGAATGGACGCCAGGTTGGAAATTAGGCGTGGCTGGTACTGTCCCATCATTCCGATCCTTCACCCCACTTCTTATGATGACATGAGGGTGAGAGAGAGAGAATATGACATGACATTCTTTCGGATAGTAGAAATATCAACATATATTTACTAGTTTGTATTATAATTTGACGTTAACTTCTTGTTAGGGTGCCCTGTTACGAAAGATTTTGATGATCATCTATGTTGTTCTAAGTGGAGGATTTACGCTTGGAGCTGTACTCCACCTTACCTTGAGAGAGCAACCAAGTGGATGTTTTTTCGGTGAAACAACGTGTAAAGGGGCTCTCGGGTGTAGTGCCTATGGGATCGCCATGTGCAAGAAGTTACGATATGTAGTCTGCGAATAAGAATTTATATAAAAAAATGCGAAAAAATATTTAATGCTAATTTTATAATATTATGTATGAAAAAAGAATCAATCATGGTAGAAAGAGTTAGTTCTTACGCATAATCTAGTTGGTATATAAAAAGACTAACAAACAATCTAAGTGGTTTGTAATAACTATTAACTAACAACAGTAATTGAAACACCTTTATCTGATCACCTTGATACTCATTTGAGATATTGTTGTAACTCGTACAAGGTTGTTGTAGCAATTGTTAGTGCTTGTAAATAAATCTCTCTCTATTATCATGAGTTAACTACACACTAGACTAGTTTGCGTGCTGCTGTAGCGAATGCATTAGAAATAAAGCATGCAACTTTCTCCTGCCAGGTTACAGTTTAAAATCTGACTCGGCTTTTTAGCTTTCTCTCACCGTTCTATAATTTATTATACACAATGAAAAACAAACACTGATGACGAGATATTTGGTTTCACATAACATGTTTCTCTGTCTCTGGTTGCGTATTATTATTATTACTAGGGATTTAGCATACGCTGTATGCTCCAAATCATTAAATTGAATAGTGATCATCATCATCATACCTGTATGTGAGCATCAAATTAGATATACTACATGTAGTAAATATTAACCGATAGATTTATTTGCCAGCTCTTCTTTGTTTAAATTTGATTTGCTAACGAACTTTAAGATTAGATTCAAGCTCTGCAAAATGACATGCACATTGTGCTACTTCACCGCTTCATTAGTTCCGCGATCTTCTCACACTACTTCCAATTTCATCATACTACTCCCAATTCTCTTCCAATCCCATTACTCCCAATTCACACGGATACTTATCCTTTTCATACCAAAATCTAATTTATGACTGCTTATTGTGTACACTGTTTTTATCATTATTCATATATCACATGAATTTATGGTATCTACAACGCTGCAACATGGCTGCCTTACAATGTAATGTATGTAAAATGGGCTTCATTTCATTTTATGTGTATGTAAAATGGGCTTCATTCATTTTATGTGTATGTAAAATGGACTTCATTTGATTTTATGTGCATGTAAAAAGGGCTTCATTCATTTAATGTGTATGTAAAAAGGGCTTCATTTCATTTTATGTGTATGTAAAAAGGGCTTCATTCATCTTATGTGTATGTAAAAAGGGCTTCATTTCATTTTATGTGTATGTAAAAAGGGCTTCATTTCATTTTATGTGTATGTAAAATGGGCTTCATTTCATTTTATGTGTATGTAAAAAGGGTTGGAAACAAAAACAATTTATTTGATGCTTCAAAATAATAAGTAATTACTGTCCTATCAATTAACACCAATTACCGTCAGTTCTTCGTCAAAAAAAAAAGTCAGTTCTTCACCAAAGGGAACAAAAATAATACTGACTGTACCGAGAATTGTACACGGAACTTTGCAATGATACACGCACCGCCTAATCCCCTTTGCTGCTTGGTTACCTTTCAGATAATGCGTGTAATAGAGTAGATATGTGCCTACTCTATTCTATCTTGCCAAAACAGAGCCATGTCCGATATTATATAGATTACTATTATTAGCTTGGCCATTTCCATCCGTCGTTCCGTTCGGGTGTACGATTACATTACTCGAGAACGCTTGGACTTTTTTTTATTTCTTTTTGCGTTTGGAAACTTAACAGTGAAATTAAAAGGCAGTTGTGTAATCTTATATTACTGCAGTTATGTTTCGTAGTTTTTAAGTGGTACTTAATACTATTCATCACGCTGATTGTGCAACACTTTTCTACTCCGGGATTCCTGGGTTTATTCTAAACTGGGAATATGCCATTAATCAACAATCATAAGTATATGAAGGCGTCATTTCATTCTCCCATATTTTTAATCCATGACACAAAGTGAGAAACCTCTGTACTCACACTGGGTTTTAATGGTGCCGCACATTTCTGCAATTTACATTAAAGCAAATTATATATCATCCAAAATTTCACAAGTAATGAATAACGTACTGTGTACATAAACATAAGCTTCAATGTGCAACATACCCAAGTAGGGTTGTAAGAGGCGATTCCAGCCAAATACCCTCCATTGACGGCTTTCAAAGGTCCACCATTGTCACCTTGACAGAATCCATTGCCGCCAAAGATTCCCACCCGAGTGCACAAAGTGGATGGAGGTGGGCCTTGCCCTAAGAAGAGGGATACAAAAAAGGAACAAATCGCATCCGGCATTGTTTCCACCATCACCTTCTGAAGTGTTTCCGGTCTCCCAAAGAAAGTTCCCAGCTTGCCCCATCCCGTGATAATAACCTTTCCTGCGGTGGATTGACCTTGTTTAGGCAAACCAATTGGGGACACGTACTCGTTTTCTGTGAATGGTTCGGTTTTCAATCACTGGTGGGGAGCTTCTGTATCCTTCATGCTTTAAAATCATTTGTACTTTTTTCCTCTGCTCATTGTTCGATACAACATGTTGGTTTAGGTCTCCAGCAACAACTGCATACTTTTCGGTCTTATCTGCATCCTACTCAACGCAGTGGGCTGCAGTAATTACCAATAGCTTTTCCTTCACTTTGACCAAGGCACCACTGCAAACAAACTCTCCGTTATAAAAGATTCCAACATGATATGGAAATTCTCCCTCTCGAGCCGCCGTCCCTCCAACGATCCGGGGTTGTTTAGGAATATTTGAAGTGGAAACCCCGAGGAAGCAAATTGTTGGGAACAAAATTAAATTCTTCATCGCTGCAGCTACTCTCATGATGAAAACGTTTAAAGTTAGTTGGCTAAGAAAGTGTGTTGTTTGTAGAGCTGGAATAATCTGATGACAAAATAAATGGAATAAAATTGTCATAAGTTTGTTTTCCTGGAAATTATGATGAAATGAGGAAACGTAAACTGTGAACTATTTGTTTTAGCATTCTCTCTTTATTCAATCATACTGTAAAGGGGGTTAGTAAGCAGAGATGTTAAAATTACATTCTTCCATGCAAAAATTACAAATTACAAATTACTTTCATTTAATATGAGGGCCAAAATTACAAATTACAAATTACTTTCATTTAATTTGAGGGTCAAAATTACAAATTACAAATTACTTTCATTTAATTTGAGGGTCAAAATTACATATTACAAATTACTTTTCTTAAAAATGATTTTAAAAATTACTTTCAAAAATTACAAATTTCAACCCATGAAAAAACAGTGAAAATCCCATTTTTTTGTTCATAATGTCGAAACTAGTTTTTGAAAATGGTTCACAAAACAGTCATTTTGTCCCAAACTTAGCAAAAACATACCGATTTACCCTAAAAATTGAATTTTACATCGTTTTATGGGTGGTTTTTGAGCAATTTTCATTAGATTTTGTACTTATTAAACCGATTTTGAAGAAAGTAATTTTATTACAAATTACATTTGAAATTTCGGGTGTCAAAATTACAAATTACAAATTACTTTGTAAGTCCAATCATATCAAAATTACAAATTACAAATTACTTTGTAACCCTCAGCATACCAAAATTACAAATGACAAATTATGTAATTTGTAATTTTATTACAAATTATATTACAGTAATTTGAATTACTAACATCTCTGTTAGTAGGTGACTGTTTACTCTTGACTACTGACTATTGACTACTGACTACTGATTCTCGACTATCGACTACCGTCATACATTCATTTTTCATGGTTTATATAGGAAATGGATGCACATACTCATCCGTTGAATATCGCATCATTCGTGTACATCACATCACACATATTTTCATAAACTCATTCATACATCATCATCAATAATAATAATAGAACAAGATCATGCGTATTACACAAACGTTTCACACCTCAGGTCATACACCTATGATCGTCATCATCATCATCGTGAATCATCATACATACATAACTAATTTTACATGTACAATCACATGCATATGCTTAATCCTAATTATTTCATATTTATATTTCATATTCCAAGATATATGTTACAAAATGTTAGCTTAAATAGTATGAGCGAATGCTTGTTTGCCGTAGATTTGTGTCTTTTAATTTCTATGAGAAGGTGAACTTTTTCTATTTTATGTTTTAAAGCAGGGAATTAAAATTGAGTCGAGGTGAACTTTAAAATGTTGTTTTCATTTAGGTGAACACGTTGTGTATTTTATTTTGAAATCTGATACGTAATGCATAAATGATTGCAAAAAGAAACCTTAAACTAAAAACTTTTTTGTCCTAATTACATATTCCATTAGTCTATAAAACAAAGTCACACAGACATAATTGAGGCATTTGGCTCAACAAATACATGAAAAGAGTGGAAGATGAGTATAACAAACAGTTGTTCATAAAATGACAACTCAGCTTGAAACATTATTTTGAGGGGAAATTGGGGAATACCAAAACTAAACCAATTGTTCAAGCGGGATAGCTTGTAACATACCATGCAAATACCTTTAGAGAAATACGAATCGAAAACGAGGTTGGTCTAAAAACTGTTTTTACATACAATTTCAGTCATACCCTGCGTCGGCCTGCGTCATAAAAATGAATGAAAAATTTAGTTAGAGTGACAAACATAATTTTTTCTTACAGTTATTGTGCATATTTCAATACAATAAGGCCATCATTTCTAGAGTTCTATAAAAAATGAAAATTAATTCTCATGCAAAAAAATGTTCACAATCTTAGCATACTGTATAAATGATTCTATGAACTTTGTCGGGATAGTTTTGTAATAACAATAATTTCCACTTAGGTGGCGGGTAAACCACCAACAATTCTGGAGTTTGGAACGAAATAGGAAACTCGAAAAGTGGGTTCTTTCCACTAACCACAAAGCAAATTCCCACAATGATTAGGAAGCTGATTACAATTTTCCCATTCATGATGATATTTTTAGCTACGAAAATCTACTAAAAATTGCATGAGTTTGGAGGAAATGTTGATTTTTTGCTGTCTGAAATTCCGATGATGAATTTTGAATTCGTGAAAACCTACTATATATATTTGGTTGAGTTCCGAATTGAAGTGTTTTAGAACACAGAAAATGTTTCGTCCATATTTTATGATATTCACCCCTTTCCAACAATTAAAATTTGTTAGGATTGTTGACGCTTAAATTCTGTTGAAATATGTGAGTATCGCGTCATGCTGAACTGTAATTACTGGCAATATTAGGTGATTCCGGCTTTGCCTATGTTATTAGAAAACTCAGAACACGAATTGTTGTTTGAGTATCCAAAAATGTGACAAAGTAATGAAAGTGGAACTCATGCGAATGTTTTTGTTGTTGTTTGCGGATCCTGTCATGTCATAAACTCGAGTAAACAAAAATATTTTACTATTATCATGTACACATCCGCTTGTAGCCCCAAATCTGTTTTCGTACTTCAATTCTCAGTTTTATGACATATCAAAACAAATCAACATGTTGCTTGAGTATAGGAATAAACCTGACAACAGGCAGGGTATACAGGAGCCTGATCTAGAATTTAAGCTGAATGAAGTTATGTATATCTTGATTTATATATATTGTGATAAATGGGCCCTTGAAGACCTTTGGTAATAGTTTGATTGAATTAGTCTTCAAAAATAGCATCGTTTTAATATATCATAGCTCTGATCATAGCCCATGCTTGCCATTAAAGTATATTTTACCTTGATCTTTGACCTGGTTGCCGCTGAGCGTAAGCCATGTATCTGAGTAGTTCATTGGTTTAAAAAAGATTTGAAGATTTTCATAAGTGTGGCTGCTATTGGGAAAACTCCAAAAATTTGACCTTTAAGCACGTATAGGTCACTTTGGGGTCATTTCGAAACTTTGGTAATAGCAAGGTTGTGTTTGCCTCGAGAAATAGCATCATTTTGATGTATCATATTCATAACCCATACCTGGTCACTATAAAATAATTGACCTTTGACCTGGTTGCCGTTCACCGATTTTGCTCATCTTCGAACTCAACCTAAGGCGTCGTTTTCCAAACAAAAAATTAAAAATCTTCTGCGGTGTAAAAGTTATCGTGCTAACAGACAGACAGACAGGCTATGATCCATTCTAAAAAAACGCTTATCGCAGGTCACCACTAAATTAACTAGGAAGGCCTGTAGAATCTAAAATCCGTAATATATGAGCATTTGAATTTGTCATTCATTCAGTGTTTGTAGAGTTTAAAATGCATAACATTCGATAAGACTTTATTTATTGGTATAATTACTATAATCAATAAATTAAACTGCATTATTTAAATCAACCCTGCACTACGAAGAAGTGCATGTATCTTCCCTTTGGCGATTTTGTTGGTGTCCCACTGAGCAATAATTTGTTCTCCCTGCACTGGCAAACTCTCTTCAGCCAATATTGTGGCCAAATTAGCGTTCCTAAAAATCAACCAAAGCAAAATGAGGCTTGATCATCTTCATGTGAACATTTCTATAATTAAATCATATATCATCCCTAGACAGAATTGAAAGGTTTTTAAGAAAAAAATACAATAGAGGAATAGGAGGAACTTCTTCCAGATAGATATTTATACGATCTTTATGTATTGTTCAGGTTTGTGTAACTATTTTACATATTTCCAAGACCTTTTGACCCCAAAATACTTGGACTAGCATTGTGATGACAAGGAATTTAAATGATTCTTAACGTTTTTACTAACTTTTTACAGAAAGGCTTTTGCAAGCAGGAGAGAGAGAATAAAGTGTAAAGTCATTAAATTAATACATGTCGATACGAACAGATTTCCCAAAAATTATATGCTACTATTTTTACAGATAATGCCATTCATTTCATGCATTCTATTATGCAGTTCATTGTGCTATGCTTTGTAAATATATCAGAGCTGTGAGCTATTTTTGGTTGAAGCAGGTTGAAATTTCGTTTACTATGATAGTCCAAAAACTTGCTAAAAGTCTAAACGTTTACTAAAAACCTCATAATATTAAATATTTTATCTTACTTGTAAAATTGATTTCTTAGCATGTCTGGAAGTGTCTGTTCGAATTATGTCGTTTCAATGACGGCAGAATTAGGGATTAATTTCTGGGACTGAAATCGCTTAGCTCCTCCAAAACTCTGAGTTTTGTAGACAGTCACTTGCTCTTGTTCTGTTCTGAGGAAATTGTCATCTTGAAAGGAAGGTTGTGGGTCTGATGAGCTTGGGGATTGGATACGTTCGGAAAGGCCTGAATTGGATTTTGTATTACGGCTGGGAAGGTTTATCAAAGTTGTCGGAATAAGTTTAAGCCAGCAGATAGACTCATGGGAAGCACAATGCCGTTTTCAGTTTTAAAATCCACCCATAATTTTTTGAGTACCACCATTCCAAAATTTCCCCACCGTTACCATTATGAACAATGGGGGTGGTGACAGTGTCATTTTTGGAACCCATAAACGTCGAAGTCTTTAATGAAAAGCATTATTTTATTTTTTAAGCCAGCGTAAAATTTAATGCTGCGTCTGACGCTACTTTCAGAATTTGTGTAAGTTAAGTGGAACAAAATTTACAGCATTCCAAAAATTTCCCGTCGACGACCCCGAGCAATTTGATCTGATTGGTAGTAGTGGAAACTTTGGAATGTCATAACCTTGTCAAAAATTCTGTTTATTTGAGAGATTTTAGGTTAAGCAGACTCAAAATTTTATGAAGAATCGATATCTGTTCTCAAATTTTCATAAAAATTATCACTGAACACGCTAGAGCATTCCAAAACTTGCCCCGATGTGCTCAAATGTCAGACTACTTAACATGGGACAAATACATGGTTACCACTGTCACATTTATGTAATGTATTTTCGTACTAGAATTTTAAGCATGCTGTTCTTTGCTTACTAAACATGGACTTCGCGTATATATAAGATCACACGGGTTTCTGTCCGAGTTAGTTTTGGGAATGACAATTCACGTTAATTTGACCACCGCATATGCCACTAGACTTGCAAAATATGCCACCAAATTAGGATAACATGCCACTCGGATATGTCCCTACACTGGTATTGCGTAAAACTTTGCTACTTTACAACTGATTTTATTCATAGATCTGATTTCAATCATCGACATCCTTTCATTCATATAAATACATTACAATATCATACATTCAGCATTAGCTCATCTTTGAGCTGCATCATCATTCTTAAAGTGCATTCCATCACGCACTCATGATATTAAGATTGTTTACAAGATGACACATTCATCATATACTTTAACAACTGGTTATCCTACCAGATTATTCTATACCTATACCGCCTATTTAGTAGCAAGACATGCCACTAAACTAATAGAACATATTTACCAAATTAATAGAAGGATATTGCCATTTGATTTTTAAAATTACGATTTACATTTCTACAAATTGAGTTTTAAAATTGCAACTTACTTACCTTCAAATTGATTTTTAAAATTATTAATTACTTTAAAAAATTACAAACTGCATAAAATTGATGCATTCCAAAGTTACAAATGACTTGGTTACCAGTCAGAAAGTCGTATTAAGGAATTTAAGTGCGTTTTAATGTTACATTCCCTACTGAGATGAATTACATATTCTAAAGGTTTAATTGCAAACTACTCCAAGTCCATGTGCCACCAAATTGCTCCATTTCCAATTTGATCGTCCGTTATTTTATTCTAGTCTTCTTTCATTTTATTCTTGTGGTGTATTACTTTATTGGCGTGGTCCAAAATTTTAATTTGGTTGTGTATTGTTTTTATCTAGCGATATTGTATTTAAGGGATGTATTTAAAGTGCCACCGTTTTTAGCAAGTTTGCCCACGCAAAGTTCACATTAATCGAAAATGCACATTTTATCACTTTTTAAATAAAACTTCCCATCTTTTTTAATCTTAACGTACTATGGTGTTTGAAGCTATAAATGTAATTTAGAAGAAAGCTGAATGAAAACAAGTATTTAAAATATATTCTACTGATTTGCGAGATAAAATTCTTTCAGATATTCGTTTAATTCAATTAAGTAGATGTGTTCATGAGTTTACTACAGCAGTTACACTTTTTACAAAAAAGTTTTTGTGGCTATATACTTTGTTCCGGAATATGTCGACAAAAACTCAGAATGGTTCGAAGGTTTACCCAAGTACCAACAATGGTCTTGAAGCCACCAAGGGTAATAAAAATGAAGGAAAATTTCATTAGTGTAATAGATTTGGATCATAGATTTGGATCATTTATTCAAACACTGTTAAAATTATTGTAAGGCTGATCTAAAGAACGTAATCTACAATCTGTAAATTTCGGGTGGCAAAAATGGTAATCCAGTGGTCCACATATTTTTTAGCCTTTTATTTAACTCCGGTGGACATCTGGTGGAAAATAATTTTAATTTCGTTTTTTGTTGCACTATTCCATATTTTGGTGTGGTCAATAGTTTTATTTTGATGGTTTAATCTTGTATTCTGATGGTCTGTTATTTTATTTTGGTGGTATATTGATTTATTCTGGCGTAGTCTATTGATTTAGTCTGGTGTGATCTATTGATTTATTCTGGCGTGGTCTATTGTTTTATTTTGGTAGTTTTTATTGCATTCCTGTACCCTTTTACTTCATTTTGAGTCTGAAGTTTCGTTTTATTTTAGTAGTAAATATTTTTAATTTTGTGGCATATTGATTAATTTTGGTAGCCTTTTATTACATTCTGGTTGTACTTTATTTTATTCCCTTGATTTATTGTATTATATAGATAGCAAATATTTTCATTTAGTAATCTGTTTTTAATTTGATATTTTTTTTATTCTGATGGTCTGTTATTTTAATTTGGTGGTCTATTGATTTATTCTTGTAATTATTTATGCTTGTGGTCTATGGTTTATTTTTGGAAGTCCATATTTTTAATTCGGAAGGCTGTCATTTTATTTCATTTCTAAAGTTTAATTTGGTGATTTATAGTCGTTATTGGATGGTATAAGCTTTTTGCTACTCTGTTCTATCGTTCTCATGCGTTTTTATAAAAAAGGCCACTTGGCCGTTCTTGGCTCCAGATGTAATAACTACACGCGGCTTTGTGGGCCGGCCTTCAAAAAGTTCGGCTTAAATCAATTACTCCAGACGACTTTTTTTTCAGTACGGCCTCCGTCCCAGAGCTTACATTAAATCCAATACAGTCCAGAGCAGATTCTTGTGGAATTTGTCGACCTTCAGATTGCTCAGCAGACATGATTTGGGATGAGAGAGCAGCATGCTGTTGAGGTTGACCAAATCGAACGAAGTCATATTGAGATTGTGTAGATTGAAGAAATTGATGCTGTTGCTGGGGATCTTGAGAAATGTATTGTTGTAAATATTGTTGTGATTGTTGCTGACTCAAATCAACTTGTTGAGGTTGAGAAAAGTCGTGTTCGGAAGGTTGTGCATTTTGAGTTGCAATTAGGCCCCCTGCTTGGACCCCTAATTAGAGGTCCCGGGCCCCTAATTAGGGGTCGGACCTCTAATCAGGGGTCCAACCGACAATTATTCATTAAAAAATTAAATTAAAAAAATTCCCCAAAAATTAAAACTCACTTTTAATAGCTTCAGTGAGTGCACTAATTTTCCATTATAGTTAATTTTTTATTCACCGTGGGGAATTTTTTTAATTTATTTTTTTAATGAAAAATTGTCGGTTGGACCCCTAATTAGGGGCCCGAGCAGGGGGCCTAATTAGGGGTCTGAGCACTGACTGATAGGGTTCTTATTATTATATGCAAAACAATTCATGAAAAACGTCAAGACATTTCTTGAGCTGAATTCAATTCAAGGACCACTTGCAATTCCATTTGCTGTTACTCTTCAACTTATATGGACGCCTTACGATGGTACGTCCTCCTCCTTTTTTATTAGCAAAGGTGCGATTGAAAATTGTGTAAAAAAATAAACCGAATTGTTTGTCAACTTTCAGGAATTTTTGAGAAGCTTAATGAATATTGTAAACAATTCCCTGGTGTTTTTAAATTGTGGATAATACAACAGCCTATCATTGTTCAAAGGAAGGGTAGGTATTATTTCTAACGATATATAAACCCGACAACAGGCGTAAAGAACCGACAACCTTATGCAATTTAACTTAAATTTGAAAATTTTGAATAATTAAAAAGTAAGACATTTCGACATTTAAACGTTCGTAGGTCACGCTGGGGTCGTCGTAGAATTTTTAAAATAACAGGACTGAATTCATATAAGAAAATAGAACCATTTTGATGTATCATACATTATACTTTGCTATTTAGAAATATTTGATCTTATCTGGTTATCAATAACGATAAGGCCCATCTCACTTCCCAGGAAAGGTCTTGACCTAAGGTATCGTTTACCACAAAGAATTTTCGAAATTTCTCAACCGTGTCGTCGCTATCGTGCTCACAGACAGACAGACACCATTTGTGAAAAAAAGAACCTACCCCCTTTTGCAAAGGGTGCCGGTTAATAAGTAATTTGAAATTACTTATTACTTATTACTTATTACTTAAAGAAAGGGAAGGGAAATTACTAATTTCCCTTCCCTTTCTTGAATGAATGCATATATGTATTATTCATTACTTCAAAATTCTATTTGCGTATTGGAAAATTCTTGGGTTAGACCATCTTCGAAAGCCGGAATACTATGAAATTATTCTAAAAATATATTCGGAAATAGACAGGAGGGTGGAATTGTTGTTGCGGATTACATTAAATTCTAAAAGCTTTACTACTAATAATGCTTACTACGGATGTTTCTATTACAAATTTATTTTTGTAGTCGACAAATGGAAAGTTCATCGAAAGCTTTTCACTCCAGCCGGATTCTGGAAGACCTTTTAGAAATTGTCAACGAAGACTGCATAAAATTTTCTAGGGTGACCAAATTGAAGGAGTGCAGTGAAAAAAACAAAGAAATTGGCAAGATTCCTATTGACTTGGGTCACATCTTTCATAACTTGTTCATGGGGGTGATTGTCGGTAATGAATATACTATTATGGATGACCATAGAAGTTACGCACCTATACTTAAAAAGTATTAAATATTACTAACTAGAAACCGTTGTAGGGGTAAGAGATGATTATTGGGAAGGATCTCCCAATGCCCCATTTACCATGCAAGCTGGAGAAGAGTAATAATAATAATAATTTTATCATGAATTTATGGACAATTCCCTAACAAGTAATAAGGTGTAATGGTATCGTACCTTTTATGGATTTACAGCGTAAAAAATATGATGCTAGCTCGCTCGGTCAATCCCCTATTACGCTACGACTGGTTATGGAATCTTCATCCGCCAGCTAAAAAAGTGAATAAGATAACATTTGATTGCAACGCATGGTTTCGTAAGGTTATTAATACATTCAGCCGTTTTTACACAAAATACGGACCAGTAAACCCATCTTTTGTCGCTTTTTGCCCCATAACACAAAGGGGAGTGGACTGGGGCAACCCAAACCTGGTGTGTCACCATAAATTTTTATGTAGTATCCGGTGGTGCATACCTCTTGGGGCCAAAAAAATGCGTTTGTGATTCCATACACAAACCCGGAATTCTTACGGTATATTACGACGAAAGCGACCCTTCAAGTTGAGCGATGTGTGATATGTCATTCGAAAGGAAATTTCATGGAGCACAACTTCCATAAAAAATTTAGTTGCGGCAACACTTCATTTTTGAGAAATGACCCGATTGGATACCTAACAACCCTATATGATTTGATTTATGATATCATCGGTAACCCATCGTTATTGTTAACTAGAGTAAGGAATACTAAAAACGTGAGTATTTCTTCATAAAAATAGGTTAGTTTATTTTAGGTTAACACTTTGGAGGTGTGTACAGGGTTTTGGGGTTACTTTAGGTTAACACAATGGAAGGTGTACAGGGTTTTGTAAGCAAGTGTACAGGTGCCATGTTACTGTGAAATTCATGTAGTACAAAGGGGTGACCAGTGTTCTTTTGATAAACACACTAAGCAACCAGCAATATTGCTGGTTGCTTAGTGTGTTTATCAAAAGAACACTGGGGGGTGACTATAGAATTTTCAAAACCCATTTATTATTATTATTACCTCTATAGTCTGGATCCCATTGCCATTAGCTACTATGAATCCAATTGTCTATTAAAATTTAGTGATCTTGATATAAACAATTAAATTTTTACTCACTCAAGATGATTGTGTGGATTTTAGTAGCCAATTTTCGATGCTTATAACAAAGTATTGAAACCATTAAAAATATACATATTTAGGTGCACAAAAAGAAATGCACATTATCATGCAATTAAAGGTCTTAAAGTCTTGTTAGCTATGTTTTTGAATGCATGTACGTTCACTTCACGTGCTACGTTTATGCAATTAGTTCTAAAATTATCAAGCTTGGTTCCTTCATAAATGTAAAAGCACACCAAAAATTCAGGGAAACGTTTTGAGCATTTGATATGCATACTTGATTACAATTTGACTAATTAGATTTTTTTAAAAATTAGACAAAAAGACAAACGTTTGATACCTATACTTCAACCAGATTTTACAGTGGAGACCTTTTCACCAACAAGTTTAGCCACTTTGGTTTTTCATGACATGTTTACATGCATGTTCATAAACTCAAAGGTTGATTCCTTGTTGCAAGGCTCTGATCGTACTCGGGATCAGTATCACTTTCCATGGAAATTTGCTGTTATTTATACGACATGAAATTTTGATCCAAGATCAGGTTGATTCTGATCTCGGTATTACTATGGCTGAATTAATTTGCCTTTGTCTATATCAAAAGTTATCCCGTATCACGTATAACTCAAAAGATAGCGCATTATTCATACTACCATTAAGTATAACTGTTACAACTTCTACAATGATACATTCTTCTCTCATACATTTTATATAAAAATTAGCATTAAATATTTCTTCGTATTTATACAGAAGTATATGCAGCCGCAGCCTGTAGTTTGGCTATTATGCATAATAAATATATGAACACAAACGTTATGGGTTTTAGTTATTTACATTGTATTATTTATTTTTTATAGCATAAGAAGAGCTCCGATAAGTGTAACAAAGTACTAGTGATTTGTGGGTAGGTATATTGTACATAAAATAAGGTAAAATACGCTAAAAGAGAGTTTGGAGAACATGAAGTCCTGGTGAGCATCATACAAAGCGATGGCACATTTGTAAATCATAATTCATACATATGTGTAGGACAATCCAAATATAAATAAAACCTTATTCGCAGACTGCATATCGCAACTTCTTGCACATGGCGATCCCATAGGCACTACACCCGAGAGCCCCTTTACACGTAGTTTCACCGAAAAAACATCCACTTGGTTGCTCTCTCAAGGTAAGGTGGAGTACAGCTCCAAGCGTAAATCCTCCACTTAGAACAACATAGATGATCATCAAAATCTTTCGTAACAGGGCACCCTAACAAGAAGTTAACGTCAAATTATAATACAAACTAGTAAATATATGGTGATATTTCTACTATCCGAAAGAATGTCATGTCATATTCTCTCTCTCACCCTCATGTCATCATAAGAAGTGGGGTGAAGGATCGGAATGATGGGACAGTACCAGCCACGCCTAATTTCCAACCTGGTGTCCATTCTTAACGTCAAAACCTATTCCCAAACCAAAGAAAGATCAATGAATCTTTAGCTTATTTTCGTAGAATGGAATAATAAACATTTAATATAGTACATAACATTACCGTCAAGAATCCATGAAAAGTGGCATCTACCAGAGCCCACAGAAGCACTATTCCAGCAATCAAAGAGAATCCCATGGGTAAGCCATCCAAGCCGCAATCACCAAGTGAGGGAGAGGCTGGTATCTTTGTTGATAGAAAAACCAAACCAACTGAAAACACAAGCATACAAAATTATACAATGAAAGAAAGAACAATGAAATGGAAGAGTTTCCGAACAAAAAGTAATTTTATTACGTACGGTTAACGGCGTAATGGAGGAATCCTAGGACGGAATGCGCAGTCATCAGAAACTTCCGTTTACGTACTTGTAGACTACGCAGGCCGCCCAAAATGAACATTCCTACGAACCCGGCATGGGAGAGCCATCCTATGGAGTGATGGATAATACTAAACGTATCTAGACTTCGGCCCCATGATTTAAGGCTATTCGACAATCCAGTTTGAGAGGCAAACAGGAGTGCCATTGATAAGATGGAAGTTCCAAGATGAATCTAAGAACAAGAAAAACTATAATTCAAACTGTAATTTTCACCTTAGGGATGACATTTGGATTGCGTAACATACCCAGTACCACAGATGACATCCTTTGTGCTGAAACTTCATGAACGTTTCCTTGTAGTATCGTGCAGAGAAAAAGGAAATCGGCATAAGAAACATGGAGACTACAATGCACAAAACTCCGTGAAACTTCCTTCCTCTCTAAATTAATGGAATAAAAGTATACAAAAGTAGTTACTTCCAAATATTCATTTCATGGACAACAACAAAAAATAATAATGTATTGTACCCAGAATTTGGCGATGCCCTCTCGTGTTCTGGTTCCGTGAACTAGTCCTGTTGTATTATGACGATCTGCCCGGATGGAACCATTCACCAATATGTTGGAAATGTTTATTGCATCCGCCGCATCTAGTGGAGCACGGCACGGATTGTGACAGTATAGTGAACGGTTGACTTGCAATGCTATGACATAATTGCCATAGGTTTGGAAACTGATATTCAGGCCCTGAAATTCCCGAGAGGTCGCGTTTTTGTTGCAGGTCTGCGTATATTCAAAGCTGGTGTCGTTCGAGTACAGTAATTTACAACGTCCACCAAAAGCAGGTGAATTTTTTTGGCCAGATGGTGGATACGGATTTAGCTGACATGTTTTTGCACCGTTTATAGTCGCTCCCCCTAAGTCAAACACCTCGTAAAGGTTATTCGCGTGAAAGTATTCATCTGTGACATTGAACTGGATCTTTTCAAGTATCCAATCGGCATCCTTATCTGTTGAACTATTAATGCGGTCATTGATTACTGGATTACTGCAATCAAATGGCCCACGGCCTGGATGTTTAAGGTCTGCTGCACCAAACCAGATTGGACGAAGCCAGTGTAGCGGTCTCTTTCGTAGCAACCGATATAGTCCTAACCTATCGCATTGGTAGTGGGTGGGTTCCAATACAGTCCCATCTGAAGTTCTCTTTTTCCACTTTTCAATTTCATTTGTTGTAAGAACGTAAACCCTAATTGAAAACAATTAATGCTACCTATGAAGTATGACATTTTTAGTTTTAACAACACCCAAGAAGAAACAGTTAATCCCATTGAATCGGTCTTACATTGGCGTGATCCGGTGATGACGGCTGCACCAATACTCATTCATCCTCCATGTGAAATGCACACCATGAGCTGATGTTAGATCCTTCGCTGGAAAATGAACTGGTGAAGCTTTCCCAGTTTCGTCCACGGCGTCTGCGTCTCCCTTGTGTACCATATACACAGCTTGGGAAGGCTAAAGTTGAAATTTTATTAAGGAAAATATATAAAAAACCTAAAAACCACAAGCATACGCACATTTGTTTGTTGTTGGGAATTTGCCTGTGATTTTTCCGTACCTTAGCTTCTCGGGCTCCAATGGCAGAACATGGGAGATACTGATATGATGTCGGAGTTATATACTTGTCCGGGTCTTTACTCGCTCCGCACTGCTCATTAGGGTCCATAACAAATTCTCCTACTGCGTTGTAGTACTCATCATACATCTGGGCATAGATCATTCGAATCTGATCACTTTTGTTAGTCAGTTCCACTTCAAGATGAAGCCATCCAGCCAAGGTATGTTTGATCCCGGAGCTATCAGTTTGTTGAACTGCATTAACCCTTAAAATGACCCGTTTATCTTCCTCGTCACAAAGCTCAATTTCTCCCATGGATTTACCGTACGCCAATTCCTGTCCATGCCAGTAGTATACGTATGGACAATGCGGCTTTTCGTATCCCCTGTTGTCCTGTTAAAATAGATCCAACTATACTTAAACTAACTGCTTCGTCGTCGATAATTTTGATCGTAAGCAAATACATTCAACATTATACACCATGTGATTTTACTTAATATTGAAGACTGAACATGTCAGCTCACCTTAAAAAAGTCTCTCCAACCAAAATGGGGTGCAAAAAACCCAGAGTACATAGCGCCTCCGTAAGTGCTGTCAAAATTCTTTGCTCCGATTGTAAATGTTCCCTGTCGCCTCTTCCATCCTCTAATCTGGGATTTACCCACGAATGCTGAGCCCGTGTGAGCACATTGGATGGTAGGATGACTATTAACGAAATGGTACGGGAAAAAAATCCAGATGAACAATAGTAATTGACGGAAGGTTCCCATTTCCCTAGTTTCACAGATGAATTAAATTGAAACTACATTCCACACAGGAGTAGCAAGTAGCAATAAGTTAGTAGTTAGTAGTTGAGTTTATAAAAAGTAACACAGGAAGTTTAATTTCTAATTTCACTTTTGGATTAGTAAATGCACACAATGTTTGGGCTTCAACTAAACAAGATATTATCGATGAAATGAATATTTGAACAATCAACAGTTTGTTCTTCTTTTTATGTCCGACCGTCGGACATCCGTCCGTCCGACGTCTTCAGCCTAATCACCTGATCGTAATAATAAAAAGAAATTCGAAGGAAATTCACTTGGGGGTAAAATGATATATATATGTATGTATTGTTACATTGGATACCAAATTTCCTGAAAAAAGCACCCCACGCTTGGGTGCATTGACTATCGACGATGACTACGATTGACTCTACAATGTCAAAAAAATCCTTCCCAAAGAATCCCTCAGTTTCACCCAGTGTTTGTGCACCCAGGAGATTGTATGTAACTTCTTTTGTGATTATTCTCAATTTTTCGATCATATGCATTGCAGGCCTTGCCTGTCATAAAAACGCCTAAATTTGTAATATAACACGATAAATTCGTAGTGGTTTCTCAAACTGACCAGAGGGGATTTGAGCATATGCATAAATAAATATTGGCATACATGCCGTTGGGCAATACTTATATAATTATGTACCTTTAGGTACTGATTGAAAAGACCTGGGACATCGTCCGTCTGCGGACACGATAACTCAAAAACGGTTTCACTTTTTTAAATTTTGGTTTAACAAACCGACATCTTACGTTAAAAGTACCATCGAGTTCGGAGATGGGCCAAATGGGTTCATGCTGACTGGGTCAAAGGCCAAGGTCAGATATATTTTGAATTGCAAGGGGTTGTGATACATCAAAAGAAGGTACTGTAGAGTGTAGCTCATTTGCGCTACTCCAAAATATCTCAAAGAATCCCAACATTAACTTTGACCTATTAATGTAGAAAATAGAACTCGGTCGATAGATGGACCATATTGGACCATATGGCACCTAGGTCAAAGGTGAAGGACATATATGGTTCTCAGGTAACCCCTGCTTGACCTTTGACCGTATTTCAGTAAAAAGTTAAATTTTAGAGGAGATCACGTGGTATGGAGGGATGACTCTGGAGGTTTAGATGCACATAAAGGTATTTATAGTAAATATATCCATAAAGGTTTATTATGGAATTATCGGGTTTATTCTAAATTGGAATATGACATTAGTTTAGATTTTTCCATTTGTAAGCTACACAATATTATGCATTTCAAAAAAAAATCTAAAAAACGCCAGGACTTTGCGCTTTGGATGTTTTTACTCCGTCTACAAATTTTTTTTTTGCACGTTCAATGTCAATTAAAATATTTGCAATCAACAATCATAGTATTTTTACGGCGCCTTTTCATCCACCACTCTTTTCAATCCATGACACAAAGTGGGAAACCTCTGTACTCACACTGGGCTTCAATGGTGCCGCACATTTCTGCAGTAGGAATTAAATACAAATGAGATGATAAAGAAATTCACAAATAATGAATAATCCTCATAGTGCAACATACCCAAGTAGGATTGTAAGAGGCGATTCCAGCCAAATACCCTCCATTGACGGCTTTCAAAGGTCCACCATTGTCACCTTGACAGAATCCATTGCCGCCAAAGATTCCAACCCGAGTGCACAAAGTCGACGCAGGTGGGCCATGCCCTAAGAAGAGGGATACAAAAAAGGAACAAATCTCATCCGGCATTGTTTCCACCATCACCTTCTGAAGTGTTTCCGGTCTCCCAAAAAAAGTTCCCAGTTTGCCCCATCCCGTGATAATAACTTTTCCTGTGGTGGATTGACCTTGTTTAGGCAAACCAATTGGGGACACGTACTCGTTTTCTGTGAATGGTTCGGTTTTCAATATTGCAATGTCGTTTACTGGTGGGGAGCTTCTGTAATTTTCATGCTTTAAAATCATTTGTACTTTTTTCCTCTGCTCATTGTTGGATACAACATGTTGGTTTAGGTCTCCAGCAACAACTGCATACTTTTCAGGCTTATCTGCATCTACCTCAACACAGTGGGCTGCAGTAATTACCAATAGCTTTTCCTTCACTTTGACCAAGGCACCACTGCAAACAAACTCTCCGTTATAAAAGATTCCAACATGATATGGAAATTCTCCCTCTCGAGCTGCCGTCCCTCCAACGATCCGGGGTTGTTTAGGAATATTTAAAGTGGAAACCCCGAGGAAGCAAATGGTTGGGAACAAAGTTAAAATCTTCACCGCTGCCGCTACTCTCATGATGATAATGTTTAAAGTTGGTTGACTAAGAAAGTGTGTTGTTTGTAGAGCTGGAATGATCTGATGACAAATGGAATAAAATGTTAGCTTAAATACTATGAGCGAATGCTTGTTTGCTGTAGATTTGTGTCTTTTAATTGCTATGAGAAGGACGAGAAGGTGAACTTTTTCTATTTTATGTTTCAAAGCAAGGAATTGAAATTGAGTCGAGGTGAACTTTAAAATGTTGTTTTCATTTAGATTTTGAAATCTGATACGTAATGCATAAATGATTGCAAAAAGAAACCTTAAACTAAAAACTTTTTTGTCCTAATTACATATTCCATTAGTCTATAAAACAATGTCACACAGACATAATTGAGGCATTTGGCTCAACAAATACATGAAAAGAGTGGAAGATGAGTATAACAAACAGTTGTTCATAAAATGACAACCCAGCTTGAAACATTATTTTGAGGGGAAATTGGGGAATACCAAAACTAAACCAATTGTTCAAGCGGGATAGCTTGTAACATACCATGCAAATACCTTTAGAGAAATACGAATCGAAAACGAGGTTGGTCTAAAAACTGTTTTTACATACAATTTCAGTCATACCCTGCGTCGGCCTGCGTCATAAAAATGAATGAAAAATTTAGTTAGAGTGACAAACATAATTTTTTCTTACAGTTATTGTGCATATTTCAATACAATAAGGCCATCATTTCTAGAGTTCTATAAAAAATGAAAATTAATTCTCATGCAAAAAAATGTTCACAATCTTAGCATACTGTATAAATGATTCTATGAACTTTGTCGGGATAGTTTTGTAATAACAATAATTTCCACTTAGGTGGCGGGTAAACCACCAACAATTCTGGAGTTTGGAACGAAATAGGAAACTCGAAAAGTGGGTTCTTTCCACTAACCACAAAGCAAATTCCCACAACGATTAGGAAGCTGATTACAATTTTCCCATTCATGATGATATTTTTAGCTACTAAAGACGGCATGAGTTTGGAGGAAATGTTGAGTTGTTGCAGTCTGCAATGCCGATGATGAATTTTGAATTCGTGAAAACCTACTATATATATTTGGTCGAGTTCCGAATTGAAGTGTTTTAGAACACAGAAAATGTTTCGTCCATATTTTATGATATTCACCCCTTTCCAACAATTAAAATTTGTTGGGATTGTTGACGCTTAAATTCTGTTGAAATATGTGAGTATCGCGTCATGCTGAGCTGTATTTACTGGCAATATTAGGTGATTCCGGCTTTGCCTATGCTATAAGAAAACTCAGAACACGAATTGTTGTTTGAGTATCCAAAAATGTATCACACAAATCCATACACAAATCGTGTCGAATCTTTTGAACATGGGAAAATTTTCTTGTAGCATTTTGAACTTTTAAATGGAACTTACAAGCGAATAGAACGCTGCTGCTAAATATACAAAGGTAGCAAAGCAAAACCCCTTTGTCCATTAAAGTCTTGCAGTCACATAGTACATATAAAAGGATAGTGTTACTCAATAGTTGGGATATAAATTGGGATTGTGTACCCCAACCCAATATTCTCACTTTCCCCATGTAAAACTTCATTAGCATTACATTGCACAGAAGATTCCAAACTAAAAACTGATATAGTTGCAACCTTGCAAGCGCAAATTTAAAAGATTTTGATAACTTGTAGGCGAGTCAATTTTTTTCGTTAACTTCCGATCTTCTATTACAAATTAGCATATATTTTAAATACCGCTTAACGTATACATATTCATGAGCCATGAACAATAATTCTATATTTAAGGTGTCGGGTTTCTTGACGCGGTCTCTATAGTTGGGGAGTTAGAGAAACTAAGATATTTCTATGTTGGGCTATTTTAAATTCACTTTTTTTTTTACCAATGCGTTTTTATGACAGGCAACACGCAAGGCACGCGGATCGAAAAATTGAGAAGAATCACAAAACAAGTTGCACACAATCACTGACGAAACTGAGGGAGGGTTTTTTTCGAAGACATCGTAGAGCAATGCACCTCAGCATGGGGTGCTTTTTTTTGAGTTTGTTCCTGGAAGGCTATTGGTTTCCAAGGTAACTATGTATCATTTTACCCCCAAGTGAAAAGGGCGAAAATACACAAGTCTGTAGAAGTCGGACATCAGAAAAGAAGAACACAGAGTCAACTACAAGAGTTCATTGTTCATTCAATTGTCCAAACTGCTCGAAAATTCATCTCATCGATATCTTGTTGGGTTGAAGCAGCCCAATCATTGTGTGCATTTACTAATCCAAAAGTGGAAATAAAAATTCAACTTCCTGTGTTACTTATTGCTACTGCTGTGTGGAATGTGAATTGTAGTATCAATTTAATTCATCTGTAAAACTAGGAAGATGGGAACCCTTCGTCAATCACTAGGTTTCCTCTGGATGTTTTCCCACTACCTACTAGCTAATAGTGAGCCCACAGTCTATTGTGCTCACACTGGCTCATCATTTTCAAATAGCCAGCAGGTATTCGGATGGAAGTTGCGCCAGGGGCCCTTTACAATCGGGGCAAAGAATTTTGACAGCGTTTATGGCGGCGCTATGTACTCTGTGTTTCATGGAAACGGGTTCGCTACCCCTGGTTTTTTTAAGGTGAGCTGACATTGTTCAGTCTTTAATTTGAGGTATAATATTATGGTGTAATAAGTTAAATGTAATTGTGTAAAAACTATCACTATCTAGCATTTAGCTTAAAAACAGTTTGAACTATTTAAACAGGACGGATATGGGGTTGAAAAGCAGCATTGTCCATACAATTACCAACCTCATTATGATGCGGAGTATGGAAGATCTGTAGGAAATATCGAGCTTTGTGATGAGAAGGACGAACGGGTCATTTTAAGGGTTAATGCAGTTCAACAAACTGATAGCTCCGGGATCAAGCATACTTTGGCTGGATGGCTCCATCTTGAAGTGGAACTGACGAACAAAAGTGATCAGATTCGAATGATCTATGTCCAGATGTATGATGAGAAGTACAATGCCGTGGGAGAGTTTGTTATGGATCCTAGTGAGCAGTGCGGAGCCAGTAATGACCCGGAGAAATATATAACTCCGACACCATATCAGTATCTCCCATGTTCTGCCATTGGAGCCCGTGAAGCCAAGGTATAGAAAAATTCCAAAACAAAAACATTTTTTGGGGCAGATGTTTTCCCTTTTTAAATTTTTTTTCTCAAAAACTTTAGCCTTCCCAAGCTGTGTACATGGTACACAAAGGAGATGTCGTGAACGAAACCGTCAAAGCTTCACCGGTTCATTTTCCAGCGAAGGAACTCACAACAGTGCATGGTGTGCATGTCACATGGAGACTGAATGAATATTGGTGCAGCCGTCATTACCGAATCATGCCAATGTAAGCTGGATTTGTGACTGAGTTACTCATTCCCATATTTCTTTTATTGGATGCGGTTGGTGTTAAAAATGCCTAACTTGATAACCAGATTTAGTTGTTTCCGTCTAGGGTTTTCGTTCTTACAACAAATGAAATTGAAAAGTGGAAGAAGAAAACTGGAGATGGGACTTTAAGGGAGAATGCCTTAGTAGAAAAGTTAGGATTACATCGGATGCTACGAAAAAGACCGCTACACAGTCTTCGTCCAATCTGGTTTGGAGCTGCGGACATAAAACATCCAGGTCGTGGGCCACTTGAATGCAGCAACCCAGTAATCAATGACCAGCTCAATAGTACAACTGATAGGGATGCAGATTGGATACTTGAAAAGATCCAGTTCCTTGTCACGGATGAATACAATCACTTTAAAAATCTTTATAATGTTATATTTAATGTATGGGGTTCACGAACATGTCAGCTGAATCCGTATCCATTTGTCCTTGGCCTGAACAGCAGTTCAGCTTTTGGTGGACGCTGTAAAGCTTACGACACGAACGACACCAGCAGTGAGTACGTTCAGGTCTGCAACAAAAACGCGACCTCCCGGGAATTTCAGGGCCTGAATATCAGTTTCCAAACCTATGGCAATTATGTCATTGCATTGCAAGTCAACCGATCACTATACTGTCACAATCCGTGCCGTGCTCCACTGGATGAGGCGGATGCAATAAACATTTCCCTATTACCAGGGGAAGTTCCTAAGCGGGTAGATCTTAGTGATACAGGACTATCTCACAACACCAGGACACAAAATACCATCTTCAAATTCTGGGTATATTCCATTTTATTTCTTAGCTCGTGACATGAATATTATGAAAACAACTATTTTATTTGTTTCCATAAGTATATATTATATTCAAGTTTTGATTTTGTATGTACTTGTTTTTTTTATTTAGAGAGGACGAAAGTTTCATGGTGTTCTATGCATTCTAGTCTCCATGTTTCTGATGCCGGTGTCCTTATTCTCGGCTCGATACTACAAAGAAACGTTCATGAAGTTTCAGTGCAAAGGAGGTCATCTGTGGTACTGGGTATGTCCCTAATAATACTTATCAAAAGTTCACAACTTGAGTGCAAATTAAAACCACGCTAAAAAAATTCGTCGTCTTTAGACCCATCTTGGCACTTCCCTCTTTTCAATGGCTGTGCTATTCGCCTCTCAAACCGCATTACTGGATAGCATTGGGTCATGGGGTCGCAGTCAAGATACGTTTGGTGTTGTCCATGACACATTGGGATGGATCTCCCATGCAGTTTTTATAGGATTGTTCATATTGGGCGGACTACGTGGTATGCATGTAACTGTACGAAAGATTCTGATGACTGCTCATTCGATAGTAGGATTTCTCCATTACGTTCTTAACCGTACGCAATATAATTAATTTTTGTTTGGAAGCACTTTCATTTCATGATTCGTGCATAATTTTGTATGTGCTGGTTTTTCAGTTTGCTTGATTTGCTTATCAACAATGATACCAGCTTCTCCTTCACTTGATGAATGCGGAGAGGATGGACTACCCACGGGATTCTCTCCGATCAGTCCGATTGTTGCAATAGTAATTTCATGGGCTGTGGTTGATGTAATTTTCCATATACTTTTGACGGTACGTACTTACTTACTGTTCCTAAACAATATTAAATGTTTCCGCAAAACTTTGCTGATAATGGATTGATCTTTATGTTGCTATAGCATTTGATGTGCCGAAGGGACATGAAATTACAAATTAGACGTGGCTGGTACTGTCCCATCATACCGATTCTTGAGCCCACTTCTCATAAAGACATGAAGGTGAGAGAATATGGCATGGCAAACTTTAGTAATGCCAACATTTGTGCTTATTTAAAAAAAAATATAAATTGAGATATAATTAGTCATTAACTCCTTGTTAGGGTTCTCCATTGCGAAAGATGTTATTCTTCATCTATGTGTTTCTAAGTGGAGGGTTTACGCTTGGAGCTGTACTTCAACTGACCTTGAGAGAGCAACCGGAAGGATGTATTTTCGGAGAAACGTCATGCAAAGCTGCTCTCGGGTGTACTGCCGTTGGAATCGCCATGTGCAAGAAGCTGCTTTACTCAGTTTGCGAATAAGAATTTATTTTAAAAACTAAGAAAACATATTTAATGCTAATTCGAAAAAAGGAATTAAATTGGCCCGAACGGCCAAATACTGGCCAAATCGTCTGTGATACATTTTGAAGGTTTTGGGATATCAAGTGAATGTATACTCAGCCGTATACGACTGTCTCTTTTTGAAATCTAAGGGTTTCCAAATTTAAGTTACGTGTGTATTAGTGTCTAAATGTTTTGTTAATAAAAATTATCTCACAATGCCCTATTCACCAGTTATACGGCTTGTAATTTTTTCATGCTTGCTTTACCTTTAATGGAAACAAGCTTTTCTGAATTACAGATACAAATCAACTTGTGAGTTACTTTATTAGGATTTGCGAATCGCAGTGTACTTATATCAATATCAATTTGTTATAATCTGTATTAACCTTTGACATCGAACATGGAAAAGATTTTACGTCAAAGTTTCTCCTCCATTTTTTGCGTTCTTAGGATCAGGTTTACCAGAAGTCATTCCGTTACACCCATCAACTCCGTTGCATTTACAATCCATTGCTTTCACTTTGTTTCCATTGATTATGCTAACACCAGCAATGCAACCTTTCATCGTGTTTGAACTGCCAGCACCAACGCATACTCTCTCGTAGGAGGATGTTCCATTGCCACTAGAATGTTTCAGTGAACATTGGGATTCTAAAATCAAATGATTCAAATCACTATTTTTGTGTCAAACGCTTGAATAAAAACTGCTTGAGTAACTTTTTGAATTAAAAATGGAATGTAATTTGCAATACTTACGAGCACATTCTTGAAGATACTTTTGAGGTGGTGGATTTTCATCACATCCAATATCACCTACTCCATTCTTCAGTTGACACTGGTAGCACTTCAAACCTATATAATTTGTACCGTCAGAGCAAAGTTGTAGTTTTTAACTAAGCAATCTGTCACAGAGTAAAGAATATTTCTCACCAAATGTTGTTTGTGTAGCTATCAGAAAACCGAAAATGAAAGCAATGTTCTGGAAAATCATCGTTAATGTTCTATTTTAGGAGAGGGACAACTCCAACGGTTTCGCAAGAGCTTTGATTTTGCAGGTTGCAATGGTGCCAATTAATTGAACTGAAAGTCATTCGCTTTAGCATGAATTATGTGCGCAAAGTTATGTTTGAAACCAAATTTAACATAGTATACAAAGACGATTTGTGTTACTGATGAAAAGTATTGATTCAATATGCGATATTTACCAATAATGTCCATTTATATACATAATGAAAATAGGCCTACGTATCCGGTGGTTTTGTTTGAAAGTCATTGACTCAACAGTTGAATTGATGGAGTTTTGTGCGAGTGGAAACCCTGAATAACATGTAACTTGTATTACATGCTCTTCAATAAGCATATTATTACGCGTGTGTGGAATAAAGAATTTTTTATGATTGTAAAATGTATAAATTATAGTTTCTACACGCACGCTTAATATCATTCACCAGCAGTGAAGTGAAATAATATTTCCACAACAGCAAACATACAAATGACACAACTTTGAAAGTGAGCTATTTTAATATAAATCTGAATATTTATTGTCTTCTCTCACAAAACGAAACTCACGAATTTTTAGTACGATAAAATAAGAAAACATAATAACAAGAACGAATCGGAAGCGCAAATACTAATAATAATCACAATGTCTCATCGGGAAATTTCATTAAATGGATTTAATACTAAATTTGAGTAACTCAAACGCAGAATAATATTTAATTCTTCATAGTTTTGAAGAAAATGAAGCACAAAGGCAAGCATATTAAACATTATACAGTTACGGTTGACAGTTAAATAATTATTATTATTACACAAAAATATTATATATATTTTCCTACAAATTAATCCATTTCTGTTTTAATCTTGGTTAAAAGTGCGTCACAAGTCTTCTTAGCGTCTCCTAATAACATTGAAGTATTGGGCTTAAAGAATAATGGATTATCTACGGCAGCGTAACCTTGTCCAAGGGATCGTTTCATTACAATAACCTGAAAACAGAATAAAGAGAATTTTCGTCAACAATCAAATCAAACTAATATAATTTCATTCTAGATAAGCTCGAAAAAAAGTGGTCAGAATCGGATTTATCGTCCACCATACGAGAACGAGGGGGAATCCATAGTATCATCACTCGAAATACACTACGCATTACAATTTATTTGGCTGCTGAACTTTTGTGATCACTTACATGTTCGGCATTCCAAACTCTTAATACAGGCATGCCAGCAATAATTGAATTGGGATCGTCTTCGGCAGCACTAAAACAATTGAAAAATTTAAAACAAAACATTATGATATTTCAAAGCAAGAAGCATTGTTCCACATAAAGTAAAAACAAACCGACTTACTTGTTCACAGTGTCGTTGGCTCCAATCACAAGAACCAGATCAGTCTCCTTGAAATCATCGTTGATTTCTTCCATTTCAAGGACAATGTCGTATGGTACACCAGCCTCCGCAAGGAGTACATTAAGCTGTCCGGGCATTCTCCCAGCCACCGGATGTACTGTGCAAAATTACATCAAAATTTCAAGGACCCTTACGAAGAATAATTTTTAAAAAAACTAATGATAAATTTACGAAAAACTCACTGCCAAAACGGACATTCTTTCCTTTCGATCGTAGAAGTTGTACCATTTCCGCTATTGGATATTGAGCTTTAGCGACACATAGACCATAACCGGGAGTAATGACTATGTTTCTAGCATTCTTTATTAGGTCAACAGCTCCATCAACATTAACTTCAGTATGAGTTCCAGTGATTTCCATTGGCTTCCCAGTTCCCGTTGAAGATGTTCCGAAGCCACCCAAAATGACATTAGGAAGAGATCGGTTCATGGCCTGGTTTTGTTAATAAACGCAAAACCTTAGTTAAATTTGCATAAACAAGAAAATGAGATGAATAGTTCATTGTTTTTTCTTCACCTTGCACATAATGTAAGACAAAATTCCTCCTGAGCTACCAATTAATGCACCAACAATAGTCATCAAATTGTTATTAAGCATAAATCCTTCTGCGCACAAAGCCCAACCGCTATAGCTGTTTAGTACAGTGATAACAACAGGCATGTCGGCTCCTGCAAAGATACATACATTACAATACAATGAAAACTAAATTAAGAGTATTGACATTTGATTTCTCAGTTTAGCGTAAGCTTTTACTGCTGATCAGAATCGGATTTATCGTCCACCATACGAGAACGAGGGGGAATCCATAGTATCATCATTAAAGTTTCGTAACTAATGTGTTTTCTAAAAAAAAATATGGATTACCTCCAATAGCTGCGGTAAGTGTAACACCCATTGTTGCGCTCAATGCAGCCGTTGTCCCGAGACATCCTAAACCAACGGACATTGAAGGATCGATAAAATAATACGCCATTGCAGCAACATTTCCACCAAGAAGTCCTAAGTTAAGAGCGTGTCTACCAGGAAGTAACAATGGGGAAGAATTTAAAATACCCTGGAGCTTTCCATACGCAATTAGTGAACCACTGCAAAAAAAGAAGAACATTTCATATTTTATTTTAGTAACTATACCTTAACTTACTTTAGGATTCTCAATTATTCCCAATTCATTCAGACTTGATTAATGATTTAATTACCTGAATGTTACACCACCAATATAGGTTCCCAAAAAGAGAGCAGTTTTTATAACATTAGCAGCAGGGTCTGTTGCAAAGTTGGGAAAGTCATGGATGTATGTAGCAATGCAAGTGAGAACAGCAGCCATACCCACCAAACTATGAAAAGCAGCGACCAACTGAGGCAAATCCGTGATTTCAATCTTTTTGGCAATAATTGAACCAAGAGCTCCACCTCCTACCATACATCCTAACATTTGAGCCAAAACTTCATTAGAAGGGGCCATCATTCCAAGAGTGGCGGCGATGCCACTGCTCACACCGATCATCCCTAAAGTATTTCCGAGTCTTGATGTGGTTTGAGAACTGAGACCAGCCAGTGCTCCTACACAACACAGGGATGAACCTAGATAAGCCAACTGATGAATTTCTGGATACCCTTGTGAGGCGGCCCAGATGTAACCACCAATAAAGGCGCTGGCAGGGATTCCATAAAGGTAATTGTGTTCTGGAGGATCGGTTGACCTTCTGAACATGTCTAACATGCGTTGGGTTACAAGAAATCCGCCAAAAACGTTGATGAAGGAAATGAAAGCTGCAGTGGAAGCTAAGACTTGAACAGTGTTGGTAGGATAATAGCCACCACCCATCAATAATAAACCCCCGACTGCTGTAATTCCTGATATGGCATTTGTGACAGACCTAGATATAATAAAACGAAAAGGTTTTATTTTACAATCGCCTGAGCTGGCTATACTTTCGTTCGGTAACTACCAATAAAAAAAATTTGCCTTACATCAGAGGAGAGTGAAGAGCTGGTGTTACACCCCAAACGGTATGGTACCCTATAAATAATCAATTTATTCATTTGAAGTAACTATAATTGCTCCGAGTAAAGTATAAACTTCTTGTTATTCCCAAAATGAATCCTTACCAACAATTGTTGCTAAACCAAGTGTTGTAGTCATTGTGGAGAAGGCATGATTTGGCGCAATAACACCTAACCCTACAACAGTACCAAGTCCTCCAGTGTAAGACAAAGCGTCTTTTAGCGTCTCTTGGAAATAATTAGGAGGAATTGGCTCCTTTATAGCAACTTGCGTAGCTGCTTTGGGTGGGGCTGGTGCGACGGCTGGTGGTGGTGGTGGCCACAACATTTTCCCATCTTTCAAAATAATTGATCCTCTAACAACTTCGTCTTCCAAATTGACATAAAAGTGATCCTTGTGATCTTTCTCCTCCATGGACAAAAGAAGCTTGGAAATATTGTTGGCATACAGTGTAGAACTTTGTGTTGGCAGTCGAGATGGAAGATCTGTTAAACCTACGTGAGTAACGTCATTGTAGGTATAAACTTCTCCAGGTTTGATGGTCTAGAATTAAACCAATTCCATATTGCAAATAATCCATCATGATAAAATGGAAATTAAAGCCAACTGTTACTCTTTTGACCAATTTACCTCAATATTTCCTCCAGATTCAGCTGCTAAATCAACGACTACACTTCCAGGTTTCATTGACTCAATATGTTCTTTTAGAACTAAAATGGGTGCTTTCTTGCCTGCAAATTCGTTTAAAAAATTGAAATAAGAATTCTACTAGGTTCCTCGATTTGTAACAAACGGTATTATTGTGTGCGTGTTATACCTGGAATCAAAGCAGTAGTGATGATAACATCAACTTCCTTTGCTTGTTTCGCAAAAAGGTCATGTTCTGCTTGAATGAACGCAGGCGACATTTCCTTGGCATAGCCACCAGTTCCTTCTCCTTCTTCTTTTAAGGTGATAGTTAAAAACTCAGCGCCCATGGATTCAACTTGTTCTTTCACAGCTGCTCTTGTATCAAAGGCTCGTACAATCGCACCCATGTTTCTAGCTTGCCCACAAGCAGCTAATCCTGCAACACCACCACCGATAACTAGAATTTTGGCAGGGGGTACTTTTCCAGCAGCAGTTATTTGACCTAAATTTAAACACAATTTAGTTAGATTACATCTATAATACAAAAACAAGTTGACAACGGGCATTTACAAGTTTCATATTTCACAAACCAGTGAAAAAACGCCCAAAGTGATTCGCAGCTTCAATAACAGCTCTGTATCCAGCAATATTCGCCATTGAGCTAAGGGCATCAAAGACTTGAGCTCTAGAAATTCTTGGAACACATTCCATTCCTTAAAAAATAATACAAATAAAACATATTATTTCCAATTGACATCTATATGTAAAAAAAATGCACCTAAGAGATATATATTTCATAAACACACTTACCAAACACAGTCAAGTTCTTCAACGCTAGCTTATCCAAAACGGCTTTATTCTGAGCCGGATAAATGAAAGAGATAAGAGTCGAATCTTGTTTAAACAGGTTAACTTCTTGTTCCAAGGGCTGCCTAATTTTTAAAACAATATCTGGAAAATACGAATAACATCATGTTACAAAATTATGTTCTGCCATGTCATGATGATCCCTTATCTATTCCAACAAAAAATACAGGAATACAAATTAACATTACCTGATTGATAGGCTGCATTTCTATCAACAAGTTCTGCTCCACTTGCTTGATAATCCGCATCCCTAAACTTTGCCTCCATTCCAGCTCCCTTCTCCACTCTCACCTGGAACCCTTTCTTTACAAGAGTTGCAGTGACCGCGGGTGTTATCGATACTCTCCTTTCATTAGGCCAGACTTCCTTTGGAACACCAATCTTTAGATTCTTATACGGGATACCCTTGGGAGCAAGTTTCGGGGGTGGAGTTGGAGCGCCCGCAGCTGCCTTGGCATCTTGCCTTAACGGATTTGCTGATTTTCTCACTGGCTGCCATGTTCGGAATGCCCTCTTCCCAGCTACAATGATGGGCTTCCTCTCAAACAGACTTAAAACAAGCATGACGAAACAAAACTAAACTTTCATTTAGCGAAGTCTTCCAGCAAGTAGACTTAACGTTCCAGCGAGTGTAAAATCGCAACAGCCGCAGCACTAAACCGTTACTAGGAAAGAAATGCCACCTATCGCCTACAAAAAGAAAACTTAAATTAGTTTTAAAAAAAGTAGAGCATCTTTATATTAAAAAAAAGAATTCGTCGCTTTTCCTGTCTCCAACAATACTAATTTTTAAACTTATTTTAACTTTAATTTTTTTCGTTTCTTACCTACCACTTCCAAATAAAAATTATATATGTTTAGTGGAATCGTTACCGGTTTTCTAGACAAACTTGGAAATATATCCGAAGACAAAGATAACATTTTTTTGGAAAAAAACAAGCACGTGTATGCCGAGTGTAGTGAGTAGTCTGCTATGCTATTGATATGTACTTTTAACTGAACCAATTAATTACTATCATAAAATACCAAGTTAAAACTCAAGACTATGATCAAAATGCAACAACAACATTGACAGTCTAGTCATATCTCAGATATCTCAATCCAAAATCCAATTCCCTTACAAAATATATTATGCACGTTCCGTCTCAAAACAAACAGCAAAAAAGATTTGTAATGGAGCTTCAGCCTTGAGAGCTTGAGACGAGACCAGCAACAGCAATACTTTGAGCTGAAAAGCTATCTGCTTCCATTTCTATTTCCAATCCATAATTCTCCAGTTCATTGCAAAATATGAACATTTGCAATTCTTGATTCCATATAGAGCATCTAATATATCATTTTTATTTTTCATAAAGATTCTACACAGGATGTGTAGCAATCGTACGTAATATTTCTATGTGTATAATAGTTACTTTACTAACATTTGCTAAACTAACCATAAGGACGACACACATTTAAGTAGAATGGGGATTAATTAAGATTGGTTTGGGTTAAGAAGATCAAGCTTCTGCACTACTGTTAACCATGAACGAGTGACCTAATGAATGTTTTTTAGGTAAATGATTATTTTTAGTGAAGACCGATCATGAGGAAAAGGCATGCACATAAGCTAATCGGGTGAACATACATAGACATTTACGCGAATTAAAAATGAAAAAGGATACTTTTTCAATTGCGCTTTGCTCTTCAGTCTTCACTCACGGTACAAAATATTTTGATGCACATGCATTTTGATTTTGATGGTGTTCTTAGCTTTTAAAGTTTCCTATTTGGTAAACTCAACACGGCACAGATAACTTACCTGAAAATGAAAGTGATGTTGTATATATTTGTTTTGAATCTGTTGTTCCGTCCGTTTACCTCAAATGAGGTTCTTCAGCTGCTGCTGCTCCAAAGGCAAGCAACTTGTTTGTTGACTCTACAGGAGAAGTGAAGCTGGTGACAACGACAGCAACACAGACCTCCCCTTTTAAAACTGAGAATGGAGAAGACGAGGATGAAAATCACATCAAGTCCAAAGAAGTCCAACCAAAACCAAGCTTTCCATTCCACACTTAAAACCAACTTATTTACTTGACTTGCTAAATACTTGATACTGTCAAAAGCTTTTCAAGCCGGTCGGCCGTTCCACATAAATAAAGCATACGTTTTATCCTTTCAGTGAGATTCTATGTGGTTGTGGATGAAGTGAAGTCAGATAATATGCGTGCTGTGTAAGCAATAAGCATATTAAAGAGGATCTTGGTATGGTATGCTTTTGGTGAAAAAAAAGGCTTATATTTCTGCTTCATGCAACTTTTATGTACCTATACCACCCATAATACCCATGTAGGTTGATGTTGCTATGATATGTTGAGAGTTGAGTGTATGGTATTAAATGCGTGCTTGCCCTCGTTCGGATAATGTGGAAGGCAAAGAGTTCCCATCTCTCACAAAAACTCTTTGGAATAATGGAAGCAAAAAAGGGTTTAGCTCTCTGTTACCCTAATGTGGTAATAGATAAGTTTTACCATGCTTCAATCAAGAGCTTGCTTTGAGCAAGTAATTTGGTAATGCTTTTACAAATTATACTCTTCATGCAAAACTAATAAGATAATTCCAGTGAGGAGAGCTAGAGGAGAGATTCAAGCTAAGTCTTGATTTAGTAAAAATGATGCTTGCAAAAAGTATATAATTTTATTGACAAAGTCAAAACTCGTCTTAAGAAAGCATATACCTACCTACTATGTATGTATGTATATTTATTGCTGTAGCACAGTATGATATTATGTGAGTTTTTAGCTGACTACAACATTCAGCTTTCACAGTACACGACTTGTTTCAGGTAACAATCGTTAGATTGATGATGCTTTTTATATGATTAAATATCACCAAAGACTTGAAGACAAGTTGTTATCTCCGGTTTGTCGTAAAGCAAGCAGATGTGTAAAAAAAGCTGGGGTATTAATGTCATATTCATTCAAGACACTACCTACCTGTTCTGTACATAATGGATATTTTTATATAACATAAACTCGTGCTATAATCGTTTACTTCTTAGACTTTTTTTATGCTTGTTCTATATAATGCTAATATTGATCATACTAAAATGACATTTTATGTACATAGTACAATAGCTAAGCGGCAGATGATGAGTGTTTCATTTATTCTCGGGCATAGACAAACAGAGATAATTTTCTGTCCACCACATTTCGAGGTTGAGTTCTGTCTGACGTGGCACACTACATTCACTGACATTGCGATGTGTTGGCAAACTGTGTATTTATGTATGTATAATGTATATAGAGGTGTGTAAATATTCTGATGGGATATGGGATGGACAAGTACAGCATTTAAACTTAATCGTAAATCAAGTGGTAATTGCACTCAATCCAAAATTGACGCATATATCTCTAAGGATTTATCAACAAATTTGGAACAGGAACAACTGTCATTACATAATCCTATGAGTAAGTAAGCTAGTTATCAGATCAGAAAAAAAGTGAGATGTTTTGGGAATGGGAATGCCAGATGAATTGATAGTTTAGACTTGTTCAGTTATAGGTAGTATCATATTCATATTGCACAGTTTCTATTTTCCTACTTGTTTGGGATAATAACGCATATATTTATGGTGTACTGGAGGTTCATTTCTGTTGAGTTGAGTGAATTCCTATGAATGGAGTACATTTGGATGGAGAATGAAATATGTCCTTGACCGCACCGTTCTCTGCAATTCATGTAAACATGTTTCTTGTTTCGCTCCCATTCCAAAAGAAATGAAGAAAGGAAATAAGGGTCCTTTATTGGCATGCCTTGAAAAAGGAATGCTTTTTACTTCTCATTCACATAAACAGCTACAACAGTCTTAAATCCTCCAAAGACTGATTTTTTTATGTACTGGGAAATTCTCAAGGTAAAGACCAAACTGTGAAAGAAATGAGATTCCCTGCTTCATGTATAGCAAAGGGAAACCTTTTTCTTTTGTCTCCTATGAACTAATACTATTGTACAACAAGATACATGATGCATTTCTCCGAACCGTATAAAATGCAGCGATAGTGATTGTTGTTTGTAACGTAGTTGCTTGCTAAGCCTCCGAAAATAAAATGATCATTAACCTGAGCAGAGGATACAGAAAATCGTTTGCGTAAAAAAACGAAAGAAACATGTTACATAAAAATTTGTAAGCAGATCTCGTAACCGTTCCATTCGATTCAATGTACTTGAAAAAACCATCAACGAATCAACGCTTCAATTTCATTCCCAACCTTGATCTAAATTTAGAACCCATCCTAAATTCTGAAATCCTAAAATTTCTCTTCGAATCCACCCAAAACCACAGCCAATGAAAGTACGAAAACAAAAAAACAACCTCAGTTAAAAAAGTTTCTGTTGCCAGCAATCCAAAATCCAAAACTTTATTCCCTGAGTTGTGCTCAAAATGGGCAGATTTGTAGGCTGGAAATAGTAACAAGCCTTTAAACGCATAAATGTTATGTTATGCTCTCTATCTCTGTGAGACTTTGTGGCATTGTCAAAAAACCGGTTAAGACAGTTCTTTAGTTGCATGGCTATGCTGTACTTACATACGTACGTTACACTATGTTTTCCAGCAGCTACTACTACATGTCATTCCCCTTATCGGCTGCTACAGCTACCCACACACTCACATTTCAAGTTTTTGATGCGAATTCAAGGTAGGCATATTGTCTAACTCTTCTTAATGACTACAGCTAATAACTCCAACCATGCCAAAAGATTATAATCCTGTACTGGACTTTCCATACAAAACCCATACAAGCCATTTGACAAGTTGTAGATATGTGTGTGTGTGAATTCTCGCTATCTTCAGCCCTCATTATATTAACGGACATGTCTTTCGCTCTTACGCAACTTATCTAATACAATAACCAGTAAGTTTGGTATACCCAGAGAATGCATGAGATGAGAGCATATAGATATGGAATATGGATGTTTGAATAGGATCTGAGCGTGTGATACATGTACCTGAAGCCTAAATCCAAGTTAGACACGTTTTACAACATTGACATCGAAAACTTTATGGTCATGGCCATCCATGAATCCATCATCCTCTTCATATTTTTAATAAAATCTTGTAATGCATTTATCACAAGTGCCTTACTTTTCTGATAACTTTGGTGCAATTTTTAGAGTAGAAGTGGTTTGTTTATTTCAATTTGAGTCTGAGTAATATTTAAATTTTTGGGCTTTTCGCCTCAAAATTCTACTTCTGCAGCTGTCTGTTTGAGGTTTGACGCAAATGAAATTCTATTTTAGTATTTTATCAAAAAATTTCCTTGAAAATTGAGACAGAAACAGAAACCGTTGGAAATCAGAGAAGATGTAATTGAAGGACATCCAAAAATATGAAAGATCTTCGGCGCCTGAAAAGTACTTGCGTAAAATGATTTGATGATTTATATGTTTCTTAATTTAACTTTGAAAGTCATTTTTGCAAGATTATGCTTGAGGGTGAGTCATAATCTTGGCATAATTTTATGACAAAATGGTTTTAGAGGATGATGATGCGACGTGCTAAAAATGAAAGGATGGACATAAAAATAACTTAATGTTTCATTGCTGATTCATTGAATGGTCAAAGCTCATAAAGACGGGATTATGACATGGCTATCAGCTACTTACATAATCGCATAATTCTCAAACTAAAATTAAATCCTGTGATTAGGAACTTCATGTTATGTGATAAAATTACGCTATATCAAATACATTAGACACCACAAGAAATATTTAAATTGTTAAGCCAGCGACAAGCTAGTAGCCAGTTCCAGTCCATCTTAAAAGTTTAAATCTGTAACCAAAGAAGCATGAATGAACGAAAATGTATTTTGCCTTTTTTGACAAGCTTGATTCTTTTTTATGCCAGAAAAAAAGGTTTTACAACCGAGTCGCATGGATCTCCAATGAACTGAACTAAAGCGTCGTTTTTTTTGTCCTCCTGTGGGAAAAGCATTTCAGAGGTTTCATGTAGAATGTAGAGTACTAGAAAAGCATGTACATAAATATTTTTGCTGTCGCAGTAAACTCCAATGGGATATAGCATGGTCAATATGAATAGTATCTGGGGAAGCATGCTTTTAACATTCAAGTGGTTCCTGTGCTGAATACACTAAAGTCTTTACCTTGAACCAAATGGTAGCACAGCACTCTTCAACTTGAAGCAAACCCTTTCTGCCAGCTCACACAACAAGCAACGACAAAACGACCGGCTTCGGCTTCCTCTGGATATAATATACTTTGCGTATTAAAATGCTTGTATATATCTATCTCAAGTTTTAGGTACATGCATACGTGAAGCTTTGTAAATTGCTGAGTTATCCTATTTCTGTTGGGACGACTCACACACGATCACTCACAGTAGAGAAACCAAGTGGAGAGCTCCAGCTGCATATTATTTTTTTACTATCCTTTCTGTCAGTCAGTCACTTGTGATCTGAGCTTGGATTTAGGGGGCTGGAAATTTGCGTTCTCCAATTTCAATTCATTTGTATCCAGATTTCGGACCTACTATTATTTGACACTCTTAAAATAAATTTGGTAAGTAGAAAAGATTCAGCATTGAGTTTTTTGCAGTCAAGTTTATGCGTACGTATGCCAAAAAAAGGTTCAGTGAGCTGGTAACCTTGATAAACTTTTCCTTCATGTAAATCTACTGAAGCTCGCAAGTCGCATTGCACTTTCCACAATATCAAAGAGGAGAGTGCATTGAGCTGTTTGCATGTAAAAGCTCTCCCTATTGTTTTCTTAAAAGCAGCTCAATTTCGCCAACTTTCGGAGTTTTCACGCGTGCATAAATTAAGATCAGGTCTAAAACCTCTACCGTTTGTTTATCCTTTACAGAAACATCAGAAGAAGTTAACAGTGACACTTATTTTGTTACCAACCAGTTCATCCTTAGTATTTGTACCAGTGACTTGTGACAGATAATAAAATGGCATCGTCAATGAGGAATTTGGTTCGGGGTGTCATCACCAATACCCGTTCGTGTAAGTAACTTTTCGTAAATGTGTATTCTCTTTTAAAGTATTAATATTGATATAAGATGGGTTGAAGTTGAAGGTTGTAAAATTTAAACGTGCACAAAAACACATTTAGTTTGATGATAAGACATGTGCGTAGAATTCCAGCTGCATGAAATGAACTGTCATTATGGCATTGACAGAAACAATTTATGTATATATGTACGGTTGGTTGGTGGTTGTGGTTTTGACGTTCATGCTGCTACAAAGGAAAACTAGTCTTCTTATGAATTGAATATGAAAATCTTACGAGCATATAGAAGGATGTTGATTATGAATGTACACACTACACCGTGTTCTACATAGAAAGTCTATATAGAGTTTTAGCATCTTTCTGTATAACGTGCTGCATGCATTTGTATGCATTCATTGAGTTTGATGATCCATGATTCACCTAAAGAGATAATCTGGTAGTGTAGGTTCTGGTGAACTTTCCAGCAATAAGTATCAAAGATCTCTCATGTGCTTTGTGTGATGTTTGCTTTTAATTTTTGCTTGAGTTATGCCATGTCATTTCACTACTGCAGCTGTCAATAGGTAATGAAAACATGCAAAACTTTGAAAACATGTTCACTAGCCAAGAATGAAAAATAGAGTAATTATCAACTTCATATGCATTTAGCAAAAGCGTTAAATGTACGAGTTTTAAAAAAAAAACTTCAATGAGACTAAAAATTACTGTTGTTATCTTTTTCTATGCAGATTCCACTGGAAAACGGATTGAAGTTACACGACCCATTGTTGAACTTGATGGCGATGAAATGGTTTGTTTATGAAGACTATAAAAATTGTCTAGCAATTATAAATAATTCCTTGGAGTAATAGATTAAACTGTAGCCCTATTGTATCGATTTCATAGACACGCATTATTTGGGAGAAAATCAAGGACACCTTGATCTTCCCGTACTTGAAGGTGGAAGCCCTGTACTACGACTTGGGCCTCCCTTATCGAGATCAAACCGACGACCAAGTAACTTATGATGCGGCTTATGCCATCCTTAAGCATAACGTAGGTATCAAATGTGCCACTATTACCCCAGACGAGGAACGTGTGCAAGGTATGCAATAAAGTCTAAAAATTACTGAATAATAAATATCTCTTCATGTAAAACAGTTTCATTTAATCGCATTTAATGTACTTTCCAGAATTTAAATTGAAAAAAATGTGGCTCAGTCCAAACGGAACTATTCGTAACATCTTAGGTAAGTAGTACCTAGTTAGTAGTAGATTTATCTAAGGAGACAGGTACTGTCAATCTGTGGGAGAACAGACTGATAAAGTTTGAACAGAATACGACTATAAACCAAATTTTACTTTTACTAGGAGGAACTGTCTTCCGTGAACCTATTTTATGCAAGAATATCCCAAGGCTGGTTCCTGGGTGGACGCAACCAATCGGTAATCATAAGTTAAAATATAATAAAATCTGACTAGCTGATAGTTTTGCGTATGTGCCTACAACTAACTAATTGGAATAATTCTCTTTAGTAATTGGACGTCACGCTTTTGGTGATCAGTACAAGGCTACTGATGTCGTAATTGACAAGCCAGGAAAGGTTCAATTGGTCTTTACTCCTGCAAATGGTGGTCCTCCAGTTATCAACGAGGTCTTTGATTTCAAAGAAACCGGAGGAGTAGTAATGGGAATGTACAATACTGATGAGTCTATTACTGGCTTTGCTCATTCCAGCTTCCAGGTATGTTATAATACGAAGATTACCTCTTATGAAATACGCTATGGATGTATTATGTTGTAATATGTTGATTTTAATTCTTCATTTTATCAGATTGCTCTCCAAAAGAAGTGGCCTTTGTACCTGTCTACCAAGAATACTATTTTGAAACGTTATGATGGCAGGTTCAAGGATATCTTCCAAGAAATCTATGAAAAGAATTACAGGGCAGACTATGAAAAGGCTGGAATTTGGTACGAGCACCGACTCATTGATGATATGGTTGCTCAAGCCTTGAAATCCAGTGGAGGATTCGTTTGGGGTAAAGCAATACTGCTAATAATGTTTACTGAACAAGTACATGCATTTATAAACCCAATGTAATACTATTCTGTTGTTTTCTTTTCGTATAATAGCTTGCAAGAACTACGACGGAGACGTACAGTCTGATATTGTCGCTCAAGGATATGGATCCTTAGGTTTGATGACATCCGTTCTTATTTGCCCAGATGGTAAAACAATCGAGTCTGAGGCTGCTCACGGAACTGTAACAAGACATTACCGGTAATTGAGAGCAAAAGTCAATAAAAATTTTAGTCACATTTTTGCATGTACTCATTCTATATGTGTATATATATTGTTCCCACTTGTAGCATGCATCAAAAGGGTCAACCAACCTCTACGAACCCAATTGCATCGATTTTCGCATGGACTCAAGGTCTCATTCACCGAGCCAAGTTGGACAATAACCCAGAGCTAGAACGGTACAGATACATGCGCTTCTGTTTTTATCCCTTTGTTGTATCTTCAATTTTCCATTGAGTTTAATGGAATTTAATTTTCTATTGTTTTTTTCTATCCATTAGATTTTCAAAGCTATTGGAAAAATCTTGTGTCGACACCGTCGAGAGCGGAAACATGACAAAGGACTTAGCCGCTTGTATTCACGGGCTCAAAAATGTAAAAGAAGACATGTACCTAAATACCATGGACTTTCTTGATTCTATTCGCCAACAGCTTGACAAGAATCTATCTGCGTCCAAATAATAAAAAAAATTAATAAAACAAAATTACGAGATATTTTCTATTGAAATTAGTTAGTAAGAAACATAATTTTTGTTGTTGGAAATTTTGTTTAAATTGTTATTATTCGTTTGACATGATATTGTTGGAAAGCCAAATTGAGGAAAGATTGGAGTGCGTATTGTGTTCCACTTTGTAATTAGTCTTGCATAATATAACGTTACGATCGCCTTAATTTAATCTTTCTTTCTTTCTATTAATCAAATATCCGAAATTCTATTCAGCTCCCACAGACTAATCTTAACCTTAAAATGTCTATATTTTTAAGAAAGTATTCTACAATCTTTTTTTTGCACTGTCAAAGTATTTATTAACGTTACGGTCTAGATTGGAGTGAACTTAAATGAATAAAACCAGAACATACAAAATCTAAACAATTTGGATAAATCATATCATGAAGCATTTTTACATTCTTGATGAATTCTACGCAAATGCATATAATTATTTCATATCATAGATTTCTGGAGGTATATGTTGCAGTATATGTGATTAATGCTAATAGTTACAAAGTTGACAAAAACGAAACAAGTGAGCCAAATGTATGAAAATAAATCTCAGAACCACAATTCGTTTTTAGCTTTTACATCATAAAAATCTGTTTTGTTTTATTACTGCAGAAATCAGAAGATAATTTGATATATAATATATTTTTCATTTACCAGAATCAGTCAACTATGTTTTGTGTAGGCAGAAAAGGAAAAAAGAAAGAGTTAGGACTTAGGACAAGAGAGAAGTAGGAAATAAGAAAGAGATATTAAAATGCGTGATTGAGTAAATGACTAGAGCACCACATTAGAAAAAAAGAAGGTTCTTCAAAATAGTCATCAATAATATATCATATAGCCGAAGACGAGTTAAGATCAAACACAGTAATTGAAATTATCAAGTATGTTGTATATCTAGTAGACTTTTTAAAAAATGGTAACAATTTTCCGGAAAACAAATTCCTTCATGTAGATAAATGCTTTGTATATAAGTATGCATTACATTACATTACCGATCATCCCTATTTTCCGATTTACTCAAGCTGAAGCTGAGCTTGTGGTTGGGGACGAGCCTGGGACCTTGACTTTGCTTGTGGGCTCCCTTGGAAGGCTTGTGGGCTGTGACGTTGGGGGCGAGCATTACCACCATTAGGAGGAGGAAGAATTGGGCCGCTGAGTGGAGAATATGCCTTATCGTTGGGAAAATGAACAACGGTCTTGTCAACTGGCTCATACTGCAAGCTAACTGTAGGATCTCCACTGGAAGGCTTAAGTTCATCAACTTGAGCTTCATAAGTTTGCTCGGGCTTCTTGAGCAAGACGTTAATCTTGGGTCCTGATCCCTCGCTCTGCTTAAATCCGGCTTTGATCAACTCTGCGATTTTGTAGTTAGGAATCTCAATGTCGACAACGGATGATCCTCCACCGGGTCCCTGAAGCCAGAGAATGTGCTCAGAGCGGAGAGCAATGGCGTCTTGGTTCACACCCTCACAGTTCACTTTATAATTCCCATCCCCAGTTTTCTGGGTTTTGCATTCAACTCCGAGATTACCTCCGCCACCACCTTGAGGTTGGGGGTAGGCGTTGGCCACCATAGCGTGAAGGAAGACGATGCAAGCCTGGAGGAACAAAATTAAAATTTAATTTCTCCTCGATTCCTTTTTTTAAATTTATTTCCTTTGCCCAAGTTTTATGTAACTTACCGAAACGAGCTTCATGATTCTCCGATTATTTTTTTCTGGCTGAGCAAGAAAGATCAAGCAAATATAAAAACCAGTAAATTTTTCAAATTGTCTTTTGACTGTTTACCAAATCACCGAATGTAAAGGAATGATATGCACTTTCAAATCTAAGCCGAGTTTTATACTCGCCCTCAAAAAATCTGTTTACTATGCAAGTTGCTTACTGGCATTGTTGTCTTATTGTGGCTTGGCTTGGGCTAAGTACCTCAGTCGTTTTTTTGCAATATATCCAAATATGACAAGCCTATATGGCCTATACCAAACCACACCACGAATGACAATAAAAGGATGAGTGAAAAATATGAGAGGATGAGCAAAAAGGATGAGAGATATGATAATAATATAATATACATGGGATTGATGATTGAAACAAAAATGCATTTTAAAATGCAGTATTTACTTTGCTGCACATATACACAGAGGCAGAGGGTTCTCTGGTTCTCTCCTCTCGACTCCTCGGGATTGTAAATATACATTCATAAGTGACAACAATTATTTATTATTTATCGATTATTAGTTTGAGGATTGAGTAATTGGACATGTTTTAAGGTACATAACATGTGTAAAAGTAGCCCTTCATCGTCGTGTTAAAGTGGCTTGTACAACAGCACGCTTCACTAGACTTGACTAGCTTTTAGCTCAATTCTTCAAGTGTCATTATGTCATCATCATGTCAATGCAACCCAGGTTTACAATTGAGAAGAATACGACTACGACTTCACACGTGTGAATCACATTGGCAAATACTTGCACAAGTCCTTTAGGCTAGACTAAGGTTACAGATTAGGTCATCGATTATAGCTAAGTCTCTAACAAAAGCCAGTGGGTCTTAACAATATTGCGAATTATTAAACTCATCATCATCATCATCAACAACATCATCAACATCATCGTGATCATCATCACCAGCAGCAGTCCCTTTTCAATGGCCACTTATTCCATTACTCACACATTTGAAGGAATTACTATATTTTATCCCGTGACAAAAACTAGTGACAAAACTTGCGTTTGTGTGCTTTTAACTTTCCCTTAAACAAACATGAGCGGAGGCTGATGATGATCATGATGATGCTGATGATGCTGATGAGCATTTTTAATGATATAATAGGTAGGTATTAAAGTTTTTTAAGTATGATGGAAATGAAATATTCGTACCTAACATAATCTTCTTCTTCGCACACTTGCAATTGCAATTCCTCCTGTGGAGAGAGATTCAATTTTTTTTGGCCTAAAGTCGTAAGTGATTGTCATTTGTCATATCATTTTTAAACCATCTATTCCCCACTAATTAAATTCATGACGTGTCTTATATATCCCCTTGTCGTCAGTATTAAATTTTAGTAGGGCTATGGCTATAAGTACTAGGATGCTGCTGCTTCTGCTCTTTAGTATGCATCAAAGATTAGCCTCTCTCTCTCTGTCTTAAATATATTTATAGCTTTTGGTATACATGTGTTCAGTGTGCGTGCATTGTACACATAATGAACAGAGAGAAAGAAGAAGAATCTTATTCTTGTGAGATATGATGCAACTTAGCAAAATGAAGTAAACATCAAAGCTCAGAGCAGTATAGTTGATAGTGTATATGTATAGCACTGCCATTTATGAGGGAGAGGTGATAATGAATATATTTCCATTTCCATTCGGCATCACAAGAAAAAAGAGAGGACAAACGTCGTGAACGACGAAAAGATGAGGGGAAGACCATAATAGGAAAATGCAAATTAAAAGAATCGTGATGTGATGATAACTCCCTGGTTGCAGAGTTATTTTCATCTATTAAAAGACTTCAACTGTTCAACTCTTGTGCTCAAGTCGCCACCGGGCATGGGTGAATGAATGAATGGCAGCATGGATGGGATCCAATCCATGTGGTGGTGGTGTGGTGTTATGTTATGTGCTTGGTTTGGTTTATAGTAGTGTAGCAATGCAATGGACGTTTTTTTGGGCATCACAAGAAGAAGTAGATAATATGAGTGTTTGGGGATTTTGACAAGTTATTGTTTATTATTGCTTTTATTGTTGTTTGGCAAATGGTTTGCTTTTTTAAGACCAGTGGAACACGAGAGTTTTATGTTTATACTAAAATCTACACATTAGCAAATCCCAAATGTAAAGGTCTTATATGCAAAAATGAGTTTGGTGGTTGTGCAATTAATTTTTTTTAGCAGTATCATCATCATCGTTTTTATCTTTCTTTGCAGAGAGGTGATTTATTTTTTTGCATCTGTTCATTCATTTTAGTAATTGGGTGTTGGTATTGCGAATGGCGGTATTGGAATGCAAGTGCCCTACAACACCACTCATGTGATGTGTTCCGAGAAGTGGTTGAAAATCAATTATGGGCATTTCGATATGGTTTAGACTCTCAAGATTTCATAATCTCACGGTACTTCTTTTGATCTGCAACCATCTGAAGAAAGACTTGGTACTTTCTATCATGAAATCTAAAACAAAGGGTAATAAAAGTTGGCATGCATTATTATTCCCAAATGGGGCTTTGTAAGATTGAGTTCAATTGAAAGAGTCTTTAATCTTATGTAGTTATACCCTTTTGCAGATGCGTTGGGTTGGATGGTAGATGCACCTCCAGCCATTTTTGATACGATGTCGCGAACTTCAGTACTAGTTGCAGCGGCAGCAGACATGGCTGCTCCTAAGAGAACGGGCTCTGCGCAGTCTGGGACGATGACGGGAAGGCCTATAACGTCGGCGTGCATTTGGAGATACAACTTTGATTTTGTAAGTCCTCCACAGATAACAAGTTCTTGGAAGGAATGTCCAGCCTTCTCCATTTCCTCTTTGATATGACGACTTCCATACTGTTGGTTTTAACAAGAAATTGTACGAATAGTTTCGTTTTCTTTAATAGATTATGATAATATGTGTGAATGTTTACGGCTTACGGTTAGAGCCTGAATAGTTGCCAAATACAATGCAGCCAAGTCAGTTCTGGAGTTGGACAAAGTTAGTCCACTAATCATTCCTTTGAGAGTGGGATCAGCTAGTGGGGAACGATTTCCATGAAAATCAGGCCAAATATGAAGGTCTTCTGTCAAGGCATTTGGATTGGTTTCCTTTCTAATTACATCTTCCAGATAGGACAAGACTTTGCTACAGAATCATACAATTTGCATACTTTTACTTTCAACTGGTTTTGCAGTAACTGAGAAATCTTGAATTTTTATTTTATTTTACTAACCCAACGCTATTATTGCATTCCCGAGCCAAATCAGGGTAAACTACATGGCTCATTACAACATGGTCCAGCAACTTGCCAGCGGCACTTTGTCCAGCTTCGCTCAAATACATGTCTTTCAGAATCACTCCGTAATAGGGTCCCCACACACCCGGTACCATTACAGATTTTGGGCTTAGAGCCATGTGACATGTGGAGGTGCCTGAAATTAGGGCCAGCCTTCCACGTCCAACATTTTCCTGCGGTACATTCCCACATCCAATCATACCCAAAACCCCGGAATGAGCATCAATCTGAGAGAAGCCAACTTTGACATTGGTTCCTAAACCAAGCTCTTGTGCTGTTTCAGCTGAAATCTGGACAGAGTCCCCTGGAAAAGAGAATGTATTTCCTATTTTTGGCAAGGCATCTGTAAGTCCTACTTCAGAAAAGTAAGTCTCATCCCAAAAGTTTTTCCCTTCTTCATTTACATGAGTCCATTTGCATACGATGCAGCAAACAGATCGGCTGAGGGAACCCGAAGCTTTCCATCTAAGGAAATCTCCGAGATCAAAGAAATGCTCGGTCTTGTGGTAGTTCTTAGGCAGATTTTTCTTTAGCCAGAGCAGTTTTGGAGTTTCCATTTCTAAGGAAATTGAGCCACCAACATATTTCAGTACGGAGTGGTTCGTAGCATTTATTGTGTTTGCTTCTTCGCCTGCTCTGTGGTCCATCCACATCACAATATTCCATTTAGGATCGTTAGATTTGCTAACGGATTCTGGCTTTCCAGTGCTACCAAGTGCGACCAAGGAACATGTCGCACAAAAAGAGATGCCTGTGACATCCTGGGCGTTCACATTAGCGAGGACTTGCTGTAAACAAAAATTCATTCTTCAGAAATATGCAAGTACTAAATGCTGTACAACCTCCTATCTAAGTTAATTTATATTTATTTAATAACCACTGAAATATTTTATTATACGCCATACCTTAACAGTGGTAACAACTGCATTCCAAATGTCATCACTGCTCTGCTCATAATAATCCGGCTCCGGATTATTGATCAGAATGTCTTTCACAGCAGTATTCAACAGTTCCCCAGACGCAACATCAAATAGACCAGCTCTCACACTTCCAGATCCGCAGTCAACACCTATAACGTACTTTCCCATGTTAATTCTGTTGGTAGTTTGGTTTGAGTTACTTTCAAAGAATTGGAATGCTTCTGCTGCTGTCTTTCTCTGCTAACAACAAAAAAGGAATGAAATTTGAACACACCTGTCGGGAACGCTAAACATGGGATGATGCATACACACGACTACGACTTACTGGCTCAAACATGTGGATCCGATCCATCCTCCAGCAGCATAAGGTTTTATTAGATAGAATGCGATATTAAAAGCATCTACGTACCATTTCTTTCGCTGGAGACAGCGAGCATGAACTTGAATTTCATTATGTATGCATATGGCTGGAAGACCTTGAAGAACCAATGTGGTTGTGGTGCAGATACACAACGCTGGATAAGAAATGCCACTCGTCAATACAACCTAATGGGACGATGACTGGAGCAGATAATAGATAATCGTAAGTTAATTTGGTTATATAATGATGCTTATATGAGCTGAGGCTTAATGCGTAAGCAAACAGATACCGAGATAAACCCCAAATGATAAGCAGTATCATTAGTGCATCAGATAATATTTTTAGATTATCCAATTTACAGCCTGGGAAAACGGGAAGGCAGAGACGTGTCATCATCATGTCATGTCATAATTTCATAAACAACAACTTTGTAGGGCTGAATTATGATTGATTATATTACTTGTACTTCCATTTTTGAACACGTATTAAGGATGCGTGTATATAGCCTTGACCCAATCTTCTCAAAAGAAAAAGATTACCGTATTCAGCCCGTATTCATTTCATCTTCAAGAAGCAATCCAAGCTTAAGCTTTAAATTTCTGATGACAAAATGATTAACGAATGTATACACATAGTAAATGCGATTTTTATGATCATACGCATGTAGGAATTGAACGCAAATAATTTCCTAGCTATGAAAATGTTGTGAGACAATATCTGATCAACGATAAGAAATAGTCTTTAATTTGATATAAATTACGACAGCGAGTTTTTCGTTTACATTAAATCGAAGTGCGAACGAGAGCGAATATCAAACTTTGCAATAATTATTTTTATACATACATACATACACTTTAGTTACAAAATATCACTCTGTACATTTCTATAAAATAATCTGATTTGTAAATTTTCGGTGCTTGCACCACAGCACCATTTAGTATATCATTTTTAGCACCTTGTTTCCTACTTTCAACTTTTACAATTTTTAAATAATTTGAGTTGTTTGTTTTGCTATTAAAATTACGTGCATAAATAAATAAAACTAGACTTGGACTATAATGAAGTTAAACTTTCACAACCAGAATCAAAGCATTTGAAGTTATTGGGTTCTATATCATTTAAAGTACCACTAATAAAATATTATACATTCTCAGACTAATGTCACTCTTGAACACTTTAGCACCTTTCAGTATATTAAAAACTAAAACATAAAATGGTGTAATTCAGTAGGTCTGTATAACTGGAGATTGTTATGTCGAATGAAATTGGACAAGTAGTTCAAGTTGCCGATAACATTCAGATATGTTGTCACTCAACTTCAGTTGCTCCCATTCCTCTACAAGCGTGTCAACGTCCACATCGGGAACAGTTTGGAGCCTGTTGGGAAAGCAATAACCGATTAAAATGAATAAAAGAACATCAAGAACATGATAGATGAGAGAAAGTATTGGAATTAATAAATAAGCAGCACTTAAAATGACATACCATTCCAAGCCATGTACTTCCACTTGCTCAAGATCTGCCATAGTTCGTGCTTCCTTTAACTTTCCAAGACTGTCATGGAGTTGCCCAAAGTATTCCTTCATATTCTTAACTAGTTCCCTTACAATCTTCCCGGAACTCTGAAGCTTTTCTTCAAAAATATCTAGTTGATCTTCGAAGCGATGAACATTTTCGTCAATCTCATTAAACCTATGAAATCTTGCAATATCCTCAGAAATTGAAGAGTCGCTTTGTCGGCTTCGTCTCAAAAGCTCATAGTATTGGGTAAACTTGTCGGAAACTCCAATTTGCTGCAAGTGAAAAATGCAGACAATCATAATCATTGAAATTAAATTAAATTAAACACGTTGATGGAAAACACCGGAAACAAATTTTCTTTTACACAGGTTTATGATAATTTAGTAAAAAAACCATGCTCACCTCAACAAATAGCGAATGAATCGTTGTTTCTTTATCTGATATAGTTAGCCAAGTGTAATCGCTTTCTCTTTGCGCATCCTTAATTTGCTTGTCCAGTCGATCAGCCTCCTCACGAAATTTCACATCTTCGTTACTAGCCATTTCAGATTGAACAAAATGCTTTGAGATTCCTGTTTTCTAAGAAAACTTTAAAGATTTCGGGAACCAGGAAGAACTTCCGAAGTCGGACAATCAAATAAATGCAACCTGAGGAATGTGTAGATTTTTTAGAATGACTAAAGAAATCATCGCATAGTTTGGGCATGTCGATTGTGTAAAGGTTTGCCTGTTGGTTGCATATTTTTAGGGTCAGGTCAGCCATATATGCTTGCATGCTGCCTTGCGGACCATGCATTTTGCCCGCATTCTTTACATGCCATACATGCCAAGGGTATGCATATACATTATGCCTTGTGTGTTGGAGTTGATAAAAATGATGGCGTGGCTTGGGCTTAAAATCGGTTTATCAAAATCTTAAATGCTGATGCTATATACATAAATCCAGCTTTCTATTTCACATACATTGATGCATATATCATATCCAAAACAAGTAAGCGGGATGATGAATCAGGGCAAGTTCTCAAGGGTTCCTCTTCAGAAGGCAGAAATCAAGCAACGGTTGTCCTTTCCTGCTTCCTAATTCCTTAAAAAACTGCACATATATTAACATATGCTTTCTTGGCTATTTTTATCAACAATTGAAATATGTGCATTGCATATGCATGTATTATAAGTACTCATCAACGTGTATAATATATTGTTATCAAGTCAGTATATATGTATGCATTCAAGTTGCTGTCTGACTGATGTGTACTTTTCTTTGGATTATTTGGATACGTTAATCTAGTAGAAGACAAGGCAGTGGTTGTGAAAATCTGTAAAGAATGTGCATGAGGAAGAAGGAAGTTAAGCCAAAAAGGTAGTTCAGCAGGGAACCAGCTCCAAGCAGCCGGAACAGATAATACTCGAGTAGGCTGCTAGGAAGGGAACCTAAGGGTTTTCTTAAATAATATTCCTCGAGGCGATTCCCTTCATGAAGTGGAAAGAAAGGATATCCTTTCACGAAATGTTTGCAGTGCTGAAAACAGCTGAAAAACACATGCATTTCTAGTGTGTGTGTGTACATATATGACACACAAACCCGTTTGGGTTTCTGTAGATAAGAAAAGGGACTTTTGGTTGAAAATGCCTTTTTTACATATGTATATATAAAATTTGTGAACGAACATGGTTTTACACTGAAAAACCATACCATGAATGTGTAGTGACGACAAACACGTTTCTCCAATATTGCCAAGCTAAGAAAAGGTTAAATAATTGTCGGTTTAATCCTTTTTTGAAGGCAGAAGGAAACAATAGATTTGCTGGCTCTTTTTTGGTTTGAGTGAGTGTTCGGTGGGGTCAAAAGGGTTTCTTGATTTAGGTACATCGAGGAGCTGGTTTAATATCGAAGCTTTCTATAAAATGAAAAAAAAATTGGTACAGTTCATCAAAGGAGCTTCTCTATTGCTTCAAAGTTCAAGTAAACATATTCATGTGCTACTGGTTCCAACCAAATGCAGATAAATACTTGCTTTAATCAGACAGTACAATTGTGAAGAATAAAATCAACGTGTCCTCTCGTATACATACATACATCAGAACATCGTTAAATTACTCCAAAACTGGAGTAGTATGAATTTGAGTAGCTGATTACAAGCTACTCAGGAATCCCAAATTCTGGTTGTCTTTTATATTAGAGAATATAATGCATTTTTTTTATCCTATCCTGTGCATTTGCTTCACTTCAGAAAGGAATCGGCTTTAAGACTTTTTTCTATTTTTACATTTAAAAGGATTCACATTCCTGAGCTGGGCAAAATTCAGCTGATGCGACATGCGACTTTCAAATTTAAGTAGGTCGTCGAGTGTAGGTCCTGATATAAGTTAAAAGTTAATCCCAAACAAAAGCCATATCTGTTTTAAAAAAATGAAGTTGTGAGTGGAGCTGCTAAAAACAGCTTGCATATACACAAGCTAAAATAGGCATTAAAAACAGTTACTGTAGTAAAGCATGGATATCCTCGACTTCGAGGAAAAGGTTCTAAAAAGTAGGTGTGAACGCTAGTGCAGACAGCCTCCCGTCGTGAGTCCGCTACTTTTTTACCTTTCTCATGCCTAGTAAGACGTTCATTTTTGGTTTCCGTAAAACCCCTTACGACTTCCTAAATGGGAAATGACCAAAATATTGGGATACTTCCGAACCCGCTCATGTACCGATATTCAATAAAAAACCAATTACTTACTTTTACAACCTATTTGCCATGCTAAGAAATTGCTTTGTAATTGGTCGGGCCTGCATTTCATATGCACGTCAGACTGTTAGAGACTGAAGCTAAAGGTGAAGCTATATGATATAGCTTATACACCTCATGTTCCATTGCCTCCGTCCATATAACACCAGTGAGTGAGCATGTACTTTTTTTATATCGGCATGTTGATTTAAGTAATAGTATAATAGTTTCATGGAAATCATGAATCTAAGAGTACTATGCTAATATGAACCCTTTCAACATACCGACTTAAGAAATCAGAAAATTGCATACAGATACGCTGTCAAAAAATTAATATACATTTGATTTTATTGCGATCAACGAAGATGTGTGATTTCTTAGGGATTAGTGATTTTTAGAATATATTATTGTCTCCCTCCTGCTTCCTACTTTTTCAGTTATTATTTTTGCGTAAAAAAACATTTTACGGAAAATTTCATAACCAGGCTTCAGTTAAGAGTCACAAATATTGATTTTATTACAATACAACGTACCGATTATTTATTCAGATAAATTTTAAACTAAACTACAATACACATATTTCGTTATAAAGGAATTGCCAACACTGCTGAAAAGTTATGAATGAGTTGACTAAAAGCTCAGCAGTTGTCTTCACGAAGTTATGATGTGATGGAACCATTTAAATGGTAATAACTGTCTATCTTTTTAACTGGCAGGTGAAATTCTAGAGATAAAAAAAATTGCACAAAATCAAATAAAAAATTGTTAGTAAATGGTAATGACACTATCAATCGTGTTTACGTTCATTAGCATAGCACGCGGGTGTCATGAGTGATGCTGGTTTTGATACATTATGATAATTGATACAACACATGCTAACTCTTTGAACACGTATAGGTATATACCTACTCACCAATATCATATCATATCGCAATGAAAAACAAACGGAATTTATCCTCAAATTGAAGATCATGTCATGAACGATTCTTACTGAAAATTTTTATTGACTCAAAAAACACATGAAATCAAACCCCATGTTGTGAATTCCTCGGCATCTATAAGGTAAACGACAAACGAGGCTTCGATTGTGGCCACACACATACACACATGCTCATGAAATTTGCAATACCAATACCAGCTTAGATTAGATGAGACGAGTCCACAGAAAGTACCTGCAGATTACTTAAATATCATGAGCATTATTCTGCATTACATTAAGTTGCTTGTCATATTTTTAAAAAAAATGTGTTTGGTTCTAGCCATCATTAATCCTAATGACTCCATTCCAATCTTGTGTTCATGTGGATCGATAGAGCAGGTATGGCGTAAACATTTTAAATTTTTAATAATTGATCTGTCAAAGTTAACAATGAAAACTGAAATACGAGATGACTAGTGGATGACACACATTATTCCAACAAAGTAAATAAGGATAATCTACTGACGATTGATTGACGAGAGAGATTATACAACTAGAAACAAATGGTGATGGTGGCAAGGAGTAAACGCGTGGAGAGCCATAATATATATTATATATTACCTAAATTATTTTGTAATCTGATCGACCATCGACCAATTAATGTATTCATAAATTATTGTATTTTACAATCCCACCGGCTGCTGAAGTTACATATGTGTGCTATAAATATATGGTAAATAGATAAATCGCAATCATGTTTGTTTTTAGACCAGCGGGATAAAGGAAAGTGACGAGGAGTATGACAATAGGATACATGACAGTTTCAAAAAAGATCACATTTGTATTTTTTTTATTTGGTGATGTGAAGTGAAAAGGTGACACAGTCAACAAGTTTTCTAAGAAATAAATAGACGTAAGGATGCATGTACGCCTTGAGCTTGTAAATTAATATTTTTCTGTAATTTTGAATGTTTCTAAATACGTACATTCACACTCCATCCTTTTCAGCGTGGAGAGAACGAAACCTGAGTTGATATAAAAACATTATGCAAATAATAATGATATCACGATGAAGCTGTCGCCTTTCAAAAGATGTATTCTATCATCATCATCCTATAACATAACATCAACCCCTCTTGCATAATATGATTTACTGTGGTAAAAACAATGGAGGAAAATGAAATGGGTAGAAAAAGGAAAACAGGAGAGGAGAGATATCGAGGTGTACCCATATTTTTGTCCAAACTTGGGCTTATTACAAAGGTTGTGATGCTCCTGACCTAAGAGTCTAGAAGAGAGTTGAATTCGTTGGAGGTAACCCTTTTTTCTAGGATGTCTGGTCGTCCTCATCATCATCGAAAATTTTAGGTTTTTCATGATTTTTGCATGGGTTGAAGTTTTTGACATGACATCCTACTAAAATAGATGGTTTGGTATGTAAAAAAGTTTAGATGCAAAATCTGTTCCTTCTCATCAAGATGTTTTGAATTTTGAACGCATATAATATATGTAAAATGTGCACCTATTTATATACATTTTACATAAGTACGTACGTGTGCTCTATTTCCCATGTCAGTGTCAAATTACAACTTGTAGTTACCGACAGGTACGACAGATAGATAGATTGAGTAGATGCTATAGGTTAGCCTGGTAAGCTCATTTAAAATAGTCACGACGGAATGTCTGTTTTCTATTATTACGCTCCAAGATATAAAAAAGGAGGCTCAAGAGAAACAAGCTGTGATGATATTCACGCACTCGCACTCTCCGTCATAATCACATTATAACGATTACGTTTGAGATGAGCTTCACATTTTTTCCTCAACAAAAATAGCCCGCATCCATTTAGTTTAGCTATTTGCTAATCTTTTTTGCACATTTTTTTCATCTTCTGGGTCCTTTTCTGCTGGCGGACTGGGCGTGAGTGATATGATGTTTTCAGGCGAATATTTCGCATTTCATTTTCAGTCTTTCAATCTCAACTCAACTCTTCAAAAATGTACCAGCCCCCACACAACACAACACACACACGCATGAAAAATATTTTGTGTATGCAGGGCAAATGTAACAGTTTGGAACGATTCAAAAGGTCATCCACATTGCTGTAGAAGAAGAAGACGAAGACGAAAGGAGAAAAAAATGAGACAATTCATAAAATATTCAATAAGTAATCTGTTGTGTATTACGCATATTCTACTAAATTAAATTAATAATGTACTCGTACGTTGCGTTCATGTGAGAACTAACCTTAAAAAAAGTGGACAACAACATCTCAAGAAAAAATGTGGCTCTTTTTTGGCATTCCGCATAACAATTCAGGAGGAGTCCGTCCTTTCAGTCATTTCAATTTCAATGGTCTGGTCTGGTGATGGTAAACACTAAAGTTCATAAAGTATAAATAAGTATAACAGACAGATAATATCATACTTTTTAGTAGAAAAGTATAATCTTTAGTGCAGTCAAGGTGGTAATAAACACCAAACACCATCAAAAAATTACGATATGATGATGATGTCGAAGACAGGTTAACTAAAGGTTAGCTATCACCGCTATTTTCATATTATCATTATTATTACCATTCGATGACTTTTTCTTCTTCTTTAGTTTGATGTTGATGATGTGATGTGACATGATGGAAGTTGAATGAATGCTCCTTTTACTACAAATTGGTTATTTAGTTATGAATATAATGCCTAATAATATTCAAATCTTTTTTCTTTCTTTTCTGAAAAATTATGGATTATATTATGGACGCTTGGACACTCTCAACTCAACATTTAAATGGTCTAAAGCACAATGCAGTAGTACAACGTGCAGTACATGAAAACATAAATATATGCATTTATATTTTCATCTTTTGTGTAGCACTGAATATTTTATGCAAATTGGGCTCAGAAAATAGTTAAATGCACTCATTTCATTTCAATAAACAGAGTGTGCGTCCTCCTCCGTTATTGTGAAGTAGCGTTTTTCTAGTTTTGCCCCTTGAAAATTATTATGTGGTTGAAGAATAAAAATCACTTTGCATTTTGATGATAATTATATGAGTTGCACTTTTGTGCATAATAAAATCTCTTCTTTTTTGTGGTTCATTTATTATGTAAAAAATAAAAAGGTATAAGAGAGACTTTTTAAAAATTTGGACATATTTTTTTGGTGTGGTCATCATAATCATCATCATCTCCATCCTCAACAATCGTATCACGTGTACTTTGCAATGTTTGAATAATGTCGCGACAAGGCATTTACATGTTGTCCCCTGTCAAACCATGTTGTAAAAGGTCTTAAGGGAGTATAAAAAATGAAAGTTGAACTGAGTCAACTACATTTTTTTTGGCAAGTTTTATAATGGGATGTTATGTTTTAAAGCTCTGATTTTTACTGCATAAAATATATATTGCATGTGTGGTGTGCCTGTTTAAGGGAGGTTTTGCTTATTCCTTTCATAAAGAAACCTACAACTAAACTGAACTGTGAGTGTGTCCTTGTGAATTTGCTCAATAAATTGTTGGGATGCAATACATTACATTACGACGATGTAAACTGGGAATGACTGCTGCAAACAAGACCATTAAAATGGACACTTTACATGCAGATTCTCAAGTGATGTGATGATGATGATGATGATGATATGTAATAATATGATGTCTGCTCTTCTGGGTCATCTTCATTTTCTGAAAAAAATACTACATTTTTTGACCATATATACACGTTTATAGTTTATACACATAAGCTTCTTCTCCTTTTGTCAAAGTTGTTGATAATGACGCTATCTTGGCTGCCAATCTTTGGTCTCTCATCTTCAAAGACATCAGCATATCACAATAGTTGATCTCATAAAGTATGAAGTGAAGGAGGCATTAGTAGGCATCTAAATGTACACATTATTCAACATTGTACGTTGTACTTACATACATTCATGCACAAAGAAAATTTGTAAAATGGAACGTTCACAGTTCACATTGAACCCTTCATGTTCACAACTTGGAAGTTGGAATGAAAGAGCACAAGAATCCCATTAATCTCACATTTTTTAATGCCCAACATTTAGCAAATGTGCCGATACAATTAATTTTGGTCAAAAGATACGGATGCCAACATCAATTATGTCCCATTGAATGAATTGGAAAATGTGGAATCAAGGTACTTTTCATTGTTTCTGATAAGAAATTCTGTCTTTGATACCGCGGACGTTTACATCATGTACATTGTACGCATACATGTACTACAACTACATTGTACACAACCGTGATATTTATTGTTATTTTATGTTATGATCTTATGATATTGATGGTAATGGTAGGTAGTTGATTGATACTGCTGATAAAAAATTATAATGTGAGCATCTTCACACTGGTGAAAAAGTGCAAAAACTATGAAAGCTAATAATTGATGGTGATGATGATAAATGAAGACCATCTTTGTACTTTTTTGTATATAACGTATAACAACTTCTCGTTCACCTTTAAAATACCATATTAGAGAGAGGGTGAGAGAGAATGGGAATAGGAGACCTTTTACACTCCATTTAATTGCTGTCAAAAGTCATAAAATGTGGCTGGATAATTAGGACACTTTAGCTATTACAAAGCGCATATTGGTTTATGGTGATAATTCAATGTTGTTGGTAATTTGAAGATGAGCATATGATAATGAGTAGTTGGCACTGCACTGCACTGCGATGTCACTGTAATCTGCGTGTAATAAAGCCTTGTTAGTTATAGTTCAAATATATTTTTTCTAGTCTAGTTCAGTTTGGAAATGAACTGATTACTGATGATAATGATTCCCCTTTGTGACCTATAAGTGGCAGGGTCGTATTCGTAACTCGTATCGTAACAACTTGGCAGATGAGACAACGCCATAAAACCAAAATGCAATTACGATAGCGATGAATACATTATGCAAATCTGACAATGACAAAAGTTTACTCGACATCATCGTCTTCATCTCCAGCATCCGCATTGTGTTGCTTTTCTTTGTGTGTGTGGAATAGATAAAACAAATTATTTTAATTTTTTTGAAGGCTGCCAACCAACCCTGATCTGATGGTTGATGGCTAATAAAGGGATTGCACATCCTTATGAAATGAAAAGTTCCAATTTTTATGGTTTTTGCATATATGCAATTTGTTATTGTTAAACAGCAGCAAAGAAGCCAAGCCACTACTTATTTTACATCCCCTTGACTTTGACCTTGGGTCTTCATTATGTGGGAACTGATCATCAGTTCAATTTTTTTCTATCCCAAAAGACTAGATCATACGTCATGTCATCATCTAATATGTAACTACTCTTCTTCATCAGGAATCAATGAAATTGCTCTGCATTTGATTGCTCCTTCACTTTTTCCCCCTTTCATCCATTTGTTTACCCAGTCATCATCATTCTCGGTACCTGAAATGATCACAGAGAGACAGGGCCAGTTTACAATCCCTTTTCGTATCGCATCGTCATGTCATCATCACCCCCATCCGCCCTATCATCTTCAAGATCAAGTTGATTCCAATCAAATCAAAAAACAAATTTCTTGATTGTGTATTTCCGTGTTGATGAAATACTTTTGTACACGTGAATACCTGCTGCCTTACACTTCACACCATCACACCTTTCTAGAAAAATCCAAAACGAGACATAAAAATCCCCTTCTAAAATTATGCAAATACTTTTGCTCCTGCTGGCTGATGTAATCGGTCCCAATCTTTTGTGCCCTCCTGGCTAAAACTTTTATATTAATTAAGCTACATGGGCGAAAAAAATCTTCTTAGTTGATGAAGAATTGGTTGGTCACACGTTCTTTAAAAAAGAATGAATCTAACATTTGTCATTATCATCATGATTTCTTACCTTTCTTTCTTGTCTTTAGCTTTGAAAGTATTTTGGATCCATAATATTCCTCATCATTATCATGATTCGAACACTTTATTAAGAATTAGCCATGCCAGATTGTTTTTTCTTTTGGAAATTTATCTCTTTCCCAACATCTAAGGACACGACAATGTCAAAGGAGTTGGTTTGTTTTTCACTGAAAAATTATTTATTACCGTTGCATTTCCAAAACAAGCTTGTCTCCTGTCCTAAATCCCATTAACATTAAGTAAGTGCATCAGGCAGAGGTGAGGACAAGGGAGCAATAAATGCGAGCAATACATTACCAAATGATGATATAAGAACAAGCAGATGATGTGATGATATTGTAATGGTAATAATGAATGATGAATGCTAATGGCTAATGTCATGTCATTCTCTCTCTTTCAAAGACAATTCATAGCGGGATAGTTCCTTTTTATCTTTAACATTTTTAAACATTAATTTGCGCCACAAACTTGCCAAATTGGTTGAAAACATTGCCCACTCACAAAAAAAATATGATATGGACACACTTGTTTGCTTCTGAAAACAATTTGTTGACAGGTAAGTATGTCTCATGAAATGAACGAGCCAAATTGGAGGTAAGAACAAATACGTGTAAAAAGCAATTAACTTGTAAAGAAAATTATTAAATGCAAAAAAATTTAATTTACATATTTCTCATTCTTTGCATAAAAATGCGCTTTGTAATAATTATTGCAATAATTTTATTGAATACCTCACACAATAAAAAATTATGAGATAAGGTTGAATTTTTTGGGCATGGCAAATCACGTTACCCCAAAGAATAATCGAAATCATATAAGAACAATGCGAACAAGAACGAACAAATGAAGACATTTTCCTTTTGATTGTTTTGTTTTTTTGAAAATGAAAAGGACGGTTTTGTGTGGAAAATGAATTTACATAAGTATTTCGTAGAAGACCTTCTGAAAGAATTGGCTGGTGCTTGATTAATAGGTTGGAAAACATTGTTTTAGGTTGGAAAATTACAATGTAAAAAGGTGATTTAATTAGTAGTTTTGATGTAAAAACCATTATTTTTTGGGTGAAACTATTAAAAAATAAGTGAGAATGAGTAAACAAGAGAACTAATTTTTTTTCTTGTGAGGTGGTTTGGTTTGGTTAAATGTTAGACTAGATGATTTTTCCCCAATTTTGAGATTTGTTCGTGTCGTGATGTGATCTGTTCTCATAAAATAGGTAGAAAGATTAAACTACAAATTTATTTGCATGTTAATATTAATGCTGCTGATATGATGATCATCATGATAGAGAACGCGATGCGCGATGGCAATGCAAGGCACGGCATGTCTTATGTATGTCTACGGCGTCTGACTTTTTGGAGATTTTAGATTCCATATTAAAATACCATGTGCATGTGGTTTGGTTGGTGGTATGGTGGAAGATCTCGGTGTCGAGAATTTTAATGAAAACATTTCAATCAAAATTTTTATGGTGATTGAGTGTCTTTTAATGTCTCAAATCTTCATAGCTCATGAAAATTAATGGGCTCATCTCTACTGTACTACGCTACGCCACAGCGTTAGATAAGAGCACTATATATATAGTCAGGACGACAGGACAGGTGGATTGTGAGAAAGGACATCGTCAAGATCAATGGGAACATTATGATAATGAAATTGATTACCAACCCCATTATTGGCACGCAAAGATCAACTTCTTCCACCAAAAACAAAAATTAGGGATGGCTTAGAAAGAAATGGGGAAAACATGCAAATATATGTATAAACACGTAAAGTTTAACCAGAAAGTTTTGAGCTGGATGATTCTATTCATTCATTCATTCATTCAATCCACAATCTCATTATTGCGTGCATTTGCAATGCGGAGCGGACTCACTCACTCAGTTTTTCGACATTTTTGCTAATTATACCCAGTGGTCCCCTTTGATGCCTCTAATTATGGTAATCAGATTACAATCACATCACTATTTTTGCACACCGCCATGCCACTGAAATAGAAAGTGAGGGTGAGGAGAGCAGGAGGTGAGATCATATCAGTAATATCAGACACTTGGATAGCAGTGTGCTAATGTGATGATGATGATGATGATATGATGAGTAGAATTCACTGCGGCACATTTTTCGTCATGTTTGTATTGTAGTTGTAGTTTGTGTGTGGTTCCTCAAAATCATTTTCAAGTTGAAGTTGACTGACTGGGAAGGTCTCGTCGGAATGTGTGATATGTGATGATGTTGATGATGTTGCAGGTCCTGTACCTTGTTTGTAGTTTAGTTTGTAGCATCCACAATGTGCATGCATGCATACAGGCACATCTTCCTCTCTCCTGTGATATTAATCATCCTCCAATAAAAGGAGGATGTGGTGGTGGTGCCAGCACCACTAATACTAATGATAATGAGCCTGATTCTGATTCTGATGGTACTCCATTAAATGATCAACTAGAAATTCTTGACTATTTATTTATTACATTGGTGGACCAATCTAATTTAATGCACTTTTACAATTATAAATCTGCCAATCGAATTTATTAGTTACCTACACATACCTACCTCATTTGATTTTGATAACTGATGAGCGGATTCCTTTGTTGTGGTATGGTGTTGGTCCCTAATAGCAAAGCCTTCATAGATTACTTGGCCCATCCTTAGCTCATGTGCGGCATGATCTGTATCCGTGGGAAAAGAATAAGCAAGTAAAAAAATACTTGGCCCATCCAATTAAATTGTATGGATTTCAAGAACTAATAATCTGCAAAAATCAACAAAGATCAAATTTAACAAAGACATGGGCCAGACATTGCCCATGAATGTTATGCGTCGCGCTCTTTATTTTCAACAATGCCCAAGAGTCGAACATGATTGGTCAATGCTTAGGACGTGCTGCTCTGCGTTTGCAGTCAGTTTAGTTGTCAGGAAGGATATTTTTATGCATAACAAGAGGACAAGAATTGCTCATCCTCTTCCTTTCATTTCGGTCATTCGATTTGTGCGGATGTTCGATTCCACCCAAAAAGACTGGAAAGCAACAGAGCTAAACTCTTTTTCCTTTGGTGTTCGCTTTTTACTATTTTTTGCTCCATTTTCTACCGACTAGTGCCAATTCGCTTTTTGTGTTTCGTTGGTGAGGTATTTAGTTAATGGACATTCTTGAGATTGGATTTACAACTTTAAAGTGAGTGTCTCCAAACAAGTTTAGCTGTTCCACGGGAAAGGAAATGATCAAATATATTTAGGTAAGTTATAATACATTTCTTATTGTCATTGTTTACTATAAATATGGAAATGGTTTAGCAATGTGGATGATGCCATACTGAGGTGATCATGTTTTTTCCTCTTTTCAATTAATTATTACGTAATTAACGAGTAGTTATAATATACCAATTTTTTTCAAATTTTAGCTCGAACTGGAACACCATCATTATGTTTGGCCCCTGGCTCGGGAAAAACAACAGAGAGATTCAACAATGCTATCGCAAGAAAACCTAGGACTCTGACATTTTCGGAGGCAGTCGAACCAGGATTGAGGCCGTGTGTCACACGCAATATGATTGCTCAGCTAAAACGGATATGAGGTGGAAGCACAGAAGCCATAGTTCGTGGAATACTGAGGACTGATTGGACTGAATCTTAACGTATCCATGAACTTCTCTGGCAAGTTCAACAAGACGAAGCTGAAGGGAACTTTACTTCATTCTCTTATTCTTGGTACGTACATACACATGTAAACATCCATATTCAACCATCGTAGACATTGTATTTATTTTAATGATAAAATTATATATATATTACAGATATCACAAGAGAAAACGCTGTCGGGAAAGAAGAAACAGATGATCAGGTCAAGGTGCTAATTCAGAATTGGTTATACGGAGTAAAATATTGGGGCGGAAGAAGATAGAAGGCGCAGTAATGCAGTCATCCCGAACACGGAGGAGGAAGGCTCAGAATCAATACAACTAATGGGTGCAGTTCATAACCAGCTCAGGTTGTCAAGCGTTTACAAGAGTGAAACAATCACAAAACACATAAGTCAAATCGAAACGGGTTTGTAAATACTACTTTGCAAGGTACTCAAAAATATATTGTATAATAATACGATACGATACGTACTTCAATTACTAATAAGTCAGGAAATAATTGCTTTTTAACCAAGAATATAACTGGTGTTAACGACGATCCTTTAATTAAGTGTCAAGTCTTTAAAATTAATCCTGTTGACGTGTACCCTTGTAATAGCTTAAATGTAGGTTTATGTTTCGTTGAGTTAAGTACCACAGAAATAATTTTAAGGTGTGAACAAATTTTACGTAAGTGTGTCATGTTACCCTTTGAAGGGAAATACTTATGTATACCATTCACAAGTCATTGTAATAAAAATGTTTCTGTATTCTTTTGTTTAATTTTTACCTTTCTTCAGCATAATTGATGAGACAAATGTGCATTTTAAAAGCATCAAATCAATTCTTTTGAATGAAAAATTAAACGGCCGAATTATGGGCCATGTAAGGCATGTTGGGATTTTAACAGTAGGATTGCATGGCCAATCTATGGGCCTTGTGTGAAACCTTACTCATGTCAGGCCTATGTATGGCTGCGTGGCCAAAATGTAGAATGGGCCAGACATCATGGCTTGGATGGGCCTTACATCAGCCAAACACTTTTGCTATTAGGGGTGGGACATAAAAAATTAGCTCTTCATGCTTATATATATATTTCATAGTTCAACCTTTAAATTACTATATACACCAAAAACCATCCATATGTGCCAATTAATTTACTTAGGTCTAATTTTTTTTGCCTGAATGTCACTCTCTTTTGATTCCATTCGTGCAAGAAAAAATACTAAATGCTACACATCCTCCATTATTATTAGCAAGCTCATCATCATCATCCCCTTCCAATCACCAGAGTATACAATTAAAGGGGACAGTCACAAATTTGTTATACTAAATTCATGCATCGTGACGAAACTGGAGCAAACTCACCATTAAATCAAACATTTTTCAACTTTGAATAATTTTATAATTCCATTGAAGAATTGAAGATGAGCATACCATAATAATGATCGCCGTTAATATTGACATTGGAATTTGATCATTATTGATTATCGATATTTTATGCAGCTAACTACAATATTTAGGCACCTAAACATTAAATTAAATTAGCATAATACACCAATTACGACGGGGAGGAAATAGGTGTTTGTAACAAACCACTGCAAGTGCCCTTTCAATTTTAAAAAGAAATACGATATATTTATGCTTACTCACTTTCAGTCACTTCTCCGAATCGATTATGGCTAAACGTTTCAGAGAGGGTTTATTGTTATCTTATGCAAAGTGAATTAAAATGGCCAACAGTTATTGATGCTCATTGATCAACAATGGCTAATCTAATTGACTGCATTGTCATCTCATCCTTGATATAATGTAATATGATCATCATCATTTAATTATTATTAGTGAAATGATTTGATTTATTCAAAACACATTATGATCATCATCATCATCAACCATATTACTTCACTTGGCTGATAATATGATGACGGTAATTGCAGTATTGAGTTTTTGATCTTGCCCCAAGGAAGGTACACATAAATACCCCCACAAAATATCTATTTTCTTTTGAATGATCACGAACGGGAGCAAGCTTATATGTATGTATGTAAAATGTAAATAGATATCCATTTAACTATTAACTATAGCCTAAACCTTTTGGTCTTGTGACTTGTACACAACACACTCACTCGTTAGCCATGCCCTTTGAAGAAAAAACAATAACATTAGCCATCAACTGAATCAGCCCGTGCCAGCTTAATGAGGAGCCATTGAATTTGATTATTTTTTATTTCAAAAGTGTCATGTCAAGTGTCAGAAGACCCTCTACTTTAGTTTAGTCATCCTTTCTTTGTAATAATTGTTTCGGGAACAGAGAGATTGATTCTAATGCACTTTTTTGTCAGCCAGCGCATCAACATCCAACATCCAACATCATCCTCCTCTTCTTCTTCATCTGTTTTAGGCCAAGGCGAATTTTGAAAAGTTACCAAGAGCCAAAGTACTTTTCAATTTTTCAATGAAGTCCAACTGCATAATACATACATTGGGCTACGCACGAAACCGCAACGCAACCCTGCAGGTGCAATGAGGAATGAAATATGAAATGACGCAGTTGGAAAAACATTATCAACGAGAGACTTTGGTTTGGTTTTGGTTCATCTTTTTTTTGGTCTTGTAATTTCCAAGGTCCTTTTATAGCTGCTATAAAAATAGGTACCTATATTTATAAGCCTATTACAAAAGACATGAAAACATGAAATGGCAAACAATAACAATTGATGAACTAGATCAATAATATAATGGTAATCGGCAATGGTAAGAATACTGCCTATTTTATATCATCGTTTTATAGGATATTTATAAGGACTACCAGAAGCATCTTCAGGAGGAACACCTACTTTATGCAAATTAAGATGATCATTAAATTGAAGAAGACCTGATTCTGAGGTCTTCTTCTTCCCGATTCATATTTACATAAGTAAATTATATAAACTTCCTGGATAATAACAGCTTTGTGGAGCCTGCTCACTCACGATATGTATGAAACTTTTTTTTTTTTTTAGAAAAAGGTGAAATCCACAGGTACGGAACCTCCGCCAGAAAATAAAAGTCGTTTGAGGATGATCATGACTCTGCTGACCGCTGCTAATTTTGTATTTTTGAGCAAAAGTTAATTGCTGACCTAGATTTTGACCCAACCCACCCTCTCTCATCTATACCCTTACGCTTACCCTTACCACCACTACCACCACCAGTGCAGTTTGCAGTTTGCAGTTACTATAGCTTCTTGTTAAGGGCGTATCATCTTCAATTAACTATTTTCAGACAAAAAGGTTATTATGAAAGCTGAAAAAAGATTTATATGATTGGAGCTACATTGTATGAGCTGCTTGCTCTTGCTCATATTCACTTCTACCATTCAAAAATACATTATAATTATGAATTGGATTAGGATGGGATGCGCACGCATTGTAATTGCCATTTTACATTTTACTCAAGCAAGAGAATATAACCAAAGACAAGTTGCGTTACAGGCAATATACATAATCTTCACACAAATTATATTTCTGAACCAATCATAATCATAGATATGTACATAGGCTAAAAGTACGACGACAGGGACTGCATGCTAAAAACAAAATTCCAATGCAAGTCAACAGTCAACCCCAAGATAGATCCAAATCCAAGTGCACGCAATAAATCATTTTGTAGTCTTCTTCTCAAATAAGCAGTCAATGGGGACTTCAGTTTTGTTAGTTTTTGGATGAGGGGACGTGTGCGTAAAGTACATATGAGTAATTCATGCTGAAGGCCTATAAGCAATGCGCGCTGCTTTATGTCTAACCAGAATTTTTATAAATTACGATACGGAGCTTATGGTTATGAGATTATTACTGTATATTGTGACATCATGACCCTTGTTAAAAATATATGCGTTGGTTTCAGCAGAAACTTATTGAAACTGCTAACAAACAATAAAATGCAACTTGTCGTCTTTTGATGAGAAAAGTGAAAAGACGGATCCTTAAAAATAGTTGAAAACTCGTTCGTCATATTTTTTCTGATGCCCATAAATATGAACATTGGATTGAATGATGTGATGATGAGACTTTTGGATTGTTTTGTTTGTGGAAGAATAAATTTTGCTAAAAGTTTGTATGGAGATGAAATAAACAAGTAAGTAAAGTTTTTAGCTTCAATGCAAAATGCAATGTTCTGTGTAGATCTATAATAATATGAATTCCTTATGATGCCGCATGCTGTGCTTTATAGACAGCTTATTAATATAGCTTGACATAAGGGCTTCTTGACATGATACAATATATAATATAGCTGCTTATAATTTTTTTCTGTAAATGAGGCATACTTTCATTCATTTCATATACGAGACGAAACCAGATAGATAGAACAATAGATAAAGGTTACATAAACACACCAAAGTGCAAGAAAAGTTGTAAGAAGATGCAGCAGACTGAAAGGGAATCACATGTCACATCACATTCATTTCCAAAAAATGCAACAAGTTTTGTTTTATGCTATGCATGTAATATATAATGCACCGCACTAAAATGTGAATTAGGTGGATTGGTTTGGCTTGGTTTGGTGATAGAATGTTGCATTTTTTTCTAACCTACAACTCCAACCTACGTTTTTATATGTTAGGGTCATAGTCATGAAGATTGCAATTTGCAATAATATATTTTTTTTCTTTTGGGGAAGAAGATCACATCGTGAACAATCCGTTCAGTGTACCGTGTACCCCTCCTGCCCTATACAAATTTGCAGTCAACGGGATAACACGTAGTCATCCAATCCAATGCAAACATCTTTTGTGTATATGAATAAATGTATATGAGATCGTGTAAGGTGGGCTCTAGGCTCGTCTTCATGTTGATGATGTGATGTGATACTGTAACCTGACTCACTTTTCCTTTCTGTAGCAGTACACCAAACCACCATATCACCACTACCCAGGAGGGGTTTTATCGTTATTATTAACGCTTCATCACGCGTTCCTTTACCAAAACATGTAATCCTTATATATGTCGGCCTGTTTATGATGAGTCTCGTCATCTCATCATCATCATGATCATATTGTATTACGTGGATATTCTTTTTCACGATGAAAAAAAGGGCTGAGGAGGATGAACGTTTTGAGGATGCAAATTTTTTTGCAAAAGAAATGCACTAGCCAACTTTCGTTGTGTGAGAGATTTGTAGCAAAGATAATAGAGCGGGGATTGCGTACTCATATAAATAGGAATGGTCAACTAAGGACTTGGCATCAGCATCTCACCAGCTTCACAATTGGAAACATCATCTCTCATACTAATCCGAAAAGGATCAATATCAAAGAGTCAACATGAAATCTGTGAGTTTAATTGCTATTGCTTTTTTAGGAATTATTATTAAAATGTTGAGAAACTATCGAGTTTCGATCTAGTTTTTAAAAAAAAAGTGATCGTTTTACCAAACAAAAATATCTGGGTTACCTGCATCCTGTGGGAGTGTCAAGCAAAATTTATCTCTTTTTATTTTACTCCACTTTTGTCGTCCTCTGGGGGGAAAGAATCATTTTGTGTGAAATATTTATTTGGTGCTCTTTTTTTGTGTGTCCTAGTTCATTGTCTTTTCTGCTCTTGTGTGCTTGGCCACCGCCCAATTTGGACGACCAAGACAACCATCCCCTCCACGTGCTGGTGAGGAAGTCCTCATCATTCGTTCCGAGTCTGAGAACAACGGAGATGGTACTTACAGATTCCTTTGGGAAAACTCTGATGGAACTCAAGCTGAGGAATCTGGATACTTGAAGCCAAACGGAAATGAAGATCCAATTCAAGTTGCCCAAGGATCCTACCAATACTACAGGTAATTAAAAGCTTAATCAATCAATGCATTTACTATATAGTTCAAGGATGATTTAAATTGACTCTGGATAAATTCTCGAGTAGCCCCGAAGGTCAACTCATCCGTCTTCAATATATTGCTGATGAGAACGGATTCCAGCCCACTGGTGACCATCTCCCAACTCCACCACCAGTTCCAGCAGAAATCCAAAAGGCACTTGACCTCATTTATGCCAACAATGGTGGTGCTCAAGCTCCCAGAGCTTCCAGACCCCAAGCTGGAGTCCGTCCACCAAACAGACCACGTTATTAGAGGAGGAGTAGAAGACTTACGTTGTTACTTTTAGTGCCCAGTACTGCAATTCAATTAGTATTTGTTCCCTTTTGTAAAAAAATAATTAAAATGAAACAAACAAATTCTTGTTCAAAAATATTTCTCACTTTACCCCATGACATGTTTTCTCCCCTATTATGACATCATACGTCTCCCATACAAGTTTAATTATATAGTAATTAATGTGCCATTTATGTAACTTGTTTGTACTGAGTCCCCTTTGTTCCTAAAATGTTTCAACTTATACTTGCCCTATCTCATACAGAGAGCTTCCATTGTATGACAATAATTTCTGATGTTTCGTTTAGACTGCTCCTTAAATCAAAATGAATTATCATTTACTGATACTGACTGAAAATATATGAATCTTTCCGACATCAAATATTGAACATTATATGCACAAAATTTTAGTAGCAATGATCATCCGACAAAACTTAAATCATGTGAACAAAAAACAACTTTGTAATAATTGGAGAAATATCAAACAATAAAAACAGTTAAAAAAATATATATCAAGTCATATTTGTTTTCCTTTCAATTAATGCTGCTTCATAACATTTAATCGAATTAACTGCTTGTATAGAATAAAATATCCCATTTGCGTACTAAATTGAACAATTTTCCCTTCCCAGAAATTAAACCCTTCGCTGGTTTACTTTTCTCCTGAAGTGATATCTATGTGCATGTGTTGTATTCTTTATAAAATATAAATCATCAAGGCATTTCTAGTTTCTTAATTATAACTGAATGAGGAATGTGTGTAAGTCTATTCTTTACACAAGTTTTTAAAGTAAAAATAAATATTATTCGAACGACAAGTAAAATTTGTTGGACTTACACGTTCATAAAACTGATTATTTGCATCAATTTAGTACCTTCTTCCTACAGGTGTTTACAGTTTCCTTCGTGTACACATAGTTTCAGCCTAAAAGCAAATACAAATTATATTAAGTTCAGAGAGTATTCAAGGTTTACTCTCTGCAATGAATTGATGAAAGCTAAAAAAATTATTTCAAACCTTCATAAAAACCATATTTTATAGCACGAATCATCCGACATAATAAATTGCGTAATAAATTCTTATCACGGGGTAAATTGATTTCCTTTTTCCGGATTCTTACTCATATTAATGAGAAAGTGAAATTGCTACCTACTACGCACTTCACGGACGGAAGAAGGCCATTATGTAAATCAACCCACGACTTTACTCCCATTCCATTCCACTTGACTTTACTCTGATATTATATTATGTTGTTCCAAGGCTGAAAATATATTGCGTTAATTAAGAACATATTTTTACCCCCAAAAAATTTATAATGATGATATGATGCCATAATGTCATTTAATTTTCATTCTTTCATGAACTGAACAACTTGTTATTATTTATGACTGCTGTAGCATCTTTAAAATGATGATAATGATGATAACTTGATTTTTTTTCTTCATACACGACTACACGGCAAGTGTCACATAGTTTACTGGCTAATTATATTATATTGATGATAAGTGCATCATCGCATCATCATCATCATATTTATAATTCTCAGTCAAGTGCAGTAGTGGTCAAATTAACGCTCCTTAAAAGTTATTGTGTCTAGCTGCAACTTGTCTACATGATTTGCAATAATATACTGCATTTTATACACGAAAAAAACTGTTGTGGTTGTGGAATAGGGTAAAAGATGAAAATTGAATTAAAATTATTGAATAGCTGATGCTGATGGTTGAAAATGTTTTGTAAAAAAAATATAGGCAACTTATATATTTATATATAAAATAAAAATAGGCATAAAGTGGTTTCGCTTTGTAAGGTCAAAGGAGCATGATATTTTGCTCTATGATATTAGGTGTATAACTTATTATTTTGAACAACTTATGGATATGATGATGATTATAATAACAACACATAACACAACACATAAGGTAAACTTCAAAAATCTTTAAGCTCAACAATGACCATATGCATACCTGCATGAACACACGAATATTGTATATACATACATATTTTACCACATATCGGATGTCTTAATTCTCTGATGAAATCGAGCAAGAAGATGAAAAATGCAAATGCACCACGAATGCGCGAAAGACCTACAAAACATTTTTTCAGTACGGCAGGTACTACAACAACCATGATGTATGTTTTCACAAAGATGACAGAAACTCGTGGATTGTCTAATCATATAAAAAGGACTGGTTATCGTGGGATTTCACAGACAGTCTTGAATCGTCATCGTGGCTGAATAACCATCATCTCATCTTATCTTCACCACCAAACCAGAAAATATTACCTCAAGAGGTCTTCAGAAAGAATCCGAGGATTCAGTTTTAATTGCCAAAATGAAATTTGTGAGTGAAATTTTTTTCGGTTCCTCTTCGGAAACTACATGTTTGGTGATAGTTACATTGTGGTGTTCTCAAAAAGGGTTAATTGTGTGCTAAAAATTTGGTATTCTTTTCTTTGTGTTGCAGTTATTTGCCGTAGTTGCTCTTGTGTGCTTGGTTGCCCCTATTTTGGGCAAACCAGTTGGAGGAGAAGAAATCATTATTATCCGCTCTGAATCGGAAAACAATGCGGACGGCACTTACAGATATCTCTATGAAAACTCGGATGGGACTCAGGTTGAGGAATCTGGATATTTGAAGCCAAATGGAAATGATGATCCAATTCAAGTTGCCCAAGGATCTTACCAATACTTCAGGTAATCTTAATGAAAGGATAATAATCTTGTTATTTTGCATTTCAAATTTCAATGGCACTTGTTTGATATATGGATTTGGTTTATTACCTTCCTGAAATAATATAGTCCTGAAGGAGAGCTTATCCGTGTTACATACATTGCTGATGAGAACGGATTCCAGCCACAAGGAGACCATCTTCCAACTCCACCACCAGCAGGAGCTTCTTCCGCTGCTCGTAGTGCCCCCGCTGCACCCAGGACATCCCAAAGGAACAACCCAAGAAATGGTTAAATATAATGTTGACTAAAGACTTCTCTTGTAAATTTTTTTTGTTCTAATTTGAAATTCTCATCATCACCTCATTTGTATTATCTATACCTTGTATACGCCTTCGTAAATTTATCATGGGAATAAATACACTTTCTTCCTCTCTGTACTTATCGACTACAATGACAATGTTTCTCTGATTTTACATGCACCATTCATCTTTCTCCTTCGCCTTCAAAATTTTACATAAATAAAATAATTTTGCTACATATCAGATCGTAGATTCGCACTAGTCTCGGAATAGTTGCATCAGTAAAATTCAAAAAAGCTGCAAAATTACTCAAATATAGTTTGATACGAAAATAAATGACCTTTGAATCTACAACAAACCACTTACTTCATCAATTTATAGGTATATTTTCATACAATTTGGAACAAACGAAACCAAAGAGAAAAGACATCCATCATAATTATCTTATCAAGCATAAGTACTAATTTGTTTGTAAAAAAAGAACCACTTTTAGAGAGTAGTATAACATTATATTTCATGCACATTTTTGTATGTCATATTAATTTTAAACTAAACTCCACAAAGGTCATCCTCATTCATCATCATCACATCACCGCCGCCATGTGTACAAGTCCATAATTAAGTGCATCATATCCATATCCACATCTCTACAACCGTTTCGTCTGATTAGATGGGATTGCATTCCATATCGAATCAATCTTGTTTGTGTGTGTCCTATGCAAATTTGTTAATAAACCATATATTCCATTTTCCATCATCATCCCATTTCATTCCAAATACTATCTCTATGTCAAATTGTGAACAAAATACAACAATGTATAATGAAGCGTGTGCTCATGAGCTGGTGGTGCGTAAGTGCTTCTTTCTTTTTCCCCTCACACTCAAGGTCTGTTACAATATTTTGATTGTTTTCATTTGTGGTATGGTGTGATCACCTTGTTTTGTTGGACCCCTTGCAAAAATAACGTTGAACGTGTATTCAATATTCAATTTTGTGGAAGGAGAAGAAGGAGATGAGAAAAAAAATCAGCTCATCTTCTGACTTGGAGGCAAGTAGGTAAGCCAATGTAAAGCAATATAATATAATATCATCGCTGTGATTATAAATATGATGCATTATTTTCATCCTCAACCAGACCAGTCAGTGTCCTTTATTTGCAAAAATGATAATTATATGGTGTGTGTGGGGTACAAGACGCAATCCATTGTTTTTATTTCTTCTCAAACTTGATACACAAAAATCCCTCGTGATCACATAATAATAATTATCCTCACTTTGTAGTTTCTATATACTCTTCATCTTCATCGTCTTCATGCTTTTGTTTTAAAGGATCTAATTCTGCCACGGGGCACGCACAATTACTTTCTTCGTTATATAAATATACATATTGCTGTTTTCTGCTATGCATGCAGAAAGTAAAGAGATATCCCCCGTCCTGTATCATCGATTTTACGCAATAGGGTCCTCCTCTAATGATGATTCGTATGATTCTCAAATATAGCTTTGTTAGTGAACTATATATTGGTACACGTGAAGATTCTTTTTACCTAACAAACGGTTACGCTCAATTTTAAATTACCATGTGCTGTATCATTATACGTAATGCTAAGAAATTAATATGAAGATTCACCTCACAGTTCGTGGAAATATTTCATTATTTATATTATATTATCAACCTAATTGTGAAATCACGCAGCGCCCTTTTTCACTATCTACAAGTGTTTTCAATTTCGCAGTTCACCAGTTTTCCTGGAAAATAATATAATTTTGGAATTTTAGCTTCGATTATCAGAAAACTGGTATACGCCACCGCGTATAAAAATGTCAGAGGTCATGGAGTATAGGTATTTGATTCAATAAATTGAAGTAATTTTGTTTATCAAATTGCAAGGTTTAGTTCAATAAAAAAAAAGTCTGCAATCAATGTTTTTTTTGCAAAGATTCAAGGGAAGATATGGGATCGAGTTCGATTTTAATCTTGCGTGAATTTTTTTTCAAGGTGATTGTATAAAAGTACTCTAGAACTACAACTCAACTACTCCAAAATCATGGTGCTGTCCAAACACATTTTAATATTCAAAGTGCCAACATAAATCTGATGGATCTCCAAAATTTATGGTATCAAGTGCGAAGTTCGTGCTTAGGATATGCAAAGCATCAAATAAATTGTCGGTTTCTCACAGGATTACAATCTTTCTAAAAGCAAATCATAATAGCATAACACAGATAACAGCACACCTTTGTCTATTGGTTAATGGTTATGATGAGCATTATAATACATATTTACGAGCTCAAGAACTCATCTTCTTCAGCAAAGTCTATCTAAAAATACACATTTTTACACGTGCATTTTCATCTCTTCAGAAAATTTGCAAAATGAAAAGGAAAGTCAATCTCAGAAAACCTCTTGGTAATCAAATCGTGATGTAATTGAAATGATTAGGTATTTTCAATGTAGTAGGTACAATATACGTAAAATAAATGGTTGAAGGCAAAAATTTCGTATTCAGTTGGAGAGACCCACAAAGCTGAAAACAAGTTCGTGATTAAAAGCGGATCTTCAGTTTTGTTTTTAGGGGGTGGTTAGAGATGTATGTATGTACTTAATAAATATAATAATGAAGCTATCAACTCATATCCCCCATCCTCCTCCTATTATGCGTGTCCGTCCGTGTCCGGATTCTTTATTTTTATCCACCAATTCCCTGTTCCAAACCCTGCTTAAACGATTTAGCAAAATTCTTGAAGCATGACGGTATTAGGCTCGTGTATACAATACACGTCCTCAATCATCATCATTGTCCATCTAATAATTAAGTTTTTGTAAACGATAAACATGATAAATGTTCTCAAGTGTCATCAAATGGCGTAATACAACTTGCTCCTTTACAAGTTTTATGAACAATTTTTAGCCATTGTACATTATTGTAATGCATGCATTTTTTTCTTCTTTATATATTGCCATTATCCACCATTATCTTTATGATTATTACATAAAACAGGAGATGAGGCAACACAAGTCAAAATTCTAAAAAAGAAAGACAAGTTTTGTTCTTCTGTGAGCTCCAAGCTCGAACATGTAGATATGTAGATGTAGACAAACTTGAAAAAAATGAGAATATTATTGGTTTGCTCTTGGCCCCAACAGAATTATAGTGTTTTTTGGCAGGTGCTTTTCTTCTTTTTAAACGAGACGACACATGCCAAATGCCATATTGTCTACTGGTCATCACATCACCAACCATCATCATCCTCTTCATATATATAAATATAATGTATTCATTCATTAAAAGTCATTATCATTACAAATAGCCCTCATATATATCAGAATATAACGAGCAAAAACAAAAAAAACGAGATGAGAGCTCGAGCTAGGTCTGGTTATTACTAATTTATCGTGATTTAATGGGACTTATTCAGTAATTAAGAAGCAAAACAAAAAAACAACGAGCAGCAATTTCCAGAAAGACAATAAAAATATTTTTTGAAGACAAACAAGTTAACAAGAAGAGAGGAAAAATGTGGTTGAAATTTTGATAGGTATATATACACAACCATGAGCACACACTTTTCCATTTTAATTGCATTAATTACCAACACGCAATTATCAAATCAAACATAACTCAACCTGAAACAAATCGAAGTATGAAAATGTCTTTGGTTGACGGTGATTTTTTCTTGTTTTTATCCCCAAAAGCAAACCTGATTGGGATTTTGATTTCTTTATAAATCTGACAAATCTTCATGTATTTTTATTGCTATCAAGTAAGTCATCAAATAAATTGGTAGTAGTGGTTTTTTGCGAAAGAAGTAGAAGAAGAAAGGCAGATTTTGTTAAAGATAATTTTTTTAAGGAAAGGTCGGCTGTTGCTGTGATTTTGCCACTGAATTACAAATAGTCAGCAAGAACAACCCATTGTGGACGTGTCGCTTCTTGTTTTGAGTATAGTGAAGTGGTGATGCTGTTGAGTGCAACCCGCTGGCTGCTGCACAAATTTTAATTTCATGCTGATCCCATATTACTGTTTTTGTAATTTTTAGTTGACTAATTAATGCAAACTGGGTGATTTGCATGCATAAATCATAATCATCTTCATGTACTACACATCATAAAATAAGCAAGATGAATTTGTAAAAAAATGACAATGTATAAGTTTATTGGATGTAAAGGGGTGCTTCTGTAAACACCTTTAACTACGTGTAATTAGGCAAAGGACAAATACTAACCAAAATTCTATTCAGTAACTTCACTAGAATTCATAACACAAATGTTTTTCATCTTTAGTTAATTAACATCTACCACGCCTCCTCAAGACCTGAGCTATCTATTGGAATGTGCGTATTTTTAAAATAATACATATTCATTATCAGGGGTTTAAACTTACAAAAAAAGGAATACAAAACACAATGCTACAATCCAAAACAATCCACGAGGTTCATAGCCAAATCTTAAGATGATGATGATACATTTAATATACATTATGGCAAATAAAAATAAAAATTGACACCATTTTTTTCAAAGTTACAAGTCCCAAGCAATTAACATGTACAATGTGACGATGACGTTATAGTGCTCATACACTTTACATGAAATGATGACGATCAATTTAAATTTTTTCGTGGTTGGTTGTTCATACGGGTTCACGAACAGGATAATTCCCTATTATTACTTAAAAAATCATTGTAATTTGCAACGTACGAACAAGAAAACAACAAGAACGTACTCAATATATCCATCTCCTCACTGAAACAAAATAACATTATGATTATGAATTTAAATATTTTTTGAATTGCTTCTTTGAAGCCATATTATAATGCTTAGGTATAATAAATGGTTTCATTTCAACAATACTTAGGCGTAGTACCCATCAAAAAATGATCTGGTCATGGCGTGAGCATGATGAGTGAGCGAGTGCACACATGAAAATTGAAAAATGAAGTAAACTTTCAAAATAATATGGATCCATTTCATCCCATCCCATACCATCATCATCGATTGATTTTTTTTGTTTGAAGAGGGTCGTATTTACATTTACTTATCATATCATGTTATTGATATTGCTACATTGTTAACCAAAAAAGTAATAATCGTTCTATTATATAACTTGAATATTATTAGCTTCTTCTCCTTCTCTCTGCATGGTTTAATGATTTGTTTTGATATTGATGAATAACTGGTTCATTAAGCTTATGAAGTAATATTTGCCTGATATCCCACGAATATTGTTATTGCACATGCACTCAAAAGTGCAACACAACACCACCATACCAAACCACCGATGATGTTGGCGGATCGATTCTCATCATTAAAATTTAAAATGCATTCATTCATTCACTGAACAAGAAGGGCACCAGACACCATACCATATACCATGTCCCACCTCGACTTGTTGGTTCCGTTGATGTTGATAATGGCCACTTTCAATTTCAATATTTGCTGAAAGTTTTGATTCAGAAAAAAATCATCCTCAATAGTGTTTTTTTACAAGACATGATATATTGAGAAAAAAAGGTACACTTTGTGATGTGATCTTATTATGCAACATAACCTTTTTCTGACGATGATATGATGAGCAGAGGATGGCAATGGTCGGTCATCACCATCATCATCATCATGATCATTAGCATTTTTACCTTTTATCGTTTGCCATTTCTTTTTTAGAGATGAGATCTATCTAAAATGCATGCCCAAAATATTCCATCAGTGGCAAAACCGTTTCGTTTTATTGAGTTTACAAATGTATGTGAAGAAGCATGTCTAATTCGTTTTTTTCATCTTTGGTTAAAAATGTTGGACAACAATAAACGAGCTAGTGAGTCATAGGAGCACTTTAGAATTTAGAGTATGAATTATTATTGACAATGTAGAAAGTAGTAGTTAAACAAAGTATGTTAATCAAAATAGAGCGGGTTGGAGTTGGAATAAACGATATCAGAAAATTTAGCAGTTTTGCAAAAAAAACATCACAAGATAAATAAATAATGTGATAGTTCACAAAACTTGCGAAATATTGTAAAAGGTATTTGGGTAAAAGTAGAATGGACGGGATGATGGTGGTGGAGTGCGATGCAATGCGATGCGCTCTGACTGTGATTCATCCATTTAGTGAGATTACTTGTGGCCACGAGCTATAAAAAATAATGCAGAGGAGTTCCCATTTTTATTATTATAGAAAATGAAATTAGCTCGTAATCAGTGTAATGAATATATTAAAAACCATAGGTTTCTTTTGAGTACTACTTCTTTAAGTTGATCAGTATAGATTTGGGTGTAGAATATTGTACCTTGGTTTAAAATTGAGAATCAGAATTTTAGTAAGTGCGTGTCGTTTCGTTTCAAGAGCATTTTATGAGAAGGTGTCAAGATTTTATTTTATGATTTTACGCAACTCTTCAGCAAGGTAGTAAGTAGTTTTACTCATACTCATATTTGCCATTATGCAATAATTGCAGCTAATATGATTTTGGACTAGGAATTGGGAGTAGTGAGTAGTGACTGTTAGAATTTAGAATATTTAGCAATCACATAAAATGGGGAAGTGCTATATTTAATATTTATGCAATAGTAACAAAACAACCCCAGCGAAAGAAAATGAGTGTAACAGAAACGATAAAACTGCTGGATTCACCATCACCTTTAACCTATTTGATATAAATACTGATTGCATCTCATTCTCAATTCTCACACATTTGTGCGAATGAGCAGGGAGGCTGACTAATTTTGCATATTCAATATTATTCGAAATGAGCAACTATACTATAGTCTCTCAAGCATGTCGTGCTATAGGTAGTTTTCTCGGAATCAGGTAGTTGGTTCATTACTTCAAGTTCCCTTGTTGTGTTCAAAACGGACTCCAATCCAATTCATAATATTCAATGCTTTAAAACAGCAGGGAACACACGCAAATATGTGGGTTGCAGTTATTTTTGCAATAAGTAATAATCCACTGCAACTTTTGGAATGGGAGAAGTACAATGTACAGTGACTCAGTCTATTGAGAATGATGATGTACCTGAGAATACTATTTTTGGTGTGCATTTTTCATGCGAATTTTGGTCAGATATTAATGAACTCAAGATGATGACGTACCTGCAATGCAACCACTGACACGATCTAGAATAAATCAAGTCAGTATCCTCCACTGACTCCACTACTGCCACTATACTCCATCCTTTGGAAAAGAGGTTTTTGGGAAAGACATGCATGCATATAAATTGTCATCTTAATTTTTTAATCGTTTACCTTGCTTTGCTTTATTATTAGCTGTGTGCGACTCCATTGACTTGACCATTCATTCAATAATAACTACAGTAGTTAATAAGTCACAAGCTTCATATAGCTTGTGACTTGTGACAGTAAAATATATGGATGGCTGACTAGTATATATAAATTTCATTTGAATATAAAAAAGGTTTACAAATTGCATGCACACATTTACAAGCCAATAGTTATGCATATTTACAAGTAATTAGCCCTCACTCATTTTTACAAGCAGAAATGAAATATGATATGGGAGGTTTTATCATCATCTTATTTTTCATTACAAGTACTCTTTCTTGTAATTAAATAAACGTCTACTGGGCGAAGTTATGGTTGTGTTTGTAATTGATTTTTTTTTCAAATCGCTTTTGTTACGTTAGGCTGATTTACTTTTCTTTTGCGCGAGCGTCTTCTTCTTGATTTTTGTGAACCTTCTGAGGAGGCGGAGGAGGTTGAGTAACAGCGGCAGGCGAGTTGGCCGGGTGAACAGATGCAAGGCTCTTTTAATGTCCACGTGACGAAACCAGGTGGATAGGGAGATCTCTTCAGTCTTTTATAACTACTTCTTGTCTGTTGAAAATGCATAATTATGCAAAAGAATATACTTTTCCGTATTCAAATTTCGAACCCATTCACCATTCATGCTAATAATATTTACATTAAGAATTTAAAAGCCCAATCCAAATTATTAATCACTCACAAATTCATGATGAGAAAATTGCCCCAGATTTGATCCGCTTGGGAGAGCTTTTATGATCTCTCGGTGGTTTTGATCCATTTGATTGGGCGACAGAGTCATATTCTAAAGGAAGAGAAAAGAGTGTAGAAACTTCATGAAAAGCATGATCATTTTTATAATATAGCAAATGTTCTGCAAATGAATGCAATTAATTAGATTTAGGCGCAATACATTTATCACAGGACTGGCAGCCACATCTGAGGTCACTGATAGAATCACGACACAGATAAAGAACGTGAATGCTGTTGCATCCCACGAAATTAATCGCTTAATCTCTATCTTGATCATTGCAGTACGGTGGGATGCACCTCGTCCAATTTGATGGAGCACAGCACTTTACAAATAAGAGCAATAATATTCATTTGTTTACGCGTTTTGATGAGACGCCACAAATAACAGACAGACACAACACTTTGTAAACCTAGTAAATATTTTTTAAATATGGTTGAAGTTGGAATGTAAATAGATCACAATGTTTTCGAAAAGATTCCAAACATAAATGTTTTTTGTCTTTTGATATTATTCACACTGCGCTGAAGCTGGAGAAACAGCTCTACTCCACGACGCAACTGACACGAACTGATTCAGGTTGCTGAGGTCGAATTTATATTTATACGAAGGAGGGGACGGTTTTGGGAAGGCGCATCTTATAATAAACAACAAAGTACAAAGTGATCCAAATCCAAAACATAATGTTGGCTCCCGTGTTTACATAACGTACCCAAATTAATCATGCAGTAGTAGTAGTAGCAATAGGTACTTTTCAGAGTATTTTGTTATCAGTGTCTTCAGTTTTGTCCTAATTTCGTCATTATATGCAAGCTCATGTGTATGTATGACACATTTATTTGGGTGCTGAGAAGCTGAGATGACGCTTAATATATGTAGATTTAGATCTGAATCTGATTGATATAAGAAGTGTCTCGTGTTTCATGAAATACTATACAGTTGTGCAATGCTTCCGAGGTTTCTCAAGAGAGAGATTTTTAAAAGGGAGTGGGTATAAGTGCTAAGTATTTACCACTGCGAATGAAGAATATCAAATACCATGCATAATACATAAAAAATGTTGGGAATATGCAAGAATGTAAAATCGCACATGAATGGTGATTGGTGGAAAGATAAGGCGTGTAAGGGGTGGGTTAAGGTGGAAGGTTAGAAAGGTCAATTGATGCGATTTATGCTAGATAAAAAAAGGATGAACATTATGGAGCCAAGTGAGACTTCTCTTATAAATCAAATGTATTTAATAGAGAGTACGGAAACTTCTAAAGTATAAATAGTGCATTATGAAAGCACCTCTTCTCCATTTTTTTATTTTTAAAAGTTACGAGATTGCAAACATAGAAAGAACTTATTTACAGTTTAATCTACTGTTGAGGTTTACATTCATACCTGTCAAAAGGATACTTAATCTAACAAATTACGCACATTGTTTAAATTTAGAAATAATAAATTTTGACTTGAACATCTAACACTATTCTTGGTATGCCTGTCAATTTCAATATTAATACAATTTTCTAAATTTCGCAAATTGGATTCCTTTTCAAGTGGTGGAGCCGAGTCCCACTTTTTATTATCTCCCCTGAACCCCAATTAACCTCACATATATGTACAAAGTACACCAAGAGACACACATCTCATTTCCATAAATTATCAAAAAATTGTTGGCTTGTGTGGTGCACTCTTATTTTATTAGCTGGTCACACAATCAGGAACATTCTTTCTGCAATCAACCATGATCATTCATTAACTCCACATTATCTCCAATCAACATGTATTAAACTGAGAAAAACAACATTTAATCTTGATATTTTTTTAAGTAGCAATTTTTCAATTAAAGTGTTGGTCACAAGAAAATTGCTTCAAAGCAACAAGTTCAAAGTTCAAGCTTCGCCTGATGTTGCTTTTGCATGTGTTCTGGAGCTGGATGGAGGTTGAAGCTATTTAAGTTTAAATTAAATTAAATTTAATGTTGCAGCTTGAAACATATCACTCAAAAGATGTTCCGCATTAAAACCACATGGCAAGGCAAGAGACGAGATGATGAAGATGAAATGTTGAAGTTTTTGCTCAACTGTCTCCCCGGTCAGTTTGGGTCTTTGTTCACTCACTCAGGTTGTGCGTGAAGTGAATATAGCTGAAGGTTATTCTTATATGGACCTTCCAACAATTTTTTCATGACACTACTGTCAACTGTGTCGGCGTCGGCGCCCTAAATGTTATCGAATTTACATGAACTGTTACTATTTTTTCGAAACACCTTTTGCCATTTGAAGCTAATCGTATCGAAATTATCCGTATTATCTTGCTGACGCATGCATCAAAGCAAAACAGAAGTAAACAAGAAGTTTGTGCATGGATACAACATACAAATATCAACCAAGATGAAGATGAGTTATAAGTCATAACACAATAGACTTGAGTAGGTATTGATGGTATTTTGGTATTCCCAAGAGAGAGAAAAAACGTTTTAGAGGACAAACATATTGATGATAATATCCATAAAAATGGTATATTTATATTTATTACTGAACTTGACAAATGACAGGGCAATGATAAATCTCTACAAAGTAATACATAAAAAGTAAAGCTTATCACTAAAATTTGAGAGCTGAGATCACGAAATTCACTTGAAGAACAAAACTTACAACAACAAAAAACTTGACATGTTTCCCTAATAGCAGCAGTGTAGTATATTAATTAACTTTAAAAATTTACATATAAAATGAGTGCAGTTAGAAAACTTGCATAATCAGTATCAGTCGAACAGGTGAAATGTCAAAATGTGGAGGAGGAGAACATCACAAACATTTATAGCTATTAACTATTAGACTAGCTTCCTAATTAGATCACTTCATTTTTTTCCTCTTTATCTCGAAGCCATTGCAAAGACGCACGTTGTCTCAAAGCAGGTATAGTTGTACAATGAACATCCCATACATCGTGAGCAGTGACAGAATGTTCCTTCTCCACAGTTTGACGCTCTGAATCTTTTGTATTTGCACATTCCTCCAGGGCCCTGTAGTAAATACAACAGTAATCACATAAAGCTAACTTGGCACCTAACAAGAAATCAAATTATAACTAAAGTATTTATTATTTTTTAGTGGCTTACAACTGCACATGAAGGTTTTCCACAGATATCTCTAGCAATTCCAAATTCGCATCCTGTCGGTTCTGGCCAGCCATCGACCGGTGGATTGATACAACGAGGCTCCCGACGTTGTGCTGCAACTTGCCTAAAGTTTGCATTAGTGAATATTTAGTTAGTTTTTACAAAACACTTTCAATTATGTAAAAATATCACAACTTTTATCAATATCAAACCATTTTACTTACATTTCCATTAGTGCAGCCAAAGCTACTATCACTGCGAGGAACAATCTTCCCAACATTTTGATATTGTTAATTTTTTTAAACGAGTGAACTTTTCACGGAAATTGTAGAGATCAACAAATTTAATGTATTTATTCAGGTGGGTTTAAAGTATTTAGTAGACGATTCTTTTCAAAATTAGAAAAGAACGCCGGTATTACTACTGTTTTTACTGTACTTAATTGTTTCTAACTTTCTCTTTTCTTTCTTTCTCTCTTTAGTTTAGTTTGTGCTCAACTTCCTTCCCAGATCATCCACCATTTACACAGTTTATCACAAGAGTAGCAATTTTTGCCAACTTTTTTGGCCAACGAGTGGATGGTGATGTTTGGTGGAAAAGTGAGCATATTACTTTCTCAAAGAATTAAACTCAGCAGCCAGTAGTAGTAGTATGTCATGTCACAAAGGGAAAATCCTGAGCCAGACTGCATTGAACCTTCACTCGTTCAAACCATTTTATATATCGGCTCAAATTATCCATCATACTTGTTAATCCTTCCATATTATGCACCAACCACATATTACACAAGTGTGTGTAATGGCATAATAGCTTCGAAATTATGAAGATCATCATAAAGATCCTTATGAAGAAAGATGTGATACACAGAAAAACACATGAACCTCCTTTATCCCTAAAAAATAGTAAGGAGATGATGGGTATTGCTTGGTAATAAGCCAAAGCATCACCATTACCAACTTGAAATGATGATGCTGCTGATGGATTTGGATTGGAATTTGGTTTTTGGTATCCCTACATTTTCAACCATTTTGTTGGCATGTAGAAGTAAGGTTGAGGATGACCTTTTTAGCGAACAAAAAAATAACAGCCAAAACATTTTACAGGACATTCCTTATCCAGCTGACCGCTGACGAGACCACGTTGTACAGAAAGCAAGCCACAAATCAGATCCCATCGTCTGTCTCTCGACTCTCGAGCTCCACGCTTCTCCTTTCTATAGGTCATGTCATGTCATGATTGATGTATAGGCAATGACCACGCTGATTATTATTTCTTGATCATAATAAAAAGCATTGTCATTTTTCAACGTGTAACGGAACGTGACCGCGACCGGGCATGAACAAGAGCACGATCCCGCAGAGTGTCCAATCATCATGAGCGCCTACACATTAATATGTTCAGCATAATTAAATCTGCCCTTTGGCCATGCAACTAACTTGTTATTTTCAACGAGTATTAATATAGATATAAGACTCTGGACTGGATTAGCAGCCGATAAACATCTGCAAATTCAAGGATGGCTCCTCCAAAAAAAAGATGCTATATTGCTATATATGAAGAAATTGGAATTGGAACCATGAAAATGAGACAACAACTTAGTTAATTCAGCGCAGACATAAATCGTAATCTTGGATTACGCTGAAACATTTTACTTTCCTAATTTGTTATCCTGTTAGCCACTAACCGGCTAATGACGGCTGTGTGCCTGCTTTTGTTTGCATAAACTGTTTTCCTAAGTACATAATTAAATGTGTTGTGTATCATGATTTAGAAGGAAAAAAATATAAGGATGCAGTTATGTTATTTTTGAGCATTTACAATAAACATCTGGCGCCCATCGTATCTGTTATGTCTGCGAGTAGAATGGTCTTGAAATTAGGACGTGAAGAAGACAACTACCACTGGCTTGCTCTCTATATAGCAGTAAACAAGCAAGAATCAATGTAATTTTATTTATTATGACCCGATATGAAGACGTGGGGTCGCGTGGAGATGCAGATTGAGAAGCACCTCGAAGAGATTTTTTTTCGCTGACGTGACGTGAATGATAGAGACTGTTTTGTATGGTATGGTATTTATATGGTAGTATGAAATGTTTGGAGTTGACATTTTCTTGGGAAATTTGAAGGAAAAAACATGGATATTTTTAAGCCAAATCCAAATCGAAAGTACTGGACATTTCCGGCTTCATTCAAACAGATAAGAATAAAAGGAGCTTGATATAAGCTTGTTGACTTGAAGTCTTTGTTCTGTTTATTGACCTGAGACAAAAAAAATTGTTGGAGTTGAAATGTGGACTCCTGGTCCAAGTCCTTGGGTGATTTGATAGAAAAACTATTTTCCTGAACTTTGGCCGGGTTTTCTGAACTATTATTACTTGCTACTCAACTAAAAATGAGATCACAGCACCTAACACAAGACTAAGAAAACGTATAAAAGTGCCCTCGACTTGACAGTTTGAAATCTTTTCATTTTAAAATTCTATCGGGCTCCTGTCATTCAATTTGATTTTGAATTCTTTGTCGGTTTGATCTTTCACATTGTAATCGTTCATACATTTTTTGTCCAGGATGATGATAAAGTTTGAAAAACAAAACTTATTATGAAACGCCTAGTTTGAAAAGAAAAGATTAGTAGTGATGCTCTCCGATGATAACCCAATCCTGCATCAATATAATACTGATAAAATGCCACACACAGTTTGTTCTTGTTGGATTGGAATGGAGTTGAAAGTGAGTGAGAATGAGAATAATTTATGTTGGCATTCATCACTAGGTATAAGCATACATAGTCAACTTTTAGAATGACAGATGGATGATGGTGTGTGGTTTTGTGTGATATGAGTATGATTGAATGAAAGCTGAAATCTGTATCACATCATATAATGCAGCATGTACCACACCGCATCAATAAAACTCGGCAGCAGGCACAAGCCAAACAGTACAGTATAATATACTATAGGTTTGGCAGATGTCAAGTGATTCAGACTCAAGTAGTTGGGTTTGGGTTGACAATTTTGACATTATCAGACTGATTCCATATCATTTCCATACCACTCTCAGATGCAAAGGATTCTTGCGGCTATATAAAAAATTAGCAAATTTATTTTTTTATTAATAAACTATTAGACAAAAATTGTAGCAAAGTGATCAAGGAAATGCGTGCCTTTTTGGAAAACTGGCAATGATGATTAGTAATGTCATGTTGAGAAGGGTGTTGCAGGCTGCTTCATCAGGTGCAGGTCACCGATGTAATTTTTGTTTGTCAGATATTAAAGCAAAAGCATGAAATTCAGGATCAGTTTTAGTTACACATTATAATTTTGTTTTGAGAAATCGAACATTTGTCATCAAGTAGAATATTAACTTTAATTTAATCAACGCCAGGGTTTAATTCTATAATAACACTTTTTATCATCTATCGCACACTGCACAACCCCAATTCAACCTATTTAAAATCTCATTATATTGTGTACCGCAAGAAACAATATAAGTATTGAATATATACAACTGTGTTGAATTTAGTTCTTCACTTAATTATGTTTTACTCTTTTGAATTTTTATGAACTTATTTTATTAATGCAAATGCTACTATTATGGAAACTGTATAATGTTGAAATACTCCCTTTAATGTCTTTAATTAACAACTAATATCCAATAATTATGTCTGATTAAGACTTTTCCCGTGCTGCTCTTTTATCTCACATTTTCATTGGAAATTTTTTATGACGAGAATGAAATCAAGTCATTCAGTTTACTACGAAAAGAGTTTGCGCTCTTGATTACTATAAAAAAATTAATATTAACGAGAATATGGTGTTTTGTTGACATCGATTCTACTCTAAATTATTTACTCAAATTTGATCAACAACTTTTTATATAATCGATCAAAATTGGATCATAATAAGATTAAGTGGGTGTCACTGCATTTGACACATTATCAGATATTATTATGCAAATAAGTGACAGCAGCTGTCAGATTGAAAGTAAAGTTCCATACATGCTACAGACTATATCTGCATAATGAGCTATTTTTACAGATCATGTGTCATGATAATGACTTATTTGGTGGTGTGGTCCTAATAATCAACTCATTGTTATATAACTCCCAGTATATAAGGTAATTGGAGCTAAAACTGAGACTTCAGTTGGCTTAAAATCCTCCACCAAAAATAAGACTGAATTTTGTAACTGCATCCCTGCTCATTATTTTTTGCAAAAATGGGCATTTTTAGTTTTAAATCTACTATACTTTTAGTATTAGTCTCTTGTGCTGCAGTTACTCTCGCACAATATAATTATGGAGAAGCCATTGAAAAGTCTATTCTTTTCTATGAAGCCCAAAGGCAAGGTAGGCTTCCAACTACCAACAGGGTTCCATGGCGTGGAGACTCTTTTGTGAATGACAGAGGACAAAATGGAGAAGATCTCACTGGAGGATATTCTGATGGTAAAATAATTTAGATTTATCAGATTTTTAAACGTAAATTTCATTTCTATCTCTCATACAAAAAAATGTCATACAAATGTAGCTGGCGACCATGTTAAGTTTGGATTCCCATTCGCCTCAGCAATGACAATGCTTGCTTGGGGCATGGCTGACTTTAAAGAAGGATATACTAAGGCTGGACAATGGGAGCAAGCAAAAGATGCTTTGAGATGGGGTTTAGACTACATGATCAGGGTATAGTAATTTTTTATACTTCACAGTTCTTTAACTTCAATGATTATGAATCTTCAACGCTCTATTCATTTCAATTGACTGCCATTTTAGTCCCATCCTGAACCAAATGTTTTGTACGTCCAAGTGGGTGACGGGAACAGGGACCATGCCTACTGGGGGCGACCAGAAGACTGGCCTGCTGATGATGTCCGTCCAGTTATGAGAGGCGACACTAATCGTCCAGGTTAGTAATGCTTTCACTGATGATTATTATTGGTGCTTTCACTTAGGAATGAGATTAGATTGAACAATAAAAATAAATCCGACCTAATCTTCTCTTCTCAGTATCCGAAGTCGCTGGAGAACAAGCGGCAGCGATGGCAGCCGCCTCTGAAATTTATCGTAATGATGGGGATTCCGCTTATGCCTCAACTCTTCTCCAACACGCTCGGGATCTATATAATTTTGCTACAACCAGTAGGGGCAAGTACAGCGACTCATTCCCAGAAGCTGCTCAATTTTACAAGTAATTTTTATTATGTATATCCATATAATTGTATATAGTATTGAAAGAAACTTAAGGTATTATATAGAGTTTGATTGTAATTTACTAACTTTTACTCAAAGTTCATATTCCGGATTTGGTGATGAACTTGTGTGGTCTGCCGCCTGGATGTATCGTGTAACAAACGAGAGCAACTTCAAGCAAGATTATGAGCGATTCTACACCGAGTTCAACCTCAACAGACAACCTGTTGAAGCCTCCTGGGATGACAAAACAGCTCACGCCCAAGTTCTTTTGGCTAAAGTAGATCGCTCTGCCAATTACGTGGACGCTGCCAGAACTTTCTGTGACTGGGTTGTTGATCAAGCTCCAAAATCACCAAAAGGTTTAGTCTTTATCAGTCAATGGGGCTCTTTGAGACACGCTTCCAACGTCGCTTTCATCTGCCTCCAAGCAGCCGAAGCAGGAATCAATGCTGAAAAATATAGAGCATTTGCCAAAACACAGGTTGATTACGTTTTGGGCAGTAGTGGAAGAAGTTTTATGTGCGGATTTGGAAATAATCCACCACAGAGACCACATCATCGTGCATC